>CM029617.1:37666276-37978323 GCA_017311315.1 Dendrocalamus latiflorus | reverse complement strand
CCACTTTACTAGGTTGGAGAATCCCAGCATCAAGCTTCTAGGGATTATAGTTGTCATTTCTATTGGGGTTCTGTTGACAGGTATGTAGCTTCAGAGGGCTTAAAATGCATGGAGCGAAGCTAATGTAGTTCTCTGTTGAGTAAAGAATTTGTGCAGTACCAGTTTGCTGATTATTAAGATTGTATTGTTCATCTTTGTATGGTTGTCCATCTTTGTCATTATTAGATTGTATTTTGCCTGCACCGTTTGAAACATAAATCTGTAGGTGATAAACAAAATCTTACCTTTAAAAGGTGTTGTTATGATACAGATATGCCATTACCTACATTACTGCTTACTCTTGAGATTATTTGATAATTAAAGAAAATCCTGAGCTGTCTCAGTATAAGCTATAAGTTAATTTGGCTTGCAAAGTTCCAATGTTGGAGATCAACACAATGTTGCAGAAATCCTTATCATCTGTTGTTGATGTATTATTATTTTTGCCAAGGAACTGACCTTCCTTGTTTCCAATTTGATTTATAGATAGCAAACATGGTTTCCTACATAATGTCCACCATATTCCTTGCACAAGTGTACCACACTAAGAGAATGCATTATCATTTGGCGTCATTCAAAATTCACCTTGCAACCGGCAAATCTATGTAGACTTTTGCTTTGACTCAGAAAATGAAGAAGAATGCACTTTACATAAAATCAGAGATAAGAAAATACATGTTCCAACATTGTCAGTTGAATGGAGAACTGAGAGGTTCTGGAAATCCTTCATTCCCAGCAGCGGCAAGTGGCAACTCATTTTAGGCTTTTCCAACATTTGGATGACCGAGCTGTTTCGGCGGATTTTTACAAGAAAGTATTATCCAGTACTGAGCTGAAGTAGTTGTCCTGAGGATCTGTGGTAGTTAAATATATTCTGCTCCATATATAGTAACTGTCAATTTTGTGGTAGAATGCTTTTCTTGTCTAAGCCATCCCATGATGATCGTAGTCTTCTAGTGTGCAGTACTGCAGTCCTATTTCGATACTCCAACATAATATGCTTCTTGGATGACCTTTTCTGATTTAATAATACCATTTTCATCAGTTGCCAAGGAGACCGAGTTTGACTTCTGGGGCTTCATTTTTGTGACGCTTGCTGCTGTTATGTCAGGATTCCGCTGGTCCATGACTCAGATTCTGCTGCAAGTAATAACTAATCCAAATATTTTTATATATATCACCAGTCTCACATGTTTCCCTTTTTCTTGGATGCTCCCTACGCTAATGATTCGTCTTGTTTTTACGTATGTGGATCTTGATATTTCAAGAAAGACACTTATGGTATGTTATCTTTGCTCTTTTTTTACCCTTTAATATCAGTGCCAACACTAAGTGTAGAATTAGTTCACGTGAAAACTTAGGGCTTCTAAATTTCTAATTGTTTCATTAGTTTGTTTTATGCATATCAATCAAACGATTTCTTGAATTGAATTAAGGCCTTGTTTAGCCTGGGTCTAGCTCCTGTTTCTTTGATTAAGAAGCTGGATTCTTGAAAGTATATTATCTCTACTAATTGAGAAACTGGAGTTGAAAAGTTGAAGCCTTGAAGGCATTGGATGAGGGCTCTATCCTCTGTTTTCCAAAGCCTTGGTTTGACATTTCTGACCATGAAGAGAGAATCAAGTGGTCGAGCAGTTAATATAATTTAAAGCCAAATTTTGTATAGCGTCTGAAGTATGAGTTATATGCTGTTGATCTTTAGCTTCTGAAGTATCAGGAACAACGCTCCTACTTCATATAAATTGTCTCAAGTTTCTGCTGGAGCCATCCCATTTGGCCTAGTAGCTCCCAACTCCAGCTAAAATGCTGGAGTCCAGAGCTTGGATAAAAGTGGGCCCAACGTTATTGTAGTAAACTTAGCAATCCTCATTTGACTACCAGGAGTTCATTAGTTCAATAATCTATCTTCCTTTGGCAGGCCTGAAAAATCCAATTACCCTGATGAGTCATGTTACTCCAGTGATGGCCATAGCCACCATGGTACTATCTCTCTTAATGGATCCTTGGAGTGATTTTCAGAAGAACGCATATTTTGATAACCCGTGGCACATCATGCGCAGTTGCTTACTTATGTTAATCGGAGGAACCTTAGCATTTTTCATGGTAATGAGTGTTAATTTGATTACAGAATGAAGTTGTCAGTAAATATCGTAGATGTCATGATGTATTATTCTAACTGCAGGTGTTAACGGAGTATGTACTTGTTTCAGCAACCAGTGCTATAACAGTGACGATAGCTGGGGTAGTAAAAGAAGCTGTAACCATCTTGGTAATATTTGAAATATGTTTTTCTAAAATTTTATTGTTATATATTTTCCTGTATCTGTAGCAGAATCTGCATAAATCCCTTGCAAAGTAATATCTTTCTAGTTTAGCTAATGTTTATGTGAATACTGTTATCAAACACGAATGGCACTTCATCTGAACTGAATTCAGGATGAGATAGATGGTAGACAATTGATGGCTCATGACAAATAAGGCTTACGAGTCTTGAACCACAAAAGAAGTGTTCTGTTGTTTGTTTAAAAGTTACGTAGCATCCAGGAAACATTCCAATCAGTAGCTTCTTTAATTTTTGGCATACACTGGTAGGGGCAATCTATCAGTATAGTTACATGCAACCAAGTCCAACAGCGTTTCTGGTGTATACTTGGCTGCTAGCAGCCTAGCACTGGCATGAAGATGGTACTGTACTTGGTACCATAACTCCAAAGATTGGGAAGTAGTTCATATATTATTGCTAGACTCTATATGATTCAGAACTAACGTGCTTTTAGTTAATAATATCTGTTATGAAAGTTTTTTCCCGTCCTTTCAGGTTGCAGTATTTTATTTCCATGAAGAATTTACTTGGCTGAAAGGGGTTGGTCTTGTCACTATTATGGTTGGTGTTAGCTTATTCAATTGGTACAAGTAAGTGACTCTTTTCCTTGAGTACTTGCAAGATTAACTCATGGACAACACAAGTGTGATTTCAAAATCCTTAACTCCTATACAAACAAGCTTATGTGCACATTGGGATGTAATGGAGCAATATGTGTTTGCCGACTCAAACCAAAGTGCTAAATAAATAAAGTGAAACCTCTTCTATTAACATTTGGTCAAGTTATAATCTGCATTTTGTTCTTCGGAAGTAACGTTAGATGGATATTATGATTTTTTTTGTTCAGAATTAACCATGTTACCATACAGAACATCTTAGCATGAATGCATGGATATTGAACTAGGGATACGAAAATAAGTCAGCTGTAAAGTTCATTTCTTTGGCTAGTTGAATTTATCAGTTGCATAATTTTTTGTATGTTGCTAAACCGTTTATCATTTGTTTCCTAAGTATTGATTTAAGAATCAAGGGTATGGCTGTCCACTGATCTTTAGTTCTTTACACAGCATAATGCTTGCTTGTACACAAATTCATGGATAAAGGTATTTACAGAAAACATTTACCATCAATAACCTATGACAATAATAGGTCCGAATTCACATTCCATCTTCAAAATGATTACTTTATTGATATTGCTACAAACTGACCGTAGGGCATTTGAAGGTACTTTGCATGCATTGTGAACTTGCTAACGAATTAGTTGGTAGTGAAGCACTTACTGTACCACATAGGAAGTTAGCTTCTTGGCATACTATTATTTATGTGTTCATGGAATCATGGTGTAACAAGTTTTATTGCTAATCACAGGTATGAGAAATTCAAAAGGGGTCAAACAAACGAGGATGAAGTTAATTCACCTTCGTTTAATGGAGAAGCCAAATACATTATTCTAGATGACTTGGAATATCAGAATGAATTCCAGGATGAAGATACATAATTTTGCAATGTGGCGACATTTTAATTGCCAATTGGTAAGGACCCCTTACATGATTGAGCACAGACCGTAGGCACATACGTGCGCACATGCTCTTGATTTATACAGTTTGTCTCAATTTCCAAGTAAAAGTAATTATTCAGCACTTGCTATTTTCTCTCAGCATTTTTTCCATTACCAGTGTAGCGATGATTTAACCTGTCTGATTTTGGCAGGATTGTTGATGCCTTGAAACCATTCCTGCCTTCCTGTTGAAGTAATAAGTACTTATGGAAGTTTCCACTGAAAAGACACACGTATATGGCTCCTGCCAGGCTTGCTGATGCTCTGCAAACCAAACTTCAAAGTGATCTACCTGAGCTTTTCCATCTCAAAACAAGGATGAATGCTCACTTCTCATCCTTGATTGAATAGTCAGGCAAACTACAGTATGAAACTAGGAGCTAACTTCATCGGCATTCCCATTTTGAGAAGATCGGCAGTAGTTACAAATTGGTATGCTTGTTTGTAATGGAAGTTATTGGGTATGGATGACAATTTCCATGTTTTTTCTTTTCTCTTTGTGTGAGCACATATTCATTCTTAAACTTACACATTTTCGGTGCATGGGTATATTCATCCTCTCTATAGATCGAAATGTAAGAGTGACCACACATACCCCATATGTGATGTTCCCTTGAAAGTTAGGGAGCAGCATTTGATTATTTGTAATCTGTGAAACTATGAATCAAAAGAACTATTCTTTTCCCATGTATCATGTACTATTGTAGCTTGTGCTGTAACATTTTTTGTGTACTTGGAATCACAAGTTTTCAATGTCTTTGTAGTATTTTATTGCTCTTGTTAAAGAAAGGAAAAGGCAAAGGTTGTCAATCGTTTTTTTATTTATTTGTACCAGTCAGACACAAAGAAGAAAGAGACCTTCTCGCTGAACCCTTCATTTCAAGGAATTAATTAGAAACGTCACAAATAGAGACTTCTCTCTAATATGAGACAGTGTTCAAGCGGGAGATGAGCTATGCCTATGCTCAATTAGGTCATCGAAGAACAGTTTTAAAATCAGATAATGCTTAGATGGAGCTCACAATTCTTCCATAAAAATAAAAAGGAAAAAAAAGGAAGGTTTCATTCTTCTTTCCTTTTGCCGTCGATTGCATTTGCCTTCCTTGTTTCAACCGCAGCTTTTCTATCCTAAAACGCTGAAGGTCTGTTGCATCAGACTGTCAGATGAGCAGTGAAATATTTGTTTCCACTCCAATAAGCACGCCTGCCTTCCTCTAACAGTATCCTTGGATAGCTACCAGGAACTATTACCTGAGTTCATGTGCATACAGCACAATCTCACCTTTCAATTCTGCATTCCAGAAAACACATAGTATTAATTAGTATACAGGGAATGGCAAATACTGATACAGTCAGGAACTGCATGGGTAAGCCGTCACAGCTGTCTATAGTCTATGGTGCAATATAAACATTTGCATTTGGTCAGAGGTACATTTGCATTGATTTAGGGCCCAAGCCATGTAAAAAACAGATAAGAATCAAACAGGGTGATGTGCGACAAGTTAGAAGGATGGGGATAAGATACCTCTGATGAATCCATTGAATTGTTTCCCAGGCTAGCAATATCATGGTCCCCAGTAATATTTTTAGCATGCACCTCTTTATTCTCAGTAGCAGCTTCTTCCTGCTACCGAAAGTGCGTTAAGCCTCTAGAACAGTTTCTGATGCATTCATATTCCATATAATTCATGACACAAATTGTAGAGAAGATATCAGATGCATCTAGAGAAAGCTTGAAACTGAAACAAAAAATAGATACACATTGAGTTTTTGATTTAAGGACATCAGAAGAAATCAAGCATGTCGATGCAAATTTGAAGGATGGAGACACCTTTGATGAACTGTTTCTTAGTATGGTGATACCAGTCTCCCTAGTATTATCTACACACGTAGCATGCTCCTGTTTATTATCAATAGCATCTTCTTCCTTCATGCCAAGCAATATTTGGGTTAGTGCAAGAAAGCCCACAAACCACATGCAGTCACTTTCTTGGAGTTTTTATTAAAATTGCTGCACCTACTTGGACCATTTCATGCAAAATGTTTGGTGCATACTTTAAAAGAACAAAAGAATAAGTCCTCAACGCTAGAACACTACTAGTAAATGGTAAACCTGAAAGTTACAAGAGATACAACTTAACATGGCATTGGATTTCTCACCCCCAAGAATGGTTCACTTCTCATATTTAAAGCAGTGCCTCTGCGGTATCAGGCTAGCTTTGAATTCAAATGTAATTACGTGTGTAAACTGTGAATTAAGACTCTTGCCCAAGGTGCTCAATAAAAAAGTGACATTAATCAACTTTCCTGTTCTTGCAGTCTTACCATCAGTATAAGAAACCAATATCAGTACTGACCTTCTGGACAGCTTTACAAAGCTCCTCATTTATAGATGTGTGTCTTTGGAGCTCAGTGGGTTTATATCCTCTGTATCCTCCTGCATAAGGTAATGAAAGCATTCCATTTAATTCCACATATAGTGTATTGCCAATGTAGTTCCACAATCATCAAAGGAAATCGATGATGAAACCATAAAAGGCAGCAAAATCTTCAATAACAAAACTACCAATGCACATTATATTAGAGCTAAATTTTTTATACAGATAATTATTGCTGACACAAACCTTTTTAGCATATTTCACCATTCTCTTGCTCATGAACTTCTCCATTATTGTCACTACTCGAAGAGCCGCTCTTCCCCGCATCAACATCCTCCTGAAAGTAACGACAAAATCAGATTTGAACTAACCACCAATCTCATCAGCAATCAATAACCATTTAACAAGCTGTGCACCTTCGTTGCATTCCCATCATTCAAAGAGCCGTCATTCTTCCCAGTATTAACGTCCTCCAGAAATCAACAACCAAATCAGATTAACTAACAATCTCAACAGCGATCACTAACCATCTAAGATTTTGCACACCTTCGCTGCATCCCCATCACTCAAAGAGCCGTCATTCTTCTTGGCATGAACATCCTCCTGAAATCAAAAACCAATCAGATTAACCAGCCAACACTCTCATCAACCATCGAATAACCATTTAACATGTTGCACACCTCCGTTGCATTCTCATCACTCGAAGATCCATCATTCTCCCCAGTATCAACGTTATCCTGAAATCAACAATTAAATCAGACTAAGTGCAACCTAACAGTCGTCAGCGAGCGACCAGCAATGAGCCAATGAACATGCTGAAATCCTTTGCCTCGTGAGCGGCGGCGGTGGCAAGCGCCTGCCCAAGCGTGCCGCGGGGATCGATGACGACGCTGGGCAGCCTCTCGATGTCCCACCCGAGCACGCGACAGACGGCGGTGGCGAGATCGCGGTGCGCCCGCGGCCTCCCGAAGCGCGTGGCGGCGCGCGCGTGCTGCACGAGGCCGACGCAGCCCCGGAACCTCCTGGCCATGCCCCTCCTCACCTTTCTCCCCCGCACGCCAAGCACATGAACTCACCGTCCTCCCAGCTCCGCTCGTAGTAGCCGCGCAGCGCCGCGTCCCGCTCGAACACCCCCAAGAAGAACTCCGACGCCCCCTCCTCCCCGCCATCCTCTCCCTCCGATTCAGACCCCTCGTCGTCGTCGCCCGAGGAGTGCCTGGAGAAGAACTCCTCGGCGGCGCGGAGGGCGGCGCGCTGCGCCAGCGAGGCGGGGGAAGGCTGCGGCGGGGGCGGCCGCTGCTGCTGCTTGGAGGCCTCGGGCCAGGTGGTGGGGGACGCGGGCGGAGAGGGCGCGAGGGGCCACTCAGAGCCCGGATCGTGGGGCTGGGCGAGCAGCACGAGCCTGCGGCGCTTCCGCCGATTGGCGCGGCGGCGGGTGGCGAGGGAGCCAGAGCCGCGGGGCGGGATGGAGGCGGGAACGGGAACGGGGACGGCGACGGGTGGGCCGCGGCGCCAGAGGGAGTGGAGGTGGAGCACCTCCTCGGCGAGGAGGCGGTCGCGGTCGCCGGAAGGCAGGGCGCGCGGCTTGGGGCGGCGCGGCATTGCAGTTTGCGAGGCAAGAGGCGCCGACGCGAGGAGGGAGACGAGGCGCCGGCTGCTGGAGTGGCAACGTTTCTTTAGGAACGACGCTGTCACGCTGCAAATCGTAGGGGCGAAGCGAAATTTAACTATTTGCCACCTTAAGAATGCCATATATTCAAATGTAATCTTCTTCGTTGCATTCAACTATTTACCACTCTTAAGATGTGGTTGATTAATTTTTTGCCACTTTTGAGCCCACGAGGCGCCAAATCATGCCATATCAGCGCCTCCCCGCCACGCTGGCCCGCGCCTGCGCGCGCCGCCTCCGCCTCCGTCGCCCGCGCCGCCCGCGCCGCCTCCCCGCTCGCCGTCGACCGGGCGCGGGCGAGCGGGGAGGCGCGGGCGGCGGCGCGGGGACGGAGGCGGAGGCGGAGGCGTGGGCGAGCGGGGAGGCGCGGGCGGCGGCGCGGGGACGGAGGCGGAGGCGCTGGCGCGGGCGAGCGGGGAGGCGCGGGCGGCGACGGAGGCGGAGGCGCAGGCGCGGGCGCGGGCGAGCGGGGAGGCGCGGGCGCCGGCGAGTGGGGAGGCGCGGGGACGGAGGCGGAGGAGGCGCAGGCGCGGGCGGCGGCGCGGCGACGGAGGCGGCGCGCGCAGGCGCGGGCCAGCGTGGCGGGGAGGCACTGACATGGCATGATTTGGCGCCTCGTGGGCTCAAAAGTGGCAAAAAATTAGTCAACCACATCTTAAGAGTGGCAAATAGTTGAATGCAACGAAGAAGATGGCATTTGAATATGTGGCATTCTTAAGGGTGGCAAATAGTTAAATTTCTCAGGGGCGAAGGATTCATAGAACTTTTCCTCAGGGTGCTCTAGGGTGTTTTTGGCATGCATAGTTTCACATTTCCCTATAACCTAATGTTTTTTTTCAATTTGATTATTGATAACTAGTGTCAGTAATCTACGAATCCAAAGTTTGGTTGGTTCCAAAGAAACAACAAAATGGTCTTTATAATAGTTCAAATATTTTATAACTCGAACAAACAGACCTACAAATTTAAATTATATGATTTGAAATTTCAAATCTCGAAGATTAACATTTATAAATTTTAAATTGAAAACTAAACTTTGAATTTGAACATTTAAATTCTCAATATAAAATTACAACATTCAAAAATCCAATTCTTATGATTCAAAGTTTAAATTTTGGATTTTTAAAATTTTACATTTTAAAATTTGAGTTTGGAACTTCAAAAAAATTCAAACTTATACACATTTAAAATGTTTTAAACTTGAATTTTTTAATCTAGAATTTGAAAATTTTAGATTTTAAAATTTAAATTTTTTAAAAAATATGGAACTTCAAAATCCAAACATTAAAATTTGAAATTAAAATTACCTGAATTTAAGATTCTAATATTCATGATTCAAATTTTGATATTTTGGTTTCGAAAATCATGTTTGGAATAAATTTTTTTAATTCAAATTTTGAATTCAAAAAGTTTAATTTTTTAATATGAGAAATTAAAGCAAGTGATAAAAGTGCAATACCAAAGATTCCTTTCGCTTGGTAATCTAAGATGGACACCTTTTTCTTCGGGAAAGTGATTCCTGAAAATTATGATAATTTGCTTCCCAAAGTAATCTTGGACTCATGATTCACATTCCTGTTTTGTTTTACCAAATAAGGTAATCTCATGGAATTATTGAAGTATTCCTGGAAATCCTCAAAGGATTCCAACAACCAAATGCACCCCTAAGGTATTCAAAACTCGTCTTTAAGATATTCAAAATCTTCACTCGAATGACTATGATAATCATCAAGTTTAAATCACACCAACAAACCTAGGCAAAACAAAGATGGCAACAACAACCAACAAAACCAGCTTCTTTCACAAGCCACTCCGCTCGCTGTTGATGGCCCGGTTTGACTGCTAGTCGGTTCGACCAGACTAATTGGAAGATCAATCTGACTGTAGGTCTAGGACCAGTCTGACTGGTCCCCTGTTCTAGACCTGAGCACCTCTCGGGGCAAAAGCTCAAATCTCAAGAACGTGCTCAAATCCCATCCAAACACTTTTTAAGTTTTACATGAAACTTGTTCAAAATAATGGAAACCTAAACCAATCGAGGAACACAATGATCTATGGCTAAGTTCACCAAATATAGGAGAATCGGATCTAGCTCACACAAACGCCAAAAACCCTAATTCTCAAATTAATTCTTGCTCATAAAGATATAAGATGTGAGGTTTTTCAGATCTATTCTCATATATCTTAGCAAGATAAACCAAGTAACAGATTAGGCTAGAACTTCGATAACCCGAATTCATAAATTTAACTCAAGAGCAAGAACAACCAAGCAAGAACTCAAAAAAGAACATGATTAAGACAAAAGTATTAGTCTATTTCAGAGGAGGATGAAGTTTTCATGCTCATGTATGATTACAAAGTGCACCAAAGCACTACCCTTTCCTCTCTCAACTTCTCTCTCACACAACTATGGAAAAAAGACAAGGTAGTACAAGAAAACTAAACCTTCGAATCCTTGAGTCTACCATCTCCTCTACTCCCCTCTAAATATCCAACACTACACCTTAATGATCATAAATTGTTAGCACCAGACGTGTAGTGTAGCATAAGTAGAGTTGAAGCGGCTAGTTCAACGTAGAGCACGTCGGTGTAGTGAAAGTAGATCGTCCATGAGCCATACGTCTCCTTCTTGTGATCATTTCGATCAGCGCTATAGTCGTAGCAGCACCTCTACCGAAGGCCACATGTCCAAAGATGGAACACCATGCGTCGTGTGCTAGCACCAATGCACACAGTAGGAGTTGAGAGGTGGCGACTAGGGTTTCGATGGGTGTGTCTCGGGATACCCCCTTAGCCCTACCCTTCTCTTACCCTTAGCCCTACCCTTCTCTTACTATATAGCCTCCAATCAAATTCTTATTCAATACGATTAAATATCGTATCTAACTGAGAAAGTCCCTGATTGGATCTTTATCCAGTACGAGCAGAGATTGTATCCTACCCAGAGAGCCTCTGATTGGATCTAATATAAGTAGAGATCGTATCCCACTTGAAATCTATCATCTGGACTATTATCATTTTAACCCATTAAGTGTGTGACCTTGTAGGTTCATATATATTCAGTCATGGGCCGAAACTTATTTTCGGTCCATAAGTCGATAGCAATCCCTTTGTAGGATATAACAACTCCCAAATATACATAAAGATCATATTAGACAAACCTATATAGTGTTTATATACTAATCTCTTTGCCTGACGATACTAGATCGAACTCAAGACGAGAAGTGTGATATCTTATAATAGTTCGATCTTTTACTTGAATAAGTAGTGGATTACTCAGCTTGTTATTGACTCCCCAACCACATTCAACATGACCATGCACTTTTTAATCCAACCATATTGAGGCGCCAAGAGATATCTATCTCGTTATATATGAGGGCAAATTTCATCTTAATCGTTCACATATCTCCGTATGTTTCATAGTAAACCCAAAAGCTATCTTTATGATCACCCAGTTACAGAGTAGTGTTTGGTAGCCCCCAAGTAAATTATTATACATGTAGGAAATTATGATAATCTCAGGTCTAAGAATCCTGCATACAATTCATGTAGTGTCTCATGGTAGGTTAATCCAGCATTATATTCTCTGACATATATCTGTATTATTGATTTGATATGCCCATATCTATGATCCAAGAAATATAATCATCAATCAATACATATGCTAATCTATAAATTATAATTGTCCTACATAATGATATAATATTAGGGATAATTTAGAATAATATCAAAATACGAATAAAGAGTTCTACGAACAAGTCATATACTTATTGATCAATATAAAGCATTTATCCAAGGGACAAAATAATATATTATCTAAAAGATCATAAATATAGAAGTAATATATGTAATACCCCCATTTCTGGGGCCGTTAGGGTTTCCTCACAACTGCTCAGGATTGTTCAGTTACGAGCACTGTAGATGAGTGTACACCATTACCAACATAAGCTTAACCATAAAAACCAAACTTTATTACAAAATTAAGACTTAGCAGCCAAGTTTTACACAGCGGGGCGTGCAACCCAAAGTTATAATACAATACAAAAAGAACACCACAGGCATGCCTGAGTGTAGAATAAACCCTAACACCAGACATCGTCTATATCGTAGTGCTCCTCAGCATCATCTTCGTAGATTTCTTCATTTTCTTGGCAAGCACATCTGTTTATGATTTTAGCAAGTATGAGTACAATTAACCGTACTCAACAAGTCACATAGGAAAATGCTATATAACTATTTGCCAGGATTTCCAAAAGATGGGAGTATAGCGGTTTTGTTAAATTATTTGTGGATGGAATTTTATTTGTAAACATTTTGTTTTTAAACACAAGATAACAAATCATGAACTTCTTAAGGAATTTGGGTTTCAAAACTAGATAATCACACTTCAATATTTACAACTTATTTCCAAATCTACTTATGCTTCGCTGTTGAAATCATCCATTAAACACAGCTTGATTTACTGGAAGCACGGCATATTCGAATACCACATATTATGACTCTGTAGTGCTGTCCAATTTTACCCACAAGATTCCTCAACC
Organism: Dendrocalamus latiflorus; assembly: GCA_017311315.1. Lineage (NCBI taxonomy): Eukaryota > Viridiplantae > Streptophyta > Magnoliopsida > Poales > Poaceae > Dendrocalamus > Dendrocalamus latiflorus. Next base: position 37,965,815 of record CM029617.1, on the reverse strand, counting down.
CTTATGACTGAGTTGAGAAAACAAGGTGGTTTCACTACTCACTCTTTATGTAGCCTCTATCCGATAGACTAGATACCCTCTGTCACGGAATACGGTGGCCTGACAAGGCGGAGCCTACTATTGTGAAAGTATGGTTTTACCATTTCCATACCACATTCTTATGTCGGCTGTTTCCTCTTCTGGAACAGTATATCATATCCTTATAGTAGATTTTCAATCGATTTAAGTATCTACTAAATCAGGTTTGACAAGTCAACGCTTATGGTTGAGCGGTTACTATATTCTGTACTTGGTATAAGGGTCTAGTCCTTAATATTCTTTGAGGCAACTTCTACCCACAAACCCATAATTCAGTGCCCACTGCACTGCCACCTTTCCAGTCTAAGCCTCCACCCTAGGATAAGGTCATGGGACCCGGCCAACTCATGGCTTCCCGTGAAACTTCCTTACCTTAGAACCACTTTTAAAATTCTATCAGCAAAATGCCAAGTCTCTTAGTTGTGGAAAACTTTGTTGAGTTCCTAAACTATCATAATTACATTAATAATACATTTAATATTATTAGGTCTTGTCAAGGTGAATATAACTATCAAATTGAACATGGTTTTTTCGAGTGGTAGGATATTAGCTAATATAATGTCATTCTAAATATTTATTGTACAATAAATAACAGTGCATAAATAACATAATAAAAATATTGATAAATAAATAATTAAAAGAATGTAGGTTCAATATGATCAAAGACATGTGACTTACCTTCCGGACTAATGTATTCTACAATTTCGTATTCTTCTGATTCTTGTGCTTGATCTTGAGCTTTTCCTTCTTGAACTGACTGGCCTTCGACGTCGTGTGCTAGCGTAAAGCAAAGCAAAATAATTCAATTCCATACCCGAAGGGTTGAGCTAGGAATAAATAAATTAAATTAAGAAATAAAATCCAAAAAAAACCAAATAAAATAGGTTTTGGGTTTCTAGGTGTCTAATACGGGGAAACAGAGCTGAGGGATGGATCTGCGGGCTCGAAAACGGTTGAAATGAGTATATTTTGTATTTTTTGGGTTTGGTGAATAGTAACGGGTCGGGTTTTCTGTTCATTGCGGGCATTTACTGTTCATGGCGGGTCTAGTCACTGTTCATGCCAAACCCGCTTGCTACGGTGTTTCGGTCGGCCCAGTTTGCTAACTGACTCGGTCTATTACTGTGTGGCCCACGATGAACAGTGTCATCTTCTTCAACCGTCATGCGGCGACTGAAAACAGAGGAAGAAGGCGACGGAGATTGGTGGGGCTAGGGTGTTTTGCGATAGCTTCTGGGGCTATGGTCGGGTTTCCGGGAGTGTCAAGGTTCCATTTTTGTGGTCAGCGGTGGCAGGGGAGGCGGCGTTCGCCAGCGGCGAGGTCTTCCTCCTACAGGACGTTTGGATGACACAGGGAGTATCAGTGGGTTTCCTAGGATAGTAGCACTAGCATTTGAGCATCCTGGGGGTTAGAGGAAGTTTGGGGAAGTGGTGGTTTGGGCAGGGGTGGTCGGAGTTGGGCTATCCACGGCGAGGCACCATGGCCGAGCGGTGGGCTTCGGCGGCGGAGAAAAGGAGAGCTCGAGGAGCTAAGACGATGGTTCAGGGAGGTTTCTAGGATCAAGAGGAGGCTATGGGCATAGGTAATTGGAAAGCAATTGATTGGAGGGCAAAATTGAGTTAGAGCTTGCCTTGGGAAAATCCGGCGATCGTCAGCGATGCTCCGGTCGAGGGGTTGATCGGGTGTATTGGGTGGCTCTCCGAGGCACTGATGCACCTCCCAGAGGGAGCTCTGGGCTTTAAATAGAGCAGAGAGGTGGTTCGGCACAGGTGGGGATAATGGCGGCGGCGGCATGTGGCACGATCGAGAGGGCGCAGGAAGGTGCGGCGCGGTTGGCTAAGGGGGAAGTACTGGCGGTGTTAGGCGTGGCAATGCGGCGGTCAAGATTGCGGCTTAGGAAGGTCAGCCAGGAGAGGGTGGCGGCAAGAAATATCGGCGGCGAATTGCGGCCCGTCGGCGCTCTGCGGGTCAAGGGAAGCTGGCAAGGGCTGTTAAAGGAAGCACCAAGAAGGCGCAGGAAGGCACGGGAGCGAGTGAGAGCTCGGGCGGCGGCGACAAATTCAGACAGTGAACAGTGCTCAAGCAAAATTGGTTCACTGGGGTGATAGTTTTGGGCATGAAGGGCTGGGGTTGAATTAGGCGAAGATTCACCTAAAATCAAATCTCACAAAATTCAGACTTCTTTTGAATTTTCAGTTTTGTTTCAATGTAATTATCTCTATGGTTGTCTCTAGAGCATATCACTGAGGAGAGCTACGGCTGCAAACTTGCAAATGTATTCTAGTTTGAAGCGTGCTCATGAAAGGCTGAAACGAACTCGCTCGATGTGCTTCTAGTTTGAAGCATGCTCTCTATGCAAGTATGCATCATGTGCTTCGTAATGAGATATGGGCTGATCTGCACTTTGCTCTAAAACAGGCTTGTTGATCTGTATACAAGTACAAACGTCATGCAGAAAATGCCATTATGTATATGAGCACACTCTGTTAGTTTTTCTTCTTTGAGAATCAGTTTTCAGTTCCATTGCCATTGGCTGTGCCGTAGCCGTAGCACTAGAGCGATTTTGTCTCCTGAAAGCTCGATCGTCGTTCCAGTCATGCATGTAAAGGAAAATCACCGTTCACGTGATGTGCAGGATGGATAGTTTGCGTACGCCGGTGGTGCCTGGCGGGGCGCCTGGTCGGCGGCCAGCATCGGTGGACGATTGCGCGTGGGTCCTGACCGGTGAACGCCCTCAGGCGCGCGCAACGCACGGATGGCTCGACCGACGCGCATGCCATCGCGCAGCGCGTGGGAGCAGGGCTGCTAATGGGCGCAAGTCCGTCTAGGTTTTCGCTCCAAGTTAACCTAAAATTATAAATAAATTAAATTAAATTTAGATTTTTCTTTATTGGCCCAGATTTGAACTGGATTAGATCAGACCTTGGGTCTCACATTTTTATAATAATTACTAAAGGTATATGAGAGCTGATCCTAATTAGATAACTAAGAAAGTAAGAAGGTAGAGGTGCTCGTTCGTGCGCTCGTGACTTAAGTTTTGTGTTTTACTTAGGTATGGCCATCGAGAATGTATAATAACCCTGTTTCTGCGATACAGATATATTTTTAAGACTGTGACTTATAACTTTTAATTATGGTTTATTACTCTTATAAATAGTTATTGCTGAGAGAAATCAAAATCACTGAAAAGCCAAAAACAAAACAGAACTGATCTTTTGAATGTACTGTACTATAGTCCTATTCTCATAGCTTTGGTTACGACTGATGGTTTTTGTCTATGTTTTTCAAGACGGTAGCAGATGACGAAGATGCCGACACGGATAGCGTACACAATTTTGAGCTCGAGAAGTCATTTCAAAAACGGCCTAGAGAAGCCACGCCATTTATTTCGGCTTTCAAAGAAACCAAAAAAAACAACAAAAAAAGTCACTTTCAGACTACGGCTCATAGTTTTTTGTTACAGCTAATGAATTTTATTTATGCTCTTCAAGACAGTGGCAAACGATAGAGATATTGATACGAACAGTACATACAATTTTAAGCTCCGAAAGCCGTTTGAAGCCACGCCATTTATTTTGGCTTTTGAATAAGGCAAAGCTAAAAACCATGAAAAGGAGAAAAAAAAAGGCCTATAACTACCGGTTATGCTACTACTGTTATGACCTATGCTAGTGTATAGTATCCTTGCCTCGTCGACGTGCAAAAACAACAGCAGACTGTGCAACTGATCAGCACAAATAGTTCTGCGTTAATTACCAGAGCTGAAGGCCGTGTCCGGTCAGGCACTCTGGAGTCGAGGCTGGATTATACAACAGCGGCAGGAAACACAACACAGACCAGAGATACCGTGGACGCACGAATGTAAAGGGCATCTTCAATAGAAACATATATTGGTCTATAGTCATGTTGCGATACCAGTTTTGTAAAGTTGCTCAGAAACATCAGCGAATCTCAAAAGATCCAACATTAACGAGAGAAACATGTCCCAAGTTCAGAAATAAGGCGCTTCTACAATTCACGGGCCCCGGATACATGCGCCTCAACTCGGATTTCTTGACAGCAGGTTTACGCAGCAGGCGCCTCGGTCATTTCTTGTTCAACAGGAGCTGCCTGAACCGGGTAGTAGTGGTAGTGCAGCTCCCCGACATCATCTCCAGAAAGCTTCTTCCAACCATTAGGGCCAACGTGATAAACTGCAATCCAAACAAACTGGTAATGTCAGCCACAATCCATATATGAACTAACAAAATGGGGGAGCAGATGATCAAGAGGAATTTCATTTTGTAACTGTGCTTTGCAAAAGTTCTATGAAGCACATAAGTTCCCCTATCCTACAGGCCTAAGAAGAACAGAAGGGAGCTTCAGCATTACTACTTGATTAGATAATGGATGCAAATAATCAGATCCGGAGTGTCACCAAGGTATCTTGTTTCAAAATTATTATGGTAACAGCATGTTAAGATTATATTGTAGAAGGTTGTTTGCCGTTATTGCCAAAAGAAAGAAAATGGATGGATCTTATATGACCCTAGCCAGAATAAGTAGACAGCTATCTGAAAACATGATAATGTAAAGTTCTAAAATAAACATAATGACACAGACTAAGAAACAGAAAACATACCACTAACACAACCACCGCTTGCTCCATCACGGAATGTGGCATGATAAATAGCCCGCCGTGCTAATTCACCAGCTTCCTCAATTGACATCTCGAAGCGGTAACTGAAAGGCGAAGTACAAACATAAGGCAACTCCAAGAAGCAGCCAGCAAAGCAACATATCAGAGGTAACAAAAAAAACCTACCCTTCGTCCAAGATACCATAAGCATATAGCGAACCTGAACCAACAGAGAACCGGTTTCCCTTGAGCCTTGCACCCTCACTATCAACATAGTACAAGCCAGGACCCTAGATCAAGAAATCATTAAGCATAGAGCAGCATACAGCTTAAAGAAACTAAAGACATGTAATAAAAGGCAACCATTCACCTTCTCATCCCATCCAGCAATCATTGTACCAATTGACAGTCCCATCCCACGGTATGAATAAAGGATGTTAGCCAACAACTTTGAAGCACCAGCAACAGAGATCCTTCGCTTGTTTGCAAGCTCATGGAGCCGGCACTGAAAAGGAAAAGCTAGTATTAGTCCTACTCTGCAAAAATGAAATGCAGGTAATAATTACAAGCAAGTGGAAATCTAACCTTGATCCCTAAGTTCCTATGCCAAAATTGGCAATCAGCAGCACCTCCAGCCATCGTTCCCAGCATGTAAGGATTTATCTCAATAATTTTCCTCACAGTTTGTGAAGCTGCAGACAAAAAAAGTAATGTGAGATCATGTTAAACAGTAATACGATCTGACAAGTATGTTTAAGTGATAATCCTTGGATTAAGCCAAGTCCTTCTAAAACGACAAACAATTCTTTCAAAAAGTTGTTTTATGATAATACTCATGCAAGGGCAAGTTTACAAAAGGAAGAATCAGCGTACAGTCGGTTGAGGTCAGTGATCTCCACATGTGACAAACAAACATCAAAAAGTAATTTCCTAAACTAAAAGTTCCCAATTTTGTATTGTCTTCCTCAAAACCACAAAGGGCACAAATCAGTCTGCATAACAATTGGACCTTCATGAAATATATTTGTTCAATCCATATTCCATCACATGCCATGGGCATCAGAGAAACAAACTTGAACCCAATTGTAAATCTTAGCAAAACAAACCTTTTTCCACCCAAATCCTAGTTTAGCTCTATAATATATCTATTCGCCCACTCTTATCATTGAATGGTTCTCACTTCTCAGAGCTCCGTAAACACATTCCACTAACAATACTTTCTCGTCCAACGACTAATCAGTGACAACACTTAATCAGTATCTCCGCATCTTCATCACCTCATACATATGAATCATTAATAGCCAAACACGGCCACAAGTGAGAATTGTGAGGACAAGTGAGAATTGTGAGGTTGCGACGCTGTGCTTCCCTGCTCATCATGTCAAAATGGCTAGTTTTGTTTGATCTCTGTTAGAGCCTAAAGAGAAGTTCTTCACATCCTACTTTAGTAGTTTGCGATTAAAACCACGAATCACCAGCATAAACAGCAGTCCTTCACATCCTACTCTTAGTTGATTTGCGATTAAAACTACGAATCACCACCCCGAATTAGACGAGCTACGAAAACCTCCAGACCTAAAAAACCACTGGAAACCACAAATCTTGCATAGAAACGGAAATTTTCACAATCCCGCAAACCAAAAATTGCGCGACAAGCATTACTAGTCACAACCGTCTCCTCCCAGACCTAATCGACGGAGCAAGACATCAAATTCCTCGCAAAGATCTAAAGTTTCTGACCGAAACTACGCATACACACCACAAACTTAACACCGCCACCAAACCCTAACCATCCGAAACACCCAAACCAGTACGACAAGGAGGACCGGGTGCTCACATATGTATCCGCCCATGCTGGCCCGGGAGTCGGCGGCTACGATGACGCCTTTGTCGAAGATGAACGAGAGCGTGGTCGTGCCCTTCTTATTCTTCACCAGCTCCTTGGTCGCCTTCTGGAACCCATCAAACTGCTCGGGAGACAACACACAGATTAGAGGCCAGAACACATCTGGGGGGCAGATCGACGCAAAGGGGGGGGGGGGGGGCGGGGCGGCGCGCAAAGGGGGTCGAGGGGAGGGGAGGTAGCTCACGTCAGCGCAGGTGGGGAGCTCCATGGCGGGCAGGTCGGTGGCGGCGGAGAAGAGGCCGGCGTCTTCGCCGGAGACGGCGAAGTGGTTCTCGAGGGCGGAGATGTCAGGCCTCATGGCGTCGCGTCGTGCGCACAGCGGCGGAGGCGATGAAGCGAGGTGTTTTTTTACTTTCTCGGCTTTTTTTTTCTTCTCACCCTTTCTTGCGATATAAGAAGAACCCGAGCATGCTGCGCCGGCCTCGCTTTATAGAGGAGGTTGGGTTGGGTTGGGCCCGAAAGGGCGCGTCCGTCTTGGATCCGGATCGAGTCCGTCTTTTGGGCCCGGGTCGGTTTGAGATAAGGCCCATTGCGATCAAGGCCCATGAGGTCTAACCAATCCATTTTCTTCTCCTTTTCCCTTTTCGTCTTCTGGGTATTTCTATTCTTATTTTCTTTTTTGAGACGATGAGAGCTACATTCTGGTACACCCGAGAATGACAAGCTAACAACATAATACTCTAATTCATACTTTAACAACATAATACTCTATTCATACTTCAAGAGGTAGTTTAAAAGACGCATCTCTAGCCATTACATTTGAAACCTCTTGTACCGGCACGCGTACATCTTCCATGACCGAACATCATGAATTGGAATATTGGATACCAACTAGCATAGAAATCCCAGCCGTTATCATCCGGTTACCGAAAATTCCGATGGGTACCAAAGGAGAAAACCAGCCAAAATCTCAGTAGTTATAAATATACTTTCTAGATTAATTTAGATTTTTTTATTAGATTACATATTGTATGGACTAAACATACATAAATATGCTAGTCCCAATATTTTGTGCTGAGTTTTCTCTTAGTTTTTTCTGGTTTTCTGGTTTTTTAAGCGCTTTTCCCGTTACCGGTTTTCAAATCATCCAAATTCAAAATTTAATTCATAAAATCCAACCAGTTTTTTTCTGGAATTTTTAGTAACCGGCCGGCGACCAGTAACAGTCGCTGGCTGGGAATACCGCCGGTTTCCGCGTTTTGTATCCCTGATACCAACAACAAAAGCGAAGCTCAATACAGTCTAAAGGCTAGAAAGAAGACGAGCGCTGCATCTCTTCTCATAGAGATGATTGTTGTCTGCATCTCTTCCACCTTCCAAGTTTCTCGCGACCCGACCCTGGAAAGGATGTGAAAGATCAAAGACGTCAGCAGAAGCGATCGTGGTTTCACTACCTAAGATTACAAGTATAGAGGCCAATTGAGTAATTGTTCATGTATTGAGAATACGATGCTTTGGCAAAACATAACGCTTAAAACTGTAGGCGACAAGAGGAGTCTCTGTAATATACAACTCAATTAAAAAAGGGAGTGTCTATACAACATTCGACTATTTTTAGAACAAAAACAGTCAGATTTTGAGCCGTTAGATGAAGATCCAACGCCCTAAATCATTTTTTTTGGAGGGGGGCTTGTATGGGTGGATCCGTTGGATGGAGATCTAACGCCTCAGATCAATCTAACTGTTTTTGTCCTAAAAAACAGTCGAATGTTCTAAAGACATACACATTAAAAAAAACACCATGTACCTTGCGCGGTTTAATAGCTAGTTCATTGTCTTCCATAAGAACAGCCTTGAAACCCAACGGTTCCAGTACTTTCTGATAGCTGTGATTTCAGAGAAGGGTAAGATTTTTGTCCAACACAAAGTTACGTCATCACCAAGAAAAATAGAAGGTTTTAAGTTGGAAATAAATTCTTTCATGATAGCGAGGGGACAGGCAAACTTACTAAGCAACTGTACTATTGTATGGTGTTGGTCCTTGATCACTGATCTGCAATAAGAAGCCCTATAAGCAATGTTCTTCACGGTGAACAAAATAATGGAATAGCATCCAGCGAAGCAAATCGCATTCATGCATGTATGTAGATTAATTTTGGTGTTAAATACTTACTTATATCTGCATCCTAATTTCCATGTTTCAACTGAGGCCGCATGTTGGAGTAAGCACCTGGAATTTATTCTGTTTTCTTGACTCCAAAGTAACGAAGCAAAATATATTGAAACAATAACATGGGAGGCATTAGCATGTCTTTATCCAATGTCAGTATTAGCTTTAGAAGATTAAGCACTGTAGTGCACCAAACCGCTTCAGCTGATGATCACATGTTGATTCCTTACATGTCAAGGGCATCTTGCATTGAAGGTCCTGAAATCTGTGGGTGCATGTGGATCAGAAATGAGAAAATAGCCAGAGGATGGCTGCTTCTTAGATTTGCATCAAGCGCTCAAATTTGGCTAACTAGAGGCAAAATCCTGCTGATTTACACCAAGCTATGGAACCCCACTTTAATCAATTTATCTATTGACCTTGAATATGTATTGTTTCATATTATTAGTTGCAGAGTAGAAAATAACTCGCCATTTTGACCACTATTTTAGTAAAAACTGGCATGTTTTTCCCAAGTTGAAACTGAGGTTTAAGTAAAAGCCCAATCTAGGGGCAACAGCTGCAAATCCAACACAACCAACATTGGCAATTCTTCAGTAGACAAGTCCAGAACATGAGTATATAAGTAATATTACTAGTAAGAATTCAGATTCTACCAACGATCCTTAAATTGTATTTGTTAGTATTCAGAGTCACTTCAGTAGTGAGTTCCAGTGACTACGTATGACTACTCACGAACCTTGAAAGAAGGACAGACGGTTGAAATTTTAGTATAGTTTGAAGAATACAACAACATATGATAAGTACAATGACATCTTCAATGCAAATCAGATGGTTAACCAACAGCCTCTAGGATTAGGATACTTATAACATCAAAGGACTTAGAAAATCTTAAGAGTAAATCAGATAGTTCAAATTTTAGTACAGTTTGAAGAATAGAATATCATGTGATAAGTACAATGACATCTTAAATGCAAAGGCAAACAAAAAGAACAGAGAGATTCTGTCCTCACCAAATATATCAAGGTGATAAGCTCTCCATCTGGTTTTAAAAGGTGACCAACTGTCTCTGCCCAAGCTAGCCTCAAGCTTGGATCGAGTGCACAAAAGAACCTGTGTATATTAATAAAGATAATCACAGCTGCCACCAGATCAATAAATTGACAGGATATATTGGCACATATGTACAATAAAAAATAAGGTCAAATTGTTCACTTGGTGTCAACTTGAAGAAATCGACTGCCAGAAAAGTAAAACAATCTGCATTTGGCAAAGAGAGTGGCCACTGATATACCAATGGGGAAAACGATTAGGGACATTTATATAAGTTTTAGCACCATAGAGGGTCTTGCCTACAGTCATAAGACATTTTTTTAAAAAAAAAGATAAAGTAGAAAAGCTTTATCCCAGTTATGATAGTTAGAATGATTGTGAATTTTAATTAAAAATGGACTGCACGCCAATTTTATCCAAAAAGTGGGCCCAATTGGCATCCTTGCTCCTCAGCTCCGAAACTACAAAACCATAAAGGAGTCATTTTAGAATATTTCTGGTTCCCTTTTGTAATTAACATCACATGTGGTTTATTGTTTATTTTGAAGAAAGTTAACCTATGACATAAATTAAACCTAACCATGCTCTAGGAGGCATATGCTCTTTCGCTTCTGAGAAATACTGCTAATCTTTTCCAGCATGAAATTGAACCTGAACCACTCCAAACATAATATTACTAGATAAGATATCAAACATGACTACAAGATAAATCATCACTCTGTACAGACATATTTACCAAAAAGCACACCAAAAAGAAGCAACTGCCAAATCCTATGTTAACAGCTTAAATAAGTCAACATAGCTTCCCTTAACTGGTAATCCAACTCCTACTCAGCTACATCTCACCTGCTTAGCTTTCTCGGTAGCCATATCAGAAATGTCCAAGCCAACAACTAATCGCGCCAGGCTAGCCAGAGCGATCACATCATATCCCTGTTAGACAGAAGCAACTCAATCAGAAAATACTGATGAAATGGTATTACAATGGAAAATTGAGCAGAACCCTCCTAGCTGCAATTTGCAAATTGTTCTTATAGTGGGAAATGAATTAGATCACTACTTACATAACCATCTTGCATTTCAAAGTGTCTACTACGGTCCATAGTAGGGCACACTAGCACACTACCACAGTGACAATCTTCAATCAAAAGATTGAAATTACTAATATGTTTTTTCATGGCAACTCATGGCACATCTGTTCTCAATAGACAGAGGCTGTGACTGATGTTGACGGCGTCAAATGGCAAAAAAAGTACAAAGTCCTATGGCATGCAACCCAGGAAGAAAGTCATGGTCTAACTCCCGGTCATGAGCAATAATATTTGGGGAAAAGACTACTTCAGATAGAAGCACATGGTAAATGGTTTGTGTGTTGAACTTGTCATGCCGCATCCAGGGACCAAAGCTCTTCCTTTCGGGAGAGTTCCTGATTTAACAAGATGTTCGATGATAGGTGTTCGCTTCCCCAGATCCCACGGGGTTATGCCAGACTGCCAGGACTAATCCCAGACATCTGATCAACACCAATAAATAAAGAGCAATTCAAAACTAGGGAACTGTCCGCGCATGATAAAATTCAAGATACGCACGAAGTAGAACGTCCATCTGGCAGTTTTGTTTCCTGAAAAATCTGCATTTCTGCCTTGCAACAATATACTCTACTCATCTCAATCTCCGAATTTTTTCTATTTAAACCCTTTTTTTGAAAAATACTCACATTTAGACCCCTGGTAGTTTTAATTCCGTTTTTGGACCCAGGGGGTCAGAGCCGTGACCCACGGCGCCGAGGTAACACGTCTCGGCGCCGTGGTCCATAGCTCCGAGGTTGCAGGCCCACTCCAACCTGGTCGCCTGCGTGGCGCTGACGTGGCAGAACCTCGGCGCCGTGGATCGTGGCTCCGAGCTCGGAGCCGTGGGTCGTGGCGCCGAGCTCGGAGCCGTAGATCTTGGCGCCGAGCTCGGAGCCGTAGATCTTGGCGCCGAGCCCTGGCCACTTATGCAGCGCCGAGCGCCCGCGTGTTCATTTCGCCGCTCGACTCCTCAGCGCCCCGCCTCCCCTGCCGCCACCGCCTCCCCGGCCGCCCGCCCCCTCCCCGGGCCGCCGCAGACTCCCCGGCCCCCGCCGCCTCCCCGGGCCGCCAGCGCCGCCCCGGCCCCCGCCGCCTCCCCGGGCCCCGTGTCTCCGGCCGCCGCCCTCTGGTGCCGCCCGGCCTCCGGCCGCCGCCCCGCGCCTCCGGCCGCCTCCCCCGTCTAAGGTCAGCATCCTTAATCTTCTGAAATTGAAATTGCGTGTTTGCGAAAAAAAGAGAGTTTGCTAAGAAGTTGTGTTTGTGCAATTGTACATTAGTTAATTGTGGGTGGATGGATGATGAGACTTCTTGTAATGATAAATTTGTAGCTATGGTGTTGTGCGTATTATTTGTTATTATCTCTGTCTACCATCGGCATTTGTGCTGCTGCCCAGTCTATGATGGATGATGTAGCTGTCTGATGCTTGACGACAGATCTGCCGAGCGGCAAAGCTTTTACATTTAATCTTCTGAAATTGGCACTGCCAAGTAAATACTTTTCGTTGGCGAAATGGATTGAGTGTGGCACATGGTAGCCGTGGGGAATACTGCAGTCCGAAATCTTTTTGCTACGTGTCTTTATCAACCATTGTCTTTGAAGCATTTAATGGGTTATCTAGATCAGATCAGAGTAGCAAAATTCTGCCTCTGAATTGGATTGCTCCTACCAATCTTTCTTCCTTCAATAGCTTTGTAAGAATTGGACTTGCTGATCATGGTAGTTCGGGTGCATGCATCGTGCATGATATTATCAATAGTTAGTTTATGTTAAACATGTAGCTAATGTTATTTAAGATGTACTGCCCCTTGTTATTCCTTTACCATGCTTCCCTCTTTGTCAAAAGATGCTCACCATGTTTTCTGTATGAACTAGATGGACAACCTAGTCACCATATATCATGGAGGCAGTGTGAGAAGTGATGATTATGGAAATGTTCGATTTGTTGAAATGCAAAGGGTGCCTCTGATATTCAGTGATCGGCCGTCGTTTAGTGAGTTGGTTGCTAGGGCTCGGGAGGAGCTACATTGTCATGGAAACGAGGAGAGCATCACAGTTGAGGGGTTACTTCACTACGGTTCGAAAGACAATTCTCAGGCGGTTGATCTTAATTGGTTGTGAGGATGAGTGGGACAAATATGTCAGATTGGTTATGCGGAATGAGTTAAAATGTTTGGACCTTGTTGTGCGGAAGGTGTCCATTGATCCCACCTCTCACGGTTATTCACCAGAACTAGGTGATCAGGCACCCTTTGACCCTCCGTTACCGGATCTTGCGGTGGATGTGGAAGAAGAGCCTGAGGTGTCCGATGCTCTATCTGCCCCGAACGAGGTTCAGATTTCTCAACCAGTTCGAGTTGAATGTCGGACTGATGATGTTGTGGCGGCCCCTCAGGATCATCCCAGTAAGTGTCGAGCCACACTTTAGCCTTTTCCCGTCATTGTTGTTTTTTTTATCTCAATCCCATCGTTTTCATGCTTATGATGCAGGAGACATTCCTGATAATATTGGTGTTCCTCCCGTTGCTCCATCTGGCAACGTTGAAGAAGTCTGCAGGGACTCCAACAGTGTGGATGTTCAAATTGTGGATGATCTGCAGCCTTACGAGATCGCAAGGGCCGTTGATTCTGACGATTACCGCCCTTTTGGAGAGCTGACCGAAAGTGATATTGAGCTGATCAGGCGTTATTGCCCTGGCCGGGATCCATCAGTTCATGAATTCAGCGATCTTAGTCATTCTCATGGGGCTTATGCAGAAGGAAGGGATGACGAGCTGCTAGATGCTCCTGAGGCCGGTTCAAGCATGACAATTGAGAAGGGCATGATGTTTGAGGACTTGTCTGCATTGAGAAGGTGGCTGCAGGAGTATTCAGTGATTCGTAAAAGGCCATTCAAGGTGAGGCATTCTTATGTGGAGCGGAGGTACACAGTTGTGTGCGAGAAGGAAACATGTGAATGGAGGGTTTGTGCTAGGAAACAGAAGGACACGGGAAAGTTCAAGATCACAAGAATCGTTGGCCCACACACTTGTGCCGAAGCAGAGCTCAAACAGAAGCATCGGCAGTTGACCTCTACCATTATTGCCAAGTCACTGTGTCACATAGTAAAGGGAGAACCCAATATGAAGGTGAAGACACTTGCTGGGATTGTTAAGGAGAAATTTGGATACGAGATAAGGTATGGAAAAGCATGGAGGGCAAAACAACGCATCTGGAAGATGATATATGGGGACTGAGAAGATGGGTACTTGCAGTTGCCAGCACTCTTCAATGCAATCAAAGCGGTTAATCCAGGCATGCATTATGAGTACGTCCCGAAACCAAACGAATGGAATCAAGATGGGATGCAGATATTCTTCCGTTCTTTCTGGTGCTTTGCTCAGTCCATCGAGGCCTTTCGGCATTGTCGTCCCGTCTTCTCCATTGACGGTACGTTTCTTCTTGGCAAGTACCAGTGCACACTTCTGATAGCCATTTCCTGTGACGCAGACAACGCGTTGGTTCCTTTGGCGTTTGCTTTGGTTGAGAGGGAGAACAAAGACAGCTGGGGATGGTTCTTGCGGCTCGTTCGGAGGCACGTGGTCGGCCCTGGTAGGGAGGTGGGTGTCATATCTGATAGACACCAGGGCATACTTGCTGCCGTACAAGAGCAGATACCGGGGTATCCACCTTTGCACCACCGTTGGTGCACTCGGCATCTTGCCGAGAATCTAATCCGTAAGGATGGTACGAAGGATAACTTTCCTCTGTTCGAGGAGGTCGCTCGAATGCTTGAGGTCAAGTTCTTCCAGGAGAAGTTGGAGCAGCTTAATACTGCAACAAACGCAGAAGGTAGACAGTGGTTGTCGGGATTGATGAGAGATATCGACAAATGGACAAGGGCTCATGACGATGGTGGCTGGAGGTACGAGTTTCAGACAAGCAATATGGTCGAATCCTTCAATAACTTGCTTAGGGGTATACGTGGTATGCCCGTCAATGCTATAGTATCATTCACCTTTTACAAGCTTGTTGCCTGGTTCAACGAAAGACACACACATGCAATGGCGCTACAGAGTAAACAAGAGAGATGGGCGCCAAAACTGAAGCGCCACCTTGAAAAGGCAAAGGCGAGGGCTGAGGCACATGAGGTACATTGTTTTGACAACTCCACGGGCACTTACGAGGTTGTAGAAAGGGGTGGTACAACGACCGATGGAGAGCTCCGGCCGACGAGGAGGCATAAGGTTGTCCTTATTGATTTCTCATGCACATGTGGTAAACCGAGGCAGTACCACTTTCCATGTTCTCATTATGTGGCAGCAGCGAGGCATCGCAACTTTGACTACGAGAGCAAGATACCTCGGGAGTTCAGTGTTGACAACCTTGTGCTTACGTGATCTCCCCGTTTCGAGCCAGTCCTGGACCGTGTGGTAATGTTCAATCTCATTGCTTATTTTCCAATAGATATAAATATCACTACATATAGTAAATTATCCATTCTTTTGCTTGTTTGCAGGGCAACACCCTGAAGCAGTCCGTACAGGACATAGAGCATTTCTCCAGGACAGTCGGCGACGCCCGGACGCTTACCTTCCTAGAGGTAAGCTTCGACAAAGCCACTTACAAAATTAGTACGTAATATCTTCGTATCTTGTTGGTTAACAAAATGTTGGATGACAGAGGCTAGCAGGTCGGCTACGTCGTGCGGCTAGTCGTTGTGGTTGCAGCACCGGCGCGGGGAGGGACGTAGACATGCCTACGACACGACTTTCAGACCCGACGCGGCGAGGGTCTTACACGGCACAGAGCTCATCCCCCACGAGCGACACTTTCCCTGACGAGGGGGGTGAGGACGACGACGAGGTGGAGCAGCAGACTTACGATGAGATAGGCCCGTCTCAGCTCGTAGGCGCTCCTGAGACTCAGCCTTCACAGCCTGTACCACGCAGACGCCGCCGCGAGCCTAGCCGTTACACTCCAGGCACCGACGCCCTTGGTAAGGGTAAGGGTAAGGCTAGGAGGCAGTGATATTAATGTGTAGGCTTGTGGGTCGTGTTGTAATGAGCTACTTGTTTGTATGTATGTGTATATGTTATATTCATGTGATATTTGTGTACGAATCCGTAGTCTGTACTTTGTTGTTCTATAATTCCTGCAATGAATTTATGTTTACTGCAAACGACTGCAAATGATACGAACTATGAATTTTTTGCTTATGAATTTATGCTTCCTGAAAAAGCACAATCGGCTGAAAAGGCTACGACCTAAAATAAAACAGCTTTGCCCAGTCACAACACGAAACCACACATAGATTGCACGTACATAAAATATAGCAAGTACTACAACCATCAACACAGCAACGACGGTAAACATGGAGGGTACCAAAAAATGACAACACAACCAAGTACTACAGCCATCAACACACCAACGAACACAACAACTAAAACACAACACAACCATACACCTTCTTACCTACATGCCAAACGAGCCTCGTGGCACCCACATGGAGAAATGCTGAGGGGGTCGCCTCGGACGTGGTTGTCCATCGTGGTAGTGGCATGCACATATACAGCTCGGGTTCGCGCAGCAACATGTGGGATCATAAGAGCTTCCTATATTCACGACCTCCTCGTTGCCCCTCTCGCGTTGCATCTGTTCGCGGAGGTCGTTGTTCTCCTCAGTGAGACTCTCTATTCGGTACTCCAAGTCCCATATTCGAGCTCATAATGTACCCACATAACGATCAACATGCCGTTCGTGAGGAGGGTCGATCCAGTGGGAGAAGTCGCATTTGGCCATCTGCACAAAAAAATGACGGTAAACTTCGAGGGTCCATAAGCAATACAAAATGTAACATTACTAATTTGTACCCCGGAGCGTGAGCATCGGAAGAAACGTCGCCCGCCATCGTTCGGGGAATCCAAGATCTGGACGACCGCGTACTCATTGTGTCTGCATTTCGGCCACGGTGGTTGAGCACGCCGGCTTGGTATCAATCGGTACTGCGGACCGAACATATCCCTCGTTTCTAAGGGAATGTCGTCCTTCGGTGACCCAAATCCCACTGGCCCCTCGACTTCAGACATGATATGTTTCACCACGAAAGAGAGGGTACTACTTTGTTCGATTCACAATGTCATGGGACCCCAACCCTGCTACTTATAGCAAAACGGGGTAGCTTAATGCAGTGACCACCAAAAAAAGAGGCTTTTGCTCAGGGACATGACAACACGCCCCTGCTTTGCTCAGGGACATGACACAAGAGGTCAGCTTTTGCTCAGTGAGATGACAAAAGAGGGCAGCTTTGCTCAGTGACATGACAAAAGAGTTCAGATTTTGCTCAGTGACATGACAAAACGAGGCAGCATATGCCAGCTTTGCGCAGTGACGGAGTAGGCCTTTAGCCTGTACACATATAGGGCGTAGGTCTTTAGCCTTTACAGGAGTAGGCCTGTAGGCCTGTACACATATAGGGGCGTAGGTCTTTAGCTTTCTAGGCTTTGAATGGCCCAATCTCTGAAAAGACTACGAACTATGAATTTATTACGAGACTATAGTCTCTGAAAAGCCTACATAGGGCCATTTATTGCTACACTGGAATCCAGGAAAAGCGAGTACTATCCTCTCCATGGACTATGCCCACTGCACCAGATAACCTGCCTACATAAAGGCCTCCCTCCTATGTCTTCCATACCACATCTCCTCCTCAAGGCATCACAATACTACTACACAACAATGTCTTCCTGGAGGTCCGACCCATTTGGAGTGCCGGAGTGGCATGAGCGCCCGAAGTGCCATTGCGGCTTTAGGACGATGTTGGGAGTTTGGACTGATCGAGTACAACGAGCCAAATACGGCCGTAGGTTCTTCAAATGTCCTGACCTGGATGACGACTTCGTGGTAACGACCACAACTAAATCATTTGTTTCTCGTTATCTTTTTTCAACTTGATCGATGACATCTACCACGCCACACATAGGCTTACAGGTTCATCGAATAGGTGGATCGGGTGTCGCCGGCATGGCCAAATAACCGAGCAGTGGAGGTGGAAAACAAAGCACAATATTTTGTCAAGATGACTCAGGCTCGCGAGGTGGAACGACAGATGCGGCTTGACCAAGAGCGCCGCGTGAGGGTGGACCAAATCCGTCTGAAGGGCAAGGAGGATGAGTTGCAAAGGAGGCGGGAGCAGTTAAGTCTGCGTGAAGCTGCCATCAAGCGTCAGGAGGAGGAGCTTCAAGCTCGGGAGGCAGCTCTCAAGACCAAGAGTGACAGGAAGAAGGATGCAGCGGAGCCATCTTCAGGGCGTGACAAAAAGGGGAACAACCACGCTACACCCAGTAGACAAAATGTAATAGACCCAGCAAGTTATTTTCCCTAAGGCATGCATGTTAGGACTAGTGGTGGAATTCTGAACATTAGAAGTACAGAGTTGCACACATGCCACATGCCTGCCATGTCAATATATCACTCACCTTCGAAATATCACTTACCACTATATGCATCGATATTTCTACGCTCAATCCTTCGGCAAAAAAATTTAGCATAATTTGGTTTGCATGTGCAACTTGCAATGAACATAAACTTTTATTACGACTTCACCAGATTCGTTCCCATATTACAACTACAAAATTACCAAACCTTGCAAAAACCACGGGAATTGCAAACCCTTAAAACATATCATACCTTAAAAGTCACTTACCATTTTATATATCGACCGTTCTACGCACAATCGTTCCTAAAAAAAATTACCATATTTTTTTATGCATCTACAACGAGCCAATCAACATAAACTTGTTTTACAATTTTTTCAAATTGTTTTGTAATTCACAACTACAAAATTAACAAAACTTATAATCATTACAGTTTCTGCAACTAGTAACAAAATTAACAAAATACAACTAGTAATTCTTTTTGCGACAACGTAAAGCCTGATCGGTGCAAACCCTAGACGCCGAGTGTCTGCAGACGTGGCAGGGAGCTCGGCGCCACGTGGCAGGCAGCTCGGCGCCACGATCTACGGCTCCGAGCTCGGCGCCACGACCCACGGCTCCGAGCTCGGAGCCACGATCCACGGCGCCGAGGTGCTGCCACGTCAGCGCCAAGCAGGCCACCAGGCTGGAGTGGGTCACGGCGCCGACCTCCTGAGTCCAAAAACGGAATTAAAACCACCAGGGGTCTAAATGTGAATATTTTTCAAAAAATGGCTTAAATAGAAAAAATTCGGTCTCAATCTCATTCTCTGCTTGGTTAGCATGGTTTCAGCGAACAACTAGCTGCATATCCTATATCCCCTAAAACAAAACAGCAGCTCCAAACTGCTGATTTGAACTTTTATCTCAACAATTGTGCTTCTATTCTGAGATAACATACTAGAGAATCAGTTCCTTCTACTTTGCTCATGCTGTTTCAGCAAAGCCTATAGAGAATCACCGGAGAATCTCTTTCCACGGTATAGGTGGTGTAATAAGCTGTAACCCCCGCCTGACGAACTCCCCAACCATACCAAGATCCACCAATTTTTTTCGCTGCCAACACCGCTTCCAAGTTCCAACCAACGAACGGAGAAATTCCCCAGCTACTCGCCACAATCCAATCCACTTCACCCATCATCAAACGCACAGCCGCGCCACCCACCACGCGCGCACACGAACGAACTCCACAAAAACGAAAAAAATCAAACCTTATTCAATTCCAACTCCCCACCTAACAGCCACCAGGTACAGAGAGAGCAACAGCCAACTCCTCACCCGCCGCGTCGCCGCGCTGGAGGAGCTCCCGCAGCCTCCTCACCGTCGGGTTCGCGCTCGGGTCCCTCCCCGCCGACGACGAGCCCATCGCCGCCGGAGCCGGACGCGGCCGCGCGCGCGAGGCGAAGCAACGGAGGCGAGCCAGCGCGTGCGTACGATGCGTCTCGTCCCGCCTCGTACTTTAGTCATGGCTGCGGCGAGAAAAGTGGGAAAATAAATAAAATAATACGATACGGAAGGGGATAAGAAGATAAAATTACAAAAGGAAAAGGAAAAAAGAAAAAGAAAAGAGAGAGCTGTCGAGTATATATCACTTCGCTGTGCTGCTTCTCGTCCCCACTCCGCTTCACCCAAATCCCTCCCCCAATTGCAACAAAGCAAGGAAAGGGGAGAGAGAGAGAGAGAGAGAGAGAGAGAGAGAGGAGTTGACGACTTTGCCGGACGCGGCGGCACATCGCGCATGGCCGACGACGACGAAGTCGATGTGACGGTTAAGGAGGCGGCGCGGGCGCCCATCCTGGACCTGCCGGAGCCGCTGCTGCTGCACATCCTGAGCTTGCTAACCGACGCCCGGTCGCGCCACCGGGCCGCGCTGGCCTGCCACAGGCTCCGCGCGGCGGAGCGGGCGACGCGGGCGGCGCTGTCGCTGCGCGGGGACCCCCGGTCGGCGCCGTTCCTGCTCCTCCCGCCGGAGTTCTGCTTCCCCGCGCTCGAGCGCCTCGACCTGTCGCTCATCTCGCCGTGGGGGCACCCGTTCCTCTCCTCCGCGCCCGCCGCCGGGGCGCCCTCGTCTTTGTCCTCCGCGCACCATCTCCACCATCCCGAGGAGATCGCCGAGCGCAACGCCTTCATCGCGGCGCGCCTCGCGCACTGCTTCCCGGCCGTGTCCTCGCTCGCCGTCTACTGCCGCGACCCCTCCACGCTCGCCAACCTCACGCCGCACTGGCGTGGCGCCCTCCGCTGCGTCAAGCTCGTGCGCTGGCACCAGCGCCCGCCGGACCTCCCCAGCGGCGCGGATCTCGAGCCGCTGCTTCAGACCTGCGCCGCGCTCAGGGCGCTCGACCTGTCGGAGTTCTACTGCTGGACGGAGGACATCGTGCCGGCGCTCGCCGCGCACCCGGCCTCCGCCGCGGCGCTCACCGAGCTCGACCTCGGCCTCGCAGGCGCCACCGACGGGTTCCACTCCTCCGAGCTCGGGGCCATCGCGGGCTCCTGCCCCAACCTCCGGAAGCTCGTCGCGCCCTGTATGTTCAACCCCCGGTGCGTTGACTTCGTCGGCGACGACGCGCTGCTCTCGCTCGCTGCCAGATGTCCCCGGCTGATGGTCCTGCGGCTCAGTGAGCCGTTCGAACCGGCGTCCACCAGCCAGCGGGAGGAGGCGGCCATTACCGTGACAGGGCTGGTAGACTTCTTCGCTGAACTCCCCGGGCTTGAGGATTTCACGCTGGACCTCCGACACAATGTTCTGTATGCAGCGCCGGCGATGGAAGCGCTTGCCCGCAGGTGCCCACGGATCAAGTTCTTGACGCTGGGGTGCTTTCAGGGGCTGTGTAAGGCCTCTTATGAGCATCTTGATGGTGTTGCCGTGTGCGGTGGGCTGGAATCACTTTGCATGAAAAATTGTCAGGATCTCACCGACGCCAGCCTTGTGACGATCGGTCGTGGGTGTGGGAGGCTTGCTAAGTTCGCCATCCATGGCTGCGACCTTGTCACGTCATCTGGGATCAGGAGGCTAGCAGCGGCGCTTCGCCCTACACTCAAGGAGGTCAGTGTCTTGCACTGCCGGCTTCTGCACACGGCAGAGTGTCTAACTGCTCTAAGTCCGATCCGTGATCGCATCGAGAGTCTTGAGATCAACTGTGTCTGGAAGGCAGTTGAACAACCTGGCAGCGTAGCCAACGGCGCCGCCAGATGCAACCATGAGGATGATGAGCTTGGTGAAGTGTCATACGAGTCTGCATCCAAGAAATGTAGGTACATGGAATTGGATGATGATGGCAGCTGGGAGATGCTCCGGTCACTCTCCCTCTGGTTCCCTGCTGGTCAGCTGCTCTCCCCGCTCATTTCTGCTGGGCTCGATAGCTGCCCTGTGCTTGAGGAGATCTCAATTAAGGTGGAGGGTGATTGCCGGACATGTCCGCGCCCTGCTCCAAGAACAATTTTTGGCTTAAGCGACCTTGCGGGCTTCCCAGTACTAGCAAAGATGAAATTGGACCTCAGCGAGGCGGTGGGTTATGCACTTACAGCACCAACAGGGCAGATGGATCTTTCATTGTGGGAGCGATTCTATTTGCATGGTATCGAATCACTGCTGACTTTGTATGAGCTGGACTACTGGCCGCCCCAAGACAAGGAAGTGAACCAGCGGAGCCTGACATTGCCAGCTGTGGGGCTGCTCCAGCGCTGCGTTGGACTCAGGAAGCTCTTCATCCATGGTACCACTCACGAGCACTTCATGAGCTTCTTCCTGGGAATGTCAGACTTGAGGGACATGCAGTTACGGGAGGACTACTATCCGGCGCCGGAGAATGATATGATGATCACAGAGATGCGGGCTGAATCATGGGACCGATTTGAGATGCAGCTGAACAACCGGTCCATTGATGATTAGTGGTGGATTTGGTGCGCAGTCAGAGAATGGTTCTGAAGTTGAATACAGAGATTCCTGCGGAGTACTTGCTCCGATTTGGGATGGCTCTGAAGTATGGGTGAGCTGCTTGCTATTATGGGTGGAGTAATTTTATCATGGGAATTGCTGCGGTAATCCCATTGAGGAGAAAGGACAATGCTTGGACCTGTGGGCAAGCAATGGTGATCTTCTTAGTTGCACTTTTTTTCTTTTCCTGATGTAATAAGAGAGTTCGCTCAGAATTCAGATATTTGCAGGAGGTAAGATAATAAATTAGGCTTTGAGGAAATTTTGCCAAGGAAAAATGATTTTGTTTTTAAGCTGAGCTGAGTTGAACACCGGCTAGAGAAATTGGCATTGTTCTAGTGAGTTGTAAGTTGTCCACGTTTGAGCTCTGTAAACAGAAGAAAAATGTCATTCACTTGTTTTTCCTGTACCCTTGTGTCGTAAGTGCTACATTCATCATGGTCAAGATGGTCACATCCAAAATTGGTCGGTGATTTTTATGAATGGACAATGAAGTTCAATATAGTTGCAATAGGAAACTTGCCTATTTGATGTGTATATAACTGCACTGGAAAGCTAAAAATCTGTACGAGTGCTCTTGTGTTTACTTGTCTGTCCCTTTCCTTTGACATTTGGTGCACAAGTTTGGGTGACAAGTGCAAATGGCACACAAACAGGTTTGGCAAGTTACTACTGACATGATCAAGCATGACGAGTTCTAACACCTCACACAAGAAGGTTACAGGAATGGCCAGCAGATTTCGGGTCTGTTCTTTTTGGCTGAGACTTATAGGTTTTAGGCTGTTTATGCGAGAGATTACAGAGTAACAGAAACTCACGTACAGTTTTTACCGACATAAATGAAGTCGGTACAGTATATACTACAATTAACTAGTAGACCTCATCTTAAAAAGACATTCTGTTTAAAAGCTAATTAAAACCAGAAATCTGACAAAATGTTCAAACTTGTTTTTAATGCAGGCATCGAAGACGCTGTTTTTTAGTTTTTGTTTTTTTGCTGTGTGTAATAGGTTTTATCAGTGTTTTTTGGATGACAACGAACGACGTATACGATTTTAGATTTAAATACCGTTTAAAAAATCTGCTTGGAGAAACAACTCCCTATGTTTTGGCTTCAGAAGACGAAGAAAAAAAACCCCCCGACCTTTCCAAGGTTCAAGCGGTCCATCAGAAACAGAAGACTCGTACATCTGCCGATCTGTTCTCTGCAATGATATGATCCCCGAAGGAGCCGTCGCTTTGTTTCCTCTCATCCGCAAATTGTAGCATGGCAAGGTGGACTTGCCGAACAAGATCAGCATCAGAACATGACAAGATCTTCGCACTAGAAGCCGGCCGGTTTATCCAGTGCTCTGCATGCCTTCCATCCAGCTCTCTCACTCGCTGGAGGCCTCACGAAAGATAATGCGAGATCGCAGGTTTTGTCAAAGCAGATCCAAACGATTATCGGTGCCCTGGAAAAGGAACCCCCCATGAGTGTGAGAGTCCTGTTGTCCTAATCATTCAGCATTGGCACTAATGCTTTTTGGTTAAGTAGCTGGAGGCCTCACAAGAGAATGCTACTACTATATAGAATTTAAAGCTGGAATCTAGGAGGAGCAGATTACGTAGAGCAGAAGCCTCTTCTTTCCTATTGTGCCACGTTGAGACTTCCTTGCTCGCATAATTGGCCCGTGACCACACGCGCGCGCGCAAAAACTCAAAAAAAAACCAAAAATTCAGAAAAAGACGAAATTTATAAATAGTAAAAAATAAGCCAAAGGCTCGGCTCGTTTCAGCTTCTGACTTATTTTTTCACTATTCATAAATTTCGTCTTTTTCTGATTTTTTTTTCCTTTTTTTGAGTTTTTTTGCCGGTTCTTTTTTCTGTATTCGTTTGCGTTGTCCGAGATGAGCTAATATATTTTTCTATTTTAAAAACTTTTAAAATTTAATTACGTCAAATAAGCCACCTTCGGCTACAGTGAAATTTCAGCAAGCTACAGTGTATTTTCAGCTATAAACTATAGCTTTTCAGCCCAACCGAGCAGGGCCGAATATAGATACTACATGTGTTACAGTTGTATATCAAATATGGCCATATTTTCTATGGTATGCATTAAAGTTATAGCAAGTATAATTGTAATTTTACATGTAAACATATGTATCGTAGACTTGTAGCATCCAGTCACACAACTCCTCTATGAACAGCAGCATATGCAAACAAGACCAAACACAGACAGATACGCTCCCTGAAATTAAGATCAGTCCCGTGAAAAAACGGAGTTTCTGGGTACGATGAGCCTGAGAAACAAAACCGCTATCGCCCTGATCAACTCGGCTTCGGCTTCTGACTTATTTTCATTATTCATAAGTTTCATCTTTTTCTGAACTTCTGGCTTTTTGTTGAGCTTTTTTGCCGGTTCTTTTTTCTCCGTATTTGTTTGTATTATACGTAATGGGCTAACATATTTTTTTATTTTTAAATTTTTTAAAATTTAATTATGCTAAATAAGCATTTTTTAAAATTTAATTATACTGACTCAGACCATTGAAGATAACAAAATCTTACGTGGCAGAGAGAGAAAGGAAGAGAGAGAAGGAAGCTGGCTACTAAATTACAGCTAGCTATAGCACGTAAAAATATGCATTTCACTCTCTTACACGTGGGGCTAAATAGTTATTGTAATAGCTACCTTATTGTATGAACTATTTTTTTGAAGGCTATAGATGAAATGGACAAGTGTTATAGCCACTAGTTGGCTATACTATTGTACTTGCTCTAAGAGGCTGTAAGTTGGCTGTATGATGACGTGGAGGAGAGAGAAGAGAGGTGGGCTGTAAGCTTAGGGCATCTTCAATGGTCTGAGTCAGCTAGCTATATGCAATGGTCTGAGTCAGTATTAGCATTTGTTATCTTCAATGGTCTGACTATATAGCTAGTACTAACTATTTTTTGCCGGTTCTTTTTTCCCCGTATTTGTTTGTATTATACGTAATGGGCTAACATATTTTTTTATTTTTAAATTTTTTAAAATTTAATTATGCTAAATAAGCATTTGTTATTTAGTTAGCTAGAGCTATCTATAAGGATAGCTATTTGATGCTTACATGCACACAGAAATTATAGAGGCTGCCTCGTTTGGCGTTATAGACTAGTGCTTAAGGAAGAGCTGGCTCGATTTTTTTTGCATACTCTCTTTCCTCCACATAGGATATATGCTAATGTGTATATGCATATAGCTAGCTGACTCAGACCATTGAAGATGCCCTAAGCTTACAGCCCACCTCTCTTCTCTCTCCTCCTCTCTCTCCTCCACGTCATCATACAGCCAACTTACAGCCTCTTAATACTTGCTCTAACGCGATTGATTCCCTTGCAACTAGGCTAATCAAGTGCACGTTTTGTTAATGGAAAAAAAATCACAGGCATCGCCTGTAATTGCAGCTTGCTTGGCCCCAAATCCGTGGCCTGAATAATTAAAAGCTGCTCGTACTCCTACACTGATATTTTATCAGGTTTTATCACGAGCGGAGCGGGTAGTGTCTCATCTGTTGGCGACTTTCTTTTGCTCCAGCTCTACTTGAAAGAGCCCAATCAATGGACCCTACATGCAGCTCTCTTGTTCTTGGTCATCCTGATCCTGATCTAGGGTACACGGTTAGGCTAAAATAAACTGATTTATAATTTATTTTATATTATAATTAGGTTATTTTATATTGTAACTGCTGGTATTTTTTTGGCTAATTAAATTTTAAAAAATTAAAAATAGAAAAATCAGGTTAGCCCATCACGAATAATACAAATGAATATGAGAAAAAGCCAAAAAAATAAAAGGCTAGAAAAAATAAAATTAAGAAATAGTGAACTAGAAATCAGAAGCTGAAACCGAAACAAACGGGCAGTAACGTGATCCAAACAGTGAGATAGTCCCTGAGAAAATCCGAAACTATTTTGTGATTTGCAAGGCTGCTGGTCTGTTGCACATCGCGCTCCGGCCCTGGTGTTTGCTACAGCGATCGACACTCAAATGAGATCCTCTGACGTAACTTCCCGTCACTGACGCGTGGGGCCACGCGGCGAGGGGGCCCACGCGCAGTGACCCAACGTCAGAGGGAAGTTACGTCAGAGGAGTTGATTCCATCGACACTACGTCTACGAGAACATCAAGAGAAGAAACGAGGGGGGGGGGGCGGGAACGGATGTTCATAGGTTATATTCTTTTTAATTTATGATTTCTTTCAAATAAATAAATATAATGATTTTTTGTTATTATTTTAAAACAATTTATTAGGATAATTTTTAAGTTATTTATCAGCATTCAGTTTATTTATACAAACGCTTATATTAGAACCAAAGGTTTTTAGATAAAGGATATAAAATCCGGCCTCTATATCCACGAGGGATATATACAGCCAAAAGATACACGAGCTCTTAGGCTCAAAGCCTCAAAACTGAAGGGCAAAAAACAACAGGAAAGAAAGCTTAAGGACTATGAAAAAACAAGAAAGACTAAGCTTCAGCACTTTTTCTCCGTCCTTACTTTCAACCAAGTCTCTATCCTCATCCGACTGTGCCATCCAAACTTCGGTCTGCTTTGAGTAAAGATGGACCTCCGAGGCGACGTCTCCAAGGAGGCGACGAGAGTCGCCACGCCGCCCGCCTCACC
Organism: Dendrocalamus latiflorus; assembly: GCA_017311315.1. Classification (NCBI taxonomy): domain Eukaryota; kingdom Viridiplantae; phylum Streptophyta; class Magnoliopsida; order Poales; family Poaceae; genus Dendrocalamus; species Dendrocalamus latiflorus. Next base: position 37,938,944 of record CM029617.1, on the reverse strand, counting down.
GAGGCAAGGTTTTCACCTGGAGATCAGTAAAACATGAGAGCTATGGAGTGCCACGACAACACCTCCAGGAAGGAAAATGGCGCCCGAAGGCGTCATTGTTGTCGAAACCGGTAAAAACACCGACAAGGCTTTCGCCAGCACCTCCACAACACTCCACGCACCACCCACACACAAAATAGACTGCCACCAACACACCGGGGTCCTGTACGCCTCAAGGCCATGGCATAGCCACCCTTGAACTCCACGACGAGCCGCTACCTGCAATGACCGCCACTGCAGAAACCACTATGCGACGCCTATGCGCAAACACTGAGTAACGCCTATGCGCCACCACTGAGTAGATCCTGACTAAAGAAGATAATGCTCACGACCCTCCGAGCAACCTCCGTAGCTATAAATCATAGACCGTAAGCTATAATAAAAAAGAGCACATCTATATGCCCTAAAAAGGAGGAGAGAGAGAGGGGCTGTAAAAAGAACAACAGGTCAGGGATGGCCGGAGGCGCACAGCCGTCGATCGGACGGTCAGCGTCGGCGGCCGTGAGTTCCGCGGAGGTGGCTGGCCCCCGACCGTCGATCCGGCCGGGTGGGCACCAAACCTGACAGCGAAAGGGAACTGCACGGGGACAGATCACGGATGGGGTGATCTGTCCGTCCTCCGTGCTTGTTCTGCATCACATGCATAACATTGGGGGTCTGCATTGCAGAGCTACAGCATCAGGAGCTGAAGCTAGCACATACCAAATTTTAACAGGGTCTAATTTCTTTTTTTCTCGTCATCGTGCTAACTAGTGCTACAATTAGTGGAGATTGATACTTTTGTTTGGTAACCTTCGCCTTAGTATGTTAAAGATGAACCAAAAGGAAAAGGCTGCAAATAAATATGGAAATGTGCAGCCACAACCATGCGTGAGAAATCGTTGTAGTAGGCTCCACTTTGCGATCACCCTGCATCCAGATAGCAATCCAATCATAGCACAACCGTAGGGAGATTGGGACGAGGCTAAGATGGCACTGCAAAAATCTGATGGCACAAAATGATTGCAAATTGCAGCACCTCATCGGAGTGTGCGTTTTGCCGCAATCCATGACGTCACCGTGCTGATATCCTGGTTAGGAACCTAAGCCCGTCTTTAACTACCGAAAATGAAGCACAAGAGATCCTGTAGATCACAGATTAACGTCTAGGCTTAGCAGTTAGCTTTTACGGCGATTACACGGTAACGCCATGTTTAGAACGCGAAAATTTCGCAAGAATCTGACAAAAAAAAAGTTCAATTATAGCAAAAATCAAGAATTTTTTTTTCATGTTCCAGTATTTCGTACGGTGCTACGTTATCCACCGCGCCATGCGCGATGAACAAACGTCGACTAAGGTGGTGATCAGTTGGGCTTAAAAACTCATGGCTTGTGGCTGAAAACACTGTAGTTGGCTGAAAAAAACACTGTAGTTGACAGAAGCTTATTTAGCATAATTAAATTTAAAAAAATAAAAAATATATTAGCCCAATATGTATAATACAAACGAATACGGGAAAAAAGAACCGGAAAAAAAGCTCAACAAAAAGCCAAAAGTTCAGAAAAAGACGAAATTTATGAATAGTGAAAAATAAACCAGAAACCAGAAGCTCAAGCCGAACCGATCAGGACCTAAAGCCGTACGTGGCTGTCACGCGCGCCGAGGACAAGATTGGGGGGTGATTGATTGCGCTCGGGCCAGCCCCACGTATCCCTCCCTATTCTCCAATCATGTCCACTTTGTTATCCATAGACGAGGACCCGAGGAGCGCACCGCTGAGCACAGTGTTTGCCGTCTATGTGACTGTGTGGGCCACTCTACTAGGTGATACGCTTCTATGTCGGTGTGGGTTACCTACTCTACTGTATTAGGTCAACTTGCTAGTGTGAGACACATTTTACTAGTTGTCCAGTTCACTTTATCGTTTTACTTAATCTATCAGGCATAGACAGTCGCGAGATAAGGCTCAGAGGAGTGGGCACCTCAGAAAGACTTGAGTGAAAGCTCAAGTGCTAAGGTATTTAATTAATTCACCAAAAACTTAAAAGTTAAATGGAGACCTGGCCTCCACTCGTTCTTTTTGGATCTACCCCTGGAAAGGCTAGGGAAAGAGCCCAAGAAAAAAACAGTCGCCAAGTGCGTTCCCGTTTGTATAGCCATCCCACGTATTCGAGTAGCTTTGCATGCACGTTTGCCTTTTGCCAGAAGGCCTAGGGACCAACGTACCAAAGGTGTAGCAAATTGTGGACCTGTTCCTTTCGATTGCGGCTTCTTTTGGTTGAAATTTTTGAATTTTGGCTGTTTACGGTACAAATTACGGAGAGACAGATACTCACTTACGATTTTGGCTGATACAGGTGTTGGACTTTTAACGTGTATATCATTTAACTTGTAGACTCCGTCTTAAAAAAATACTCTATTTAAAAATTAGATACTACAACAAAAATCAAAAACCATCAGTTTTTAACTGAACATGCCCTGTTGCTAGTTCTCCAAAGAGCGGCGGTTCTAGGGTGTGTTTGGTTGGAGGCCACACCTAGCCATGCCTCAACTTAAGAATTTGCCACACTTGTGGCTAGCCAAATTTGTGGCAAAAAAAAGGTGTTTGGTTGATAACTAAGGTGTGGCAAAAACTTTGTGGCTATTGTTTGGTTCATTGACACAAAAGTGTGGCAAAAAATTGTGGCAAGTGTTTGGATTACTCCACATGTAGGCTAATACACTTGTGTAAAAATCATTATTAGAGTAACAACAATTAGGATTTATATCAAGTCAAATAAAAGTATTACAAATTGCATTACATGATAGCGACAATTTGAGAGAGGCGCCTATTTTCCAAAAATACCATAATCCTATTTTCCAAGCCTAAAGCAAAGCCAAAAATACCATAATCCTATTTTCCAAGCCCAAACCACAAACCTGTCAAAACCATGCCCACATATCACAATATTCCCCAGATAGCACTCGGCCAGAGCCAATGAGGCCAAGATAGCACCTCCAGCCAGCACAAAAATATCGCACGGCCAACACATCAGTCACAGCCAACCAGAGAAAAGTGAGCAGCGAGTAAGGCAAGGCAGCACATCCATTTCCCCAAACCCCCAACCATTCCAAAGCCACAGAGAGGCCATCCACCAAGAAGATTCGGCAGCAAGGAGACGGCCCAGGCGAGCCAATCCGGAACCAGACGGCGGCGACGGCAGGAGGCAAACCACAAGCCCGAAGGCACCAACCCTAGGAAGCCACCACCGAACGGCAGCCACACCGCAGGAGGAGGAGACCACCAGCAAGTCAACAGGGTCACAGCCAACCGGGGAAAACCGCAGCCGAACACAAGTCACCATCCACCGCAGCCGAGGAGGGGGGCGCCGCGGCCGAGGAGGGGGCCGCCGCGGCCGGGAGGGGGACGCCGCGGCCGGGGAGGGGGGCGCCGCGGCCGGGGAGGGGGGCGCCGCGGCCGGGGAGGGGGGCGTCGCGGCCGGGAGAGCGCCGGCGTCGATTCCTCAGGCCGCCGTCGTCATGGAGCCCCTACATCCTCAGATCCGCGCGCCGCGGAGGGGAGGGAAGGACCGGCGGCCAAGCTTGGAGGCGACGGTGGGAGCGGCGGCGGAGGAGGAATCGAGCGGCACGGGGAATGGAGGAACAGAGCGGTGACTGGAGAGAGAGAGCGGAGAAACATGGGAGGGTGTGGCGCGCCAAAGGGCAGTGAGGCGGGGAAAATCCCCGCCACACTTCGGCTGTGAAAAACTGTGGCGGCAGGAAGTTGTGGCTGTGGCACACCTAAGTATAATCATCAACCAAATATTAGCTAAAGTGAGTGTGGCATGCCTAAGTTGAGGCATGGCTGGGTGTGGCCTCCAACCAAACACACCCCTAGTGCACTCGTATCCTTCGCCGTGCCGTTCGAGGGTAGACGTGGGAATATTTGGCTCCATCCTGGCCTACGAAGAAACACACGTCACTTCAATCAACCAGTTGATGATAACATTGCGTGGTAAGGTTGGCAGCACGAGTTCAAGCTACATGTACTTATCTCCTTACGAGTTAGTTTTATAATATTTTAGTGCCGCTGATTGGGCATGAGATCTATCCCTACCGCATCTATATATAATGCACTTAAACGAACCTCTACCACTCCTAATATACTTGAATATTAATTATAAGATATTCTAATATAACTTAGTTGTAAATTTTTATTAGAATCATTTATTTTTGCTATATATACTTTTCTGTATATAAAATGAGTATATACATAAATTATGCTATAAACCGTGGACTTTGATGAAATTTTTCATTAAACTCATTTTGAAGTATCTTATAATTATTATTAGAGTATACTCAAATAAATAAAGAGATATAACAACACTACTAAAGCGGTATATGAGAAGTGTGAGTACAATAGTATAGAACCATTTTTCTATAGGAAACCTTTTTCGTACTCATGAGAATACATACTCCTACTTTCAATATACTACTTAAACAAATATGTTATACTTATTTATCACTTTCGGTATACTTAAAAGGGCCTGTTTGTTTTGGCTGCGGCTTATGGCTTTTGGCTGAAATTTTTGAATTTTGGCTGTTTACGGTACAGATTACGGAGAGATCGATACTCATTTGCGATTTTGGCTGGTACAGATGTTGGACTTTTAACGTGTACTACGTTTAACTTATAGACTCCGTCTTGAAAAAATACTTCGTTTAAAAGTTAAGTACTGTAGCGGCTGCGAAAAGCCAGCCGGCTTGTGGCCTGCCAAACAGGCCCAAAATTAAGTCTAAGATATCCCAATATGATTTGGTTGAAAAATTTTATCAAAGTCCTTTACTTTTTTGTCATATACTCTTTTCCATACATGAAAAGAGTATATATATAAATTATGCTATAAAAAGTGAAATTCGATGAAATTTTTCATGGGAGCCACTTTAAAGTATTTTGTAATCATTATTAGAGTATACTTAAAAGTATAAAGATATATAATAATATTATTTAAGCGGTATATAACCCTCAGGGGTAGTACTCTGGATGTGTTTGGTTGCAAGGACTAGGTGGGACGGGATGGGATGGACTCGTTTTTGTAGGTGTTTGGATGGGAGACAAGCAGAGTCAAGGACATCCCACTAGGAATATTCCTTGTAGATCCGGGACCAGGCAATCCTCTTTTTTTTATGGGACGGAGTCATCCCACATGGGATAGAGTCATCCCACCTCTTTGTTTTTTTAAGTACTGTTTTGTTTAAATTTTTTTTAAAAAAAACTCAAAGGCTTATGTGTAGAAACATATCAACAATAGCCTTCAATTTTTTTAAAAAAAAAAACTCAAATGCCACACATGTCCCACTTTCATCATTCCATCCAAACAAATTATGTGACCATTCCATCCCACTCTATCCTTCCAACCAAACAAAAAACAGGGATGACTCTATCCCCCAACCAAACAAAAAATGGGATCATCCCATCTCAAAATCAGAGACAGGACCATCTCATCCCACCTTGTCCCTAAACCAAATACAACCTAGAAGTATAAAGTCACACCAACTTTTTTTCGGTTCCTTTCTTAGTTTTCCGATCCACGAAGTTTCGCCAGAATTAAGTAGGTCGAGGTAGTTCACGAAAGCGAAGGTTAATCATCACATATGCATGGTGGCATCCTTTTGTGTACGTCTCATCCTTAACCCCATTTCTTTTAGGACTTTGGGAGATGAGCAACAAATAAATAAAATGAAGTGTCTGCTCACCTTATCCGCAGTGCCGGCCGGACCCCTACGGATAGGGATGTTCATGTGATCCATCCATCCATCCGACGACAACATGGACAAAACGCTGAAACTAAAGCCGAGGGCGCCGGGCCCTCGAAGACTTTTTTGGTAGTTCACCATGTGTTGCAAGAAACTGACTGATTGTTGCGTGTGGCCAGCCCGGAGGTGGGTAGCACCAACTACTCTACTGCACGCAAATCTAGCCGGTCATAGTTTTAGCTCACAGTCGAAAGTCATAGCTATGAATTATTTGGATTTGGGGACTGTTTGGTTCATGATTAGAAATTGTATAGCCATAATAAGTTAGGCGTGCCATAGTTTTTAGGTAGCTGTTTGGTTCACTGACGCAACTGTGGTATGCCACACTTTCTTAGCATCCGGCCCCACACGTCATAGACTCAGTTTCTTGCCAAACTTTGCCACAAGTGTGGCTTCGATTTTGTTAACCACACTTTCTGTGGCAGCCACACATTGCCTAAGTTTAGGCATGGCAAGTTTAGGCACCAACCAAACAAACCCTTGGTCTTCTTATTTAGACTTTGGTTTTTGGTCTTTAGTTTCTAGTCTCTTAGCTTCAGCCGTTTATAGTTTTTTGTTTTTTTAGATTTTCTTTTTTCCATATTTTTTCATCGTCTGTGATGAGATAACATGATTTTCTATTTTTAATTTTATTAAATTTAATTACACTAAAAATACTATTAGTAACTAGTTACGTATCCGTACTTTGCAACGAAACTTATTGAATGTATAAAGAATTGTGCTATAGAAGAAATTTGCTCTGATTAGTTCGAAAGCAGGGAATGATAAAAAAGTTAAGAAAATAGAGCGGTTGAAGGAGAATAGACCTACAAACACCAACTCATTCTTTTATAATAGTAAAGATTACAGTAAAAAGTACTAAATAATATTAAAAAAAATCAAAAATCATAGATTTAAAACCAAATAAGGACACCCTTAAAAGTCACGATCTCCTTGGCCAAAACCACCGGCGGTTCTGGATAAGGATGCCGCGTGCGCTTTCGTGGACGACGGTTCATCATTTCGCGAGCACAAGTGGGTGTCTTGTTTCGCGAGCCGTACGGCGCCAGGTCCCGGCGCCGCGCGAGGTGCAGTTCTTTTCCTGCACGTCGTACGAGCCCGTGAGCTCAAGGTGTTGGACAACGGACGCCCTCCTCCTCAACCACCCGACCGGGCTCGCACGGCGAGCCGCAGGATGCAGTGGGCGGCGACGGCCGTGGCCACATGCTGAACTACTGGCCCTTGCGGCCGCGCAGGGCTGGCTGCGGCAAGGTTGCATGCTGCTTGCGGCGCACCAGTGGGCTGAAATAAGTTAACTTCTAATTAAAGTTATAGTGTAACTGATGATGGCTTATTTGACATAACTATATTGTAAAAAATTTAAAAATAAAAAAAACATGTTAACCCACAGGGTTAATACAAATGAATACGAAAAAAAAGAACCGATAAAAAAGCTCAAAAGCCAGAAAAAGACACAATTTAAAAATAGTAAAAAATAAGACAGAAGTTCAAATCAAAATAAGCAGAGCCTAAATATAGGTCTGATTGGAACTCGGTAGCAAACTTTCATAGAAGTTGTAAACTATAGGATATTAGGATTCTTCGAGTCGAGGACCCTTGCCAAATTCATGCCACACATGGATTTGGATCCTCTTGAGCTTGTAGAAGCCAAGGCGGAGAAGCGTAGTGGCGTAACCCTGCATGATTCTCAGCCATCCGATCCAAGAAGAGCGGTCCAGATTAGATGCTACGGTGAAAACAATGCCGGGGCTGCAATGGTTTTGCTACAGCGATTCAGCGCGGTGCTGTGCAGCGATCTGCGACGATACGTCGCATTTCTTCCCCGCTATTTGGCGCTCTGCACCTCTCACTTGCCTCCACTACATTTCAGAGGACCTGCGTCCATCCTAAATGGGGTCGTAGTGCGGGGGAAAAGAAACCTAGATACCGAAAGCAAGCACTACATGCAGAAATGGGAGCCATGTATCAAGCTTCAGATGGCCAAAGATTTGAGGCCAAAGAAATTTTCTGAACATGAAGAAATACTACATGTCTTGTGAGAAGGCTCCGATTTCGGAGCAGACAGCCCATGTTTACGGGCCTGTTCTTTTGAACTTTTGAAATCGGCTTTTGATTTCTGCTACAGTACCTAACTTTTAAACGAAGTATTTTATCAAGACGGGGTCTACAAGTTAAACGATCTACACGTTAAAAGCCCAACATTTGTACCAGTCAAAATCGCAAGTGAGTATCTGTCTCTCCGTAATCTGTACTGTAAACAGCCAAAATTCAAAAATTTCAGCCATAAGCCACAGCCGAAAAGAACAGGTTATATACCTTTTCAACAATGTGGGGGCGGGACCCAAAAACCAAAACTTCCCGGTCCGGACCGCACATAGATACTATTCGTATTAGTGTTTATTTATGAGTTCTGTTTAAAAAAATACAAAAATTCAATATAAATATCTGGCATCTCCACACTCCACTCTTCTCGTTACCGTCTTGCTCCAAGATAAAGTAGGGAGTCACATGTACATTACACACCCTATTTCTTTTGCTCCTGTCACGCACGTATCTCATCCTTACTTTTTGCACCGCTCATTCTCTCTTTTTAAAAATTACTTCTTTCAGTTATTACTATTTATTTGCAAAAAAAACTATTAGCAAAAATCAATACAAATATCGTCAGATCAGATCAAGGTATGAAACTGGGACTCACCACGAGCTCAGCCGTTTGACCGAGCCGTTTCCACCGACCGTCCGTGGCGAATCCAAGGGCCAGGCGTGACGCGCGCCGTACGTGGCCAACGGCCGCCCACGCCATTGCCACCTCACCCTGCCCGTCGCGGCGTCGCATGCGCGTCAGCCGTCAGCTTCCTTGGCCGCCGCCCGCCGCCTTTCCTCGCTTGCTCCGCACCGGCAATAATTTCGGCTGCCCGCGCTTTGCTATCCTTGCCACCACCATTCCTATAACTACCGCCGCCTCTGTCTCTCCCCCTTCCGCCTCCGCCTCTCCCGGCCACACCTGCTCTCGGAGCGGCACCGGCGGTCCGTCAGGTTCTTCTTGATCGCTCCTCCCGTTCTCAGAAACTCGTTTCCGTAACTCCATTTGGCTTCCTGCCATGGCGCACGTTGTGGTGCTTGGGGGTACGGTTCCGCGGAGCCTTGTTAAAGAAAATCTGCGTCGTTTGGGAAAGAATCAGAAAAAAAAAACTCGACCTTCGGGGGAAGAAACCCCCGGGCATCATGCTTAAGAAGAAGGTCTTCTTACGCAGACCGAGAAAACCCCCGAACTCCTGCTCCACCCTTACACAGGGGTGCTACTGAGGCGCTCTAACCGCTAGGCTAGAGGCCCTTTCGCTTGGGAAAGAATCAGAGAAACGTTAAAAAAATTAGATTGGGGTTGGGGGTACTCTGCTTGATAATTTCGTAACTGTAGTACTGAAATTTGGTAGTGGGTTTGGGCCTTTGAGCCCAAGTGATTCAAATGCCTGGTGGTTTGATCGGGTTGGATAATTCGATTTGATATATGTGCAGAGATTTGATCAGAAATTTGCATTTAAGCAACGAGATGATTTCCTTGATCAATTTACATCACATCTGCTCATACGAAGGATGGTGTATCTGAATTCTGATGTCACTCAAATCCGTTTGGCATTTTAGCTCAATGCATCCTCATCGAATCTATGAAGTCAATCCAGTTTCTGAATTTGAATAGGACAAGACACCAAGTTGCTATAGACTTCGTTCTTCGACAAAACTAGGTGCAGCCAACTTCATTTTCACTTTGTCTGCATGAACAGGGCAGTCAATAGTCGAGACAAATGAATGAGACTCAGAAAAAGGTTTTCATACTGATTTTTTTCACAATTTTATTTATGCAGGATTGAACACTACAATATACCGTTATTTCCACCCAATGTCCATCAGTAGGGGCAGTCCTGTATCATATTCATCCATGGAAATATCCAAAAGCAAGCAAGTACCAGATCATCTCCTTATTCTGGTCCATGGTATCATGGCAAGGTAATAGCCATAGATCCTAGTCCTATCGTAGTAATTTGTCAACATAGGATGAGCTGCATCATGCAGCTATTGTTGAGCTATAAATTGAACTTTATCTAAAAACATTGGTCTGTCTCTCTTTCTCAAAGACTTTATTTCATTCCTGTAAAGAAAGACTTAATTTCATTAATTTTACATATTTGCTTTTTATTCGGCCTGATTCTTGAATTACATTGGTGTGAAATTACAATGTAGAAGACTGCCTTGATCGGTACTGGCAATGCTGCATATCACATATGGTGCATCTGGCTGTTGCTGGCTGCACGCTTTGATTTTTCTGGCTTTTAAGATGCACACTTAATTGGTCAAAGGGTGTAAATGAATTTTAACGAGTAAATTGCATGTCATACATCTGTACTTCATTGTCAAAACTTTTTTGAGGAACACACTTCATTGTCAAAACTCAAAACACACACCTGTACTAGGAAGAAAATTAAACAATAATGATAGCTTTGCAAAATGTATAGGTACATTTGACACAATTTACTCATTAATTTTCTTTAATCATCTTGTACTTTTCTGCATTCTTTCTTGAACTTTATTGATAATTTTCCCTTCACTCTCCTTTGAATGCAGCCCCAGTGACTGGACATATGGGGAAGCAGTGCTGAAGAGGCGGCTAGGTGATAATTTCTTCATCTATGGTACGGCATTTTGGTATTTGGACTCTAAATTCATTTAGTGAACTTCAAGACTAATATCACCTACTCATTCATTCCGGCATTCTGACATACAATGATCTTAGGAACAAGAAGTAGAGAGCACCATTTTTTATATGTTAGGGGGATTATAAGAAATAACTAGTGTAATCAAATTAGATGCATAAAACAAAGTGTAGTTAAGAGATGAAATTGGCACCCACTGCATTACTGTAGCTACATAGGTCTACAATCGAGAATAATTTGTTGTCGGCTATAAAAGAGCAAACTATTTCTCTGCAGTTAGTTCATCGAACATCTACACCAAAACTTTTGATGGGATTGACGTAGCTGGAAGAAGGTTAGCAAATGAAGTATGTACTTGAAAGTTTGTCCTAGCAAGTCTTCAAGCATTTGCCATTGTAGAGACTGTTCTCTGCTGTTCCTGTATTAACTGGTTAGGAAGTTTTGATAATTATGCCCTATGGAAGCAGGTCTTGGATGTTGTTCGGAAGATGGCCAGCTTGAGAAAGATTTCCTTCCTAGCACATTCTTTGGGTGGTTTGTTTTCTAGATATGCTATTTCTATACTCTATTCACTGGAAACAAAGGATACAAGTCAAAGTAGTGCTTGTCTCACGCCTACGACTGGAGCATTTGAAAAGTCACGACACACTTCAGGATTAGGTGCGATTGCTGGGCTGGAGCCAATTAGTTTTATTACCTTGGCCACCCCACATCTTGGTGTTAGAGGAAAAAATCAGGTGGGTCTCCAAAATGTGTTAAGCTATATTTTTGGGAAAAAAATAGAACTTTCCATCCAAGCTTGGTTCCCTTGGAAGCCAAAAAAACTTGTTTTATTGAAGAGTTTTTTTTTTAATGGAACTTTGAGTTGCCTACTAAGAATTTTATGAGTTAGGCCCAATGCATTGTGTTGTATCACCAGTTGGAGGAAAGCCAACTAGTCCAAACTTCTGACAAAATCTATGGACGATTGCCCATTGAGAACATAGTGAATTTGTTGTGATTTTTTTTAACATGAGCGATGTTGATCACATGCCTCTTTCTCCTTTATAAAATTTCAGCTTCCATTTCTCCAAGGGCTATCAATTCTAGAAAAGCTTGCTGCACCTTTGGCTCCCTTCATTGTTGGGCGCACTGGTGCTCAACTCTTTCTCACTGACGGTGAACCTAGCAAGCCGCCTCTTTTTCTACAAATGGCATCTGATCACGAGGATAGAAAGTATATGTAAGTGAGGAAGATAAATCATTTACAACATCTAATAGCAAGGGCTATTTTTCAGACGTTTCAAACAAGTGATTTTACACTTTGTTTCCTTCCTGTCTTACCCCGACAGAGGAGTTTGACCCCTCAACTTCTGCCTTTGCCCTTTGTACTTATTCCCACAATTGAGATCCCTATTAAGGAATAATATCTTGCTTGTGCTTTTTTTTTTGCGAGGAAATCCCTCTAACACCCCATTTGGCTCCCAAGTATTGGCCTTATAATTGTGGAATTGGAATTCAATTCCAAGGATGTAGCTGTTTGGCTGCCACCTAGAATTGAATTGATGATTTCAAAGCCAATTCCAAGAAGCATGATAGAGCTAGAAGCAATTCTCAACTTACACCCTGTTATTTATTTGAAATTCACTACAAAATTAAGTAAAAGTTTGGTATTAAGAATTTCAACTCTGTGTTCACACTATTAAATTTATTGAAGATGATTCAGTGCATAGAGAAACTAATTTGTACACAATAGCAGAGCTAGGTGCATAGGTGGCCTCCACAGCCTTGTTGAGAATGATTTCGTAAAAGTTCGGTATTTGGAATTGAAACATCGTGTTCACACTATAATTTTCTCACGAAATTGTCTGAAATTTATTGGAGATGATTTAGTGTGTAGAGAAGCTACTTTGTTCATATTGGTGGACTTAGGTGCACAGATGGACCCCATAGCCTTGTAGAATTCCAAATGACACCCAAACAGAAAAATTGGATTTTGAATCTGCTTGGATCAAATTCACTTTAAACTAAGATAGCATTTGGGATCCAATTGAACAAATTAAGTTCAATTCTACACAGCCAAATGGGGTTAGACCTTTAGAGCCTAACTTGTTCTAGTACACTAATGTTTCTCATTTTTTAACAGATCTGCACTAGCAGCTTTTAAGAACCGCATTCTGTATGCTAATGTTTCATATGACCGTATCCTTCCTTACCAAATTATTTCTTGGACTTGATACGCAACATATATCCAAACCAATAATTTTGATCTCCTCCAAACTATTTCTGTTTTTTGGTCCTTGCTTTCTTGAGCCTACGCTAGATATGGTTGGTTGGCGAACATCTTCAATAAGGAGAGATATGGACCTTACAAAGGTACTTCCACTAGGATTTCATTGGAAACTAAATTGCGGCATTGAGTGTATGATATTTGAATAACTCTTATTTGTCCCCTATATACAGCCCTTGCATCGTTCAGTGAATGGTTACAAGCATATTGTGAATGTGGAATACTGTTCACCTGTATCATCTGACGGTCCCCATTTTCCTTCGCAAGCTGCCAGAGCTAAAGAAGCTGCACAAAGTTCACCAAACATAGAAAATGCTGAGGAATATCACCAAATGATGGAAGGTAAGTAGGAATTTTAATTTGCAGTAGACGTATGCGTGCTGGATTTGTTCCTATCTCGCACTTTGAACATCAATTCTTTGTTCCGGAAACAGAGGAGATGATTCATGGCTTGCAGAGAGTGGGTTGGAAGAAAGTAGATGTCAACTTCCATGCAGCACTATGGCCTTACTCTGCTCACAATAACATACATGTATGTACAGCTCAAGATTCTTAAGAACGTTTTCTGCTTGGGTGACCTGTTCTCTCTTCAGCTCATTGGAGTACATGGTACCAATGCAGGTTAAGAATGAGTGGCTTCACAATGCTGGTGCCGGTGTTATCGCCCATGTCGCCGACAGCATAAAACAACAAGAGTCACGGACATGTTTTACTGCCAACCTATAAGATTTGGACTCCGTATGCTGACACTCGCCATGGTTAGTGATTCGCAAACTTACGACCAACTTCTGTTTGCTAGCTTTTCCTAAGCAACCATAGAGTTTTGCGAATAAACTGATAGCTAAAAGCTTTTGCTTAAGTATGTCATACAGCAAGCATTAGTTTGTTGGATGTCATATGTTTATATCTCTCACAGAAACCTTTTATTTTGCACGCACACACTTGTGCTGCAGATCTACAAGATATAGTGATGACATGGAGTGGGTAAGGTTGCAGACCTGCAGAAGGTTCACAATAATTCAGATGATGATGCAGATGGCACAGGTTATGTTGTTTGGGAGCTACAAGGAGCCTGCACACTTGAAGATGTTAGCCGTCACCCGCAGCCCGTGCTAATAAAGAACACAACGAGTTCAGTGTATTCGTATGATTGACTCAAACTTATTTATGTGGCAAATAATAATTGTTAGACATTACGACCTAGACCTACTCCTTCAACAAATGATAAGCGTCATCAATTCATACAGAGCTTCAAGTCAATGAGATATAGATAACAATAAAATGATCCTCATGCATGCTACACTGTTGAGTGGTATTTCTGGAAATGGATTATTCATCGTCAATGCAAGAAATAGTTCGGTAGAAAAAAAAATGTGAAGGTTTCACTTCCAATCTACGAGAACTATGTTAATGCAAGGTTTAGGTAGAAGGGTTTGTGCTGGATGCACCAGGTTAGGTCTGCAAACTAATGAAGGATATGTATGTGAGGCGTGAGTTATTTAATATATTTTCAGTTCATCTTCGTTGCGAGCCATTTCAATTTCTTTGTAGTTGTTTCATTTTATTATAAGTGAGCATCGTCCTTGGAAGAGCAACCCATTACAATCAACATGTAGTAGTACTATGTATGATCTAGTATGATCGATTTGCAGCAAGATCCAAGCAATTATTTATGGGCCTTTTGGCCTGTGGTCCATTCATACATGGTAAGGGCATCTCCAACCGGTTCTTTATCCTGCTCTTCATTGTATATTTACCTAATATGACTCAAGAAATAGACTCCAACCGGTTCTTTATCATCCTCTTCATTTTTATCGAGTCGCTATTTTCTCCCGGCCGCTAGCTAGATTTGGCGAGCACCTCCTCACTCGCTTCTCAAATAGCTAGGCCATTGGAATGCTAACTCGAATAGAGAGCTGAAAATAATAGCTAGCATCTTCATCCTAGGAAATAGAGAGGGAGAAATGACTAATGGGATGGAGTTGCTCTAATAAGTATATCCATGCATAATTGAGAATAGCTGGGCAGACCCAACCAGAAAGATTGACTGACACCAATACCAGTCTCAAAAAACCGCTACAAGAAACAGCCGCGATGAAATAAAGAGAACAACACCAAAATACAATCCCATAGGGGATGGTTTGTGTAGAGGAACTATAGTTCGTGTTTCTAAAAAGAAGGGGACTAGGAGGAAAGATGTCTCCCTAATTTTTCTTCTAAGTTGGGTGAGAACTCGAACCCGAGCTAGCTAGGTGCAAATTTTGTGCCCTAGCCATATCTCTATTGTTCCTATCTTGACAGCTTGGTTTATATGGTTTGTATGACATACGAGCAAGAGCGATTCAAGTCATTCAAAGCTAACTTGACGAAGCCGACAACACACAAAAATTAATGTTGTAACACCCTCATTTCTGAGATGTTAGGTTATCCTCGCAACTGCTCAGGATTGTTCAGCTACGAGTACTGTAGATGAGTATACATCATTGCTAAAACTAGCTTAAGCTTAAAAACCAAACTTTATTACAAAATTAAGACTTAGCAGCTAAGTTTTACATAGTCGGGCGTAAAACCCAAAGTTACATTACAAAAGAAACTCTATAGGCATAACTAAATGTAGAATAAACCCTAACACTAGGTATCGTCTATATCGTAGAGCTCAGTGTTGTCTTAATAAACTCCTTCATTCTCTTGACAAGCGTTCTCTGTTTATAATTTTAACAAGTGTAAGTACAACCAACCGTACTCAACAAATCACATAGAAAATACCATTTAACTACATGTAAGGGTTTACCGTGAAGTAGGATAAAGTAGTTTATTATTTTATGTGAATGCAGTGACGGACCGACCGGTGGGTCAGGAGGTGCTGGCACCCACCCTACCTTCGGCCGAACCCTAGGTACCCCCGTAGCTCCTCTACTTCCGGCTGGGCTCCACCGCCGGCACCATCACTGTGCGGCCTACGGCCTCTCTCTGTTGAGTCTCGACATTACAACACAGGCAAAAAGGCCAACGATTTGGGCCAATACAACATTACAAGTTTACAACAAAGTGTCCATTTGGGCCAAAAACAAGTTACGTATTTTAGATTTTTGTGTTTTTGCACCAGTGGACGCATTGCCAGTCAGTAACCAATCTCGTCTCACAGAACATGAAATTCGCATTAATGAGATAAGAACATGCGAATTGGGCTGATTTTTTTTGGGGGGGGGGGGGGGGATAGTTCACAGTTCAATAGCTACCACGGTACCACCGAATCGCGGTCAGTCATCATTCATTAACCACATCTTACAGGCATCAAAATTACAAGTCACGTGGAACAACATTAAGTAAACACAAGGATTCATAAGTCGACCAGAAATGTACTTTGATGACAGCCACTGAATTTAGGCAGTCATCGTTCATGAACCACCTCTTCTTACGGACAACACTGAAATATTTTAAGAAGAAAAATCCACATGAAACAACATACATAAACACAAGAATCCACAGCTACGAAGAAATTTGACCACCACATGCTCTTCTACCCTTAAAACACCACCTCCAGCTTAACAAGGAGGATCTTCAGGTAAGGTAATCATTTACAACTAGCGATCAGTGGCGGCCACCATTTGTGGTGGCAGGAGGAAAAAAATTGCACGTGAATAAAGCCAGTCAAAGGCTGAATTTAACTCCAGCTACTGATACTCAGGGTTGAATGCAAGGGCCTCTTGGTAGATTAGATCCTTCATTTGTTCTTCTGACAATGCATGCTGCTCGAAGTCAAAGCTGAAGGGCATTGAGCAGACTGGCTCATCACTTAGGTCATGCAGTGATGCCAAGTAAGGATGTGCAAGTGCACCTTCAACTGAATAAAAGAAACAGGAGACATGAAAAGGGAGCCTTCAGTAACATGTAACTTGGGAGACAAAATCAGGAAGAATATTTTGCTACTAGGAACTATATATTGTCAACATTAGAAACACCACCCGACAATGACTCTTTTAACATTCCCACTTCAGATTAATGCCCATTACATGCATTGGGTTTAGGGTCTGTTTACGTTCACAAGTGCTATTTTTGTATATACAATCTTGTGCAGATGCTCTTTTCTCTATATATTTAAGTGGGTGCTCTCCCCTACTTTCTTAGTTTCTTTTTAAATGAGGAAGTGATATTAGCTAATGACAGATTTAATGAAAGGCTAGAATGGGGGGAAAGCAGAAGAGTTTCCAGTTGATAACTATCAAATAGAGAACAATACGGCTTTGAATAATATAATATCAAAAGTATCTGTGGTGCAAGAAAGCACAGTTTGAACCGGTTTAGAAGGTCTTTTTGCACTTGCTATTTGCAAGATAGCATCATCACTCTTGATTGCAAAAACAACATTTTAGAATAAAATATAATAAATGTCTAATACATAGAACAGATGGATGAGATGGTACCATCTAAATCTCTAAAAGATCATGTCAAAATTTACCTGTTATTCTCAGTCTAGGATCAAAAGTCAGCATCTTTTCAACCAGGTCAATCGCTAAAGGATGAACATGTGGAAATTTTTCAGGAAAGGACTGCCTTGCATGACGGGGAAGTTGGCTGATATATCTTCTTGCATTTTCATTTACAAAATCCAAATCAGCCTCATTTGGCGTCCCGATGAGCTGCAGCCAAGAAATATGATGGGGAAATCAAACATGCAATAATGTGCACTAGAAAGGTACATAAATTCTCTATTGAGCAATGCATTGGTATCAATCACTAGTCATGACTCAGGACCTGGGTTTCGATTGTCGGGGATTTTTTTTAATTAAGACACCCCAGACCCCAGCTAGTGGCCATAAACCAGTTTCTGGAGAGCAACATCCCATTTTCTTTTTCCGTATGTTTTTGCATATCTTAAATCATAGGATAATCAACACAGTACATATCCTTCAAAATAGCACAAACCTACCATGATACACGTTTCCAGTGTAATTTGGAACCCTGCTCGGCACATTGGAACCAGTTACAATTGTTAGACATGTAAGTAGTCTAAGGTTTAGTGTTGTTTGCATATTTACCTGTACAGATTTGTATTGGCCAGTGGCCTCTTTGGGAATACAACCTTCATTTCAACATGGCATCAGAGCCATGGAAACCCTAGCCCCTTGACCGCCGCCACCGGCCCTAGCCGGTCGCCGCCGTTGCCCCTGCGCTCCACCTCCTTTGCTTCCATCCTCCCCGTCTGTGTCGCGCCTCGTCTGCATCAGATTTGGCTTGTTCACACCGGATCCACACCGCCCCCGCGCCTACACTGCCTGCTGATGTCCTCCCCGTCTGCGTCGCCTGCCGCCCACGTCGGACCCGCGGCCCCCGCGCCCAAATTTCGCCACCCCTACTCTCTCCCAGCTCCAGCCGCCCCCTCTGTAGCCCGTCGACCCCGGGGCCTCCCCTCTCCAGCCGCTTGGCTCGCCCGCCGACGCTGTCCTCTATGGTTGCCCACAGGCCACCGAGCTCTACGTCGACGCCATTGCCTGCTGCCACCTTGGCCACCCTCGGCTGACCACACCGCTACTCCAGCTAGCTCCTACCTCCGGACACCCCAGCCGCGTCCGGCCACCCCGGCCTTCTCTGGCCATCTCAGTCCCAACGGCGTGATCTGCTCCAAATGGCTACCGCCAGTGGCTCCTTCGCCATCCCACTCCTTCGTCATTGCCTGCTCCCATAGATGATCTTTATTGATGATTATTCTCGTCATACTTGGACCTACATTATGTCCTCTTGCAGTCAGGTTCTCTATTTACCAAATGTTCACCATGGTTCGCACTCAGTTCAATTTGCCTATTCGTGTGTTTCGTGCCAACTCTGCTGGTGAGTATCTTTCTGCTGCTTTGCGTCGTTTTCTAGCTAAGCAGGGTACTCTTCCCCAGTACTCTCGCCCTGGTGCTCACGCTCAAAATGGTGTCTCTGAGCGTAAGAATCATAGTAAGTGACCACTCGTGCTCTCATGCTTGCCTCCTCTTTTCCCCCTCACTTCTGGGCTGAGGTTGTTGCCACTGCTGCTTTTCTCATCAACGTGCAGGGTTCCACTCCTATCGAGCGTCTCTACGGTCGAGCCCCAAAGTACGGTCACCTTCGTAGTTTCGGCTGTCTATTTCGTCTTTCCACCTTATGAGCGCACCAATCTAACAGCTCAGTCAGTTGAGTGTGTTTTCCTTGGCTACAGTCTTGAGCATAAGGGTTATCGTTGCTACAACCTTGTTGCTTGCAGGATGAGGATTTTTCGGGATGTCACCTTTGATGAGTCCCGACTTTACTACCATCATTCCCCCGCAGTCTGGTCAGATTCTCTTATTGAGTCAATCTCTTTTTTGACTTTTCCTGACTCAATTTGCCTTCCACTCCTGTTTTGCCTCATCATCCCACCTTTTCCTCCGCACTACTCTCGTCATCCTCGGCGTATTCCTTCTCCAGTTGAGCCTCCGTCTTTGCTGGGTTCTGTTTCTAACTCTTCTTCTCCGTCCCTGTTGGGTCCTGCTCCACCCTCTCCTCCTAGATACGATCTTTGTGATCGCCACACTGTTAGGCCGCCTAAGCGCTTTGGTTTTGCAGCCGCTGCCTCTTCTGAGCCAGTGACCTACCACGAGGCTGCTACTTAGTGTTCTAAAAGGCGGTATTAGGCGACTACTTGGGCGGGCCTAGGCACTGAGTGGAGCCCTGCCGCCACACCTTGGCCAAAATCGGTATGCTAGGAGGCTAGCCCGCCTAAGCAG
Source organism: Dendrocalamus latiflorus (assembly GCA_017311315.1). Lineage (NCBI taxonomy): Eukaryota > Viridiplantae > Streptophyta > Magnoliopsida > Poales > Poaceae > Dendrocalamus > Dendrocalamus latiflorus. Next base: position 37,919,420 of record CM029617.1, on the reverse strand, counting down.
CCTTCGGCGGTCAAAGGCAAAGTTGTCGACGGTCAAAGGCGGATCCATCGCCATGCCAAATCCACCGGGACTGCACGCTACCACTGCCTCCGCCTCGCCGGAATCCGCTGAGGTTCGTTCCACTGCCTCCTCCCCCCTTCGTCGTCTCCCCTGAATCTCCGTCATCTCCCCTCCAACCTCTCCTCCGTAGTCTCCCCTCCGCCGGCCTAACGGCCTCACCTCCCCCCACACCACGGATATGCGGGAGAGGCGAGTGAGCTGGTGATGGGAGGCGAGCAGGAGAGGGGGGTGACGGCAGAGACCAGAGGAGAGAAGGTGAGCGGGGGAGAGAGCATAGGCATGAGGGGGAGATCGCCAGTGAGAACAGGGAGAGAGAAGAGATAAGGGGCACGTGTGTGGCTGTGTGCGGTGAGAATGGAGAGAAGAGATAAGTGGGAGGTAAATGGGCCGGCTACATGCATAAATAGGCCCAAGAACTAGGAAGGCATGGGACAAATGAGAAAATGGACCAGAACAGAAAAAGAAAGAAAATAAAATAGAAATGAATACACTTCATTTTTTTTATTCAGCCACCTAGGCCCCGCCTAGGCCTCACCTCGCCGCTCACCTAGCGCCCTCTTGAACATTGCTACCGCTTATCCTGAGTGGCAGCTCGCGATGTCTAAGATTGCTGCCTTGGAGCGTACTGGCACTTGAGATCTTGTGCCCCTACCTGTGCATCAACACAATCATGTGCAAGTGGATGTATAAGATCCAGACCCGTTCGGATGGTTCCCTTGAGCATTATAAGGCTTGTCTTGTAGCGTATGGTTTTCAACAAGAGCATAGTCGTAACTATGATGAGACTTCCACTCTTGTTGCTCACATGACCACAGTTCGCACTCTACTTGCTGTGGCCTCTGTTCGACAGTGGCCCATCTTAGTTGGACGTTAAAAATACCTTTCCCAATGGTGAGTTGCATGAGGTCTACATACAGCCGCCCCTCGGTATTTTGTCCCTAAGGATACAGCTTGTCGCCTTCGTCATTCTCTCTATGGGCTCAAACAAGCCCCTCGTGCTTGGTTTGGCCGCCTATCTTCTGTTGTCACTGCTGTAGGCTTCTCCGCCAGTGCTCATAACCCTGCCCTCTTTGTCCACACATCTTCTCAGGGTCGGATGCTCCTCTATGTGAATGACATGATCATTACTGGCGATGACTCTTAGTATATTGCCTTTGTGAAGGAGCGTCTTAGTAAGCAGTTCTTGATGTTTGATTTAGGTCCCCTTCGTTATTTTCTTGGGATTGAGATCACTTCTATGCCTGAGGGCTACTATCTCTCCCAGGAGTGTTACATTCAAGATATCCTTACTCGCGCTTGTCTCACTGACCAGCGTGTGGTGGATACTCCTATGGAGCTTTGTGCTCACCCTCGGCCTACCGATGGCGAGCCTCTTGAGGATCCCACTCGCTACCGCCATTTTGTTGAGAGCCTTGTCTACCTTGGCATCACTCACCCTGACATCTCTCACTCAGTTCACATCTTGAGTCAGTTCGTCTCTGCTCCTACTTAGCTCCACTACGGTCATCTTTGTGTTCTGCGATATTTTCGTGGAACCATCACTCGTCGCCTTTTCTTTCCTCGCTTTAGTTCTTTGTAGCTTCAGACATACTCTGATGCAACCTAGGCTAGCGATCATTCTGATTGCTGGTTTCTTTCTGCCTATTGTGTTTTCCTTGGTTCCTCGTTGATTGCTTGGAAGACCAAGAAGCAAACTGTCATTTCCGGTTCGAGCGCTGAGGCTCAGTTGAGAACCATGGCGTTATTGACAGCTGAGATCACCTGGCTTCGGTGGCTACTTGAGGATTTCGTTGTTTCCACTACTGCACCAACTCCTCTCTTCTCAGACAGTACTGGCGTGATCAGCATTGCTCGAGATCCAGTGAAACATGAGCTCACCAAGCATATTGGAGTAGATGCTTCATATATGCGATCGTAGGTGCAAGACCAAGTTATTGCTCTTTAGTATGTACCTTCGGAGCTTCAGTTAGCAGATTTCTTCACCAAGGCACAAACTAGAGCTCAGCATAGTTTCTACCTCTCCAAACTCAGTGTTGTTGATCCACCATGAGTCCATGAGTTTGAGGGGGTGTTAAGACATATAAATAGTCTAGGGTCTAAAGGGTTATTTGCATATTTACCTGTACACATTTGTATTGGCCGGTGGCCTCTTTGGGAATACAAGCTTCATTTCAACAACAATAAGGACTAGAGAATAACTGAGGCCGTTACTGTCGACCAGGCTAATCCGTAGTGCACATTGTTTAATCAGCAAATACAAACTTAAAATCATGTATGACTAAACATAACTACACTACTAGAATTATATTGTACAACTCAAACAACAGTATAACCTCTGTTTGTATCCTCATTAATGGGAGGATATCTACAGGTTTCTTTTCCTCCGATTAATACCAGAGGTTTCAAAGAGACAGCCACTACTGTATCACAGGTGGGTGGATAGACAAATGAACAGATTTTTTTGGGGGGGGGGGGGGGGGTCCGTGGATCTGTGGAAGGTAGATCAATGAATTCACAACAAGCTATGCTTATAAACTACATACTTGTAAGATAATATCACAAAACTATAATTATGCTAGATATAGGACTACGCAACATAATTTCATCAATTCAATATAAAAGAAGTTCAAAGGGTATGGTCTAACCTCCATTAGTAGACGTAGCTGATGGACATGGTCTCTTCCAGGAAACAAAGGTCTCCGATCCATCAGTTCCATAAATATACAGCCCACAGACCACACATCAATTGCTGCGGTGTATTCAGAGGAGTTCAACAAAAGCTCTGGTGCCCTGTACCATCTTGTGACAACATACTCAGTCATAAAATCAGTTTCTGAGGTGGTACGAGCAAGCCCAAAATCACAAATTTTAAGGTCACAGTTCGCATTCAAAAGAAGATTGCTAGGCTTCAAGTCTCGGTGAAGAACATTTGCTGAATGTATATACTTCAAGCCACGAAGAATCTGATAAAGGAAATACTGCACAAAAAGGTAAACAATTACACAAAGCAGTCATATCAAACATGCACAATTTCTCAGAAAAAGATAGAAGCTTGCAAATTGGAAAAAAAGAGAGCGCAAGATCTAATAATTGGAGAGAAGAGAAATAGGCGACCATTCTAGAAACCCACTCAAGATAGAGAAATGTGTCCGTTAACAATGACAATAATAGCTAGGATACAGGTCAGGCGTGATCTAGCATCAGCCTTTTCCCTGCTAGAAACCCACTTAGGCATGGTCAGTGCAGGCATATTACTACCAATAATCATAAATAGCAATCAGTTTCTTCATTGAACTTGTGTCCACAAAAGGTCATCAGACGGAATTTGTAAATGCCGAATATGTCTTACTATAAGCAAGATACAATACTCTCATAAGTCATAACAGATAGACCACTCTGATATCAGAAACATATATTCAGGGAGTCATCTCTTAGCAATGTTGATGCATAGGTGGTGCACAAAGCATATAAAAGGGATGGCTAGCAAAAAAAAAAATGTCATCTCCCAGACATGTGTCAGATGTGATAAACTTGTTCAACTGCTCCCTTTGCTTGATCCAATGCTCAATGGTGCATTGAAAGAATATAATTAACCATTTCTGCCTATACACAATAAAGGTTTTCTTCAGGTCATATATAGTAGGTCTCTTGATGTCGATTTCCTCAGTTTTAAAGCTGCTGCTTACCTATATTATTATTGAAGTAAAGGTGCAGTACAATAGGGAACTTCATCAATATATTACAGTTCACCTCTGTAGTTGTGTACTTGTGTTAATCAAAGTTCCAATAGTATTTCAAAGAAGCAAAGCATTTACCGATAGTCATCAACATATATCTCAATATTTTCACCTCTTAGGTCAATGTTCACTAAATCATCAGGCAAACTTAGTTTGAACACATAGTCCTAAACTTGCAAGAGGATTCAGGACGACCAGAAACAGAAGAAAAATAAGAGGCATTGGTTATTAGTTCCTGTTTTGGTCGCTGGTACTGTACACGTGTACTGTAGTATTGGGAAGGAAGAGATTATCTTCCTAAATAAGAATATCTATTTCCCTAAATAATTAATTAGTTTCCCTGGACATAGATTAGTTAATTGGTATCTCATCTATTAGTTAGGAAGGTTTTCTATTAGTTACGAAGGTTATGGTTTAGCTTGATCTTATCCATAATTGTTAGGAGATCCTTTTATATGAGAAGGCCTATTGTAATCGTTGGAGGGAAGCAATGAACAATCAAATAAGTCTCTAGTCTCCCTCTTCTTCTAAAGTTAGGCCTCATAGCCTCTCTACCACGTCAGGGAAGAGCCCTACTGATGACAAGATGAGGGCAAGCGGCCTTACCCTCGATCCTCGGACCTATACCCAACCACCGACCATATCATTTAGTATCAGAGCTACTCACCATGGCTTCTGCTGCTGATAACATCAAGGCCTTGTTGTTGGACTCGAAGACAAACTGGATCAAGAGGGAGGAGAAGGCGCAACATGTTGCTGCGATTTCTAGGTCACCACCGCTGGTCAGGTCACCACGTCCGCCTGCTGCGACATTGCCGAAAGTGGAGAAGCGGCAGGAGGTGCTTGTCATCACTTCCATTACCTCCAGAACTAGCACCGCCACCGATGCCACCCCTGTAGTCACCACCAACGCTTCGCCAAGGAAGGTTGTTGTTGTCCAGCGTCGATCTTCTCCACATGGCTAGTCGACGCTGTGCCTTCGAAGGTGCATTGCACAACGGCTGTTACGTCGGGGTCTACGACGCTGTTGCATATCTCCTACAATAGTTGCAACCCGGGGAAAAAAGGGCGTCATAATTGCCCCCACACCAGTTGCTGATGTTGTCAGCAATGCCCTCAACGTCAAGTCATGCATAGGGGCGCACATCAGCGTAGTCGCCCACTGAAGCTTCGCTGACCCTCTTTCATACGACACAATGTCATCATCGTGTCCTCTCGTCGGCATGGGGTTACGAAGGACTTCAACCGTGGCCACCGCCGTAACTCGAGGACAAGTTGCCTCTCCGTGAGGGGCGAAGTGTTAGGGTCGCTAGTACTGCACACATGAACAGTATCAGGGCCCTGTAGCATTGGGATTAGGAAGGGATTATCTTCTTAAATAAGAATATCTATTTCCCTAAATAATTAATTAGTTTCCTATGACAGAGATTAGTTAATTGGTATATTATCTATTAGTTAGGAAGGTTATGATTTAGCTTGATCTTATCCATAATTGTTAGGAGGTAGGAAAGTTATAATTTAGCTTGATCTTATCCATAATTGTTAGGAGGTAGGAAAGTTATGATTTAGCTTGATCTTATCCATAATTGTTAGGAGGGCTCTCTACATAAAGAGCCCTATTGTAATCGTTGGAGGTAAGCAATGAACAATCAAACAAATCTCTAGTCTCTCTCTTCTTCTAAAGTCAGGCCTCAAGAGTCTTTTTACTACATCAGGAAAGAGCCCTGACAGTGGCTAGATGAGGGCGAGCACCCTACCCTTGATCCTTGAAACCGTACCCAACCACCAACCCTTTTAGTTCCTAGAATACTAACATCTGAGATAGTACTGTATGAGGCATCAAAAACTGAAACAAATAACTGACAGTATGTTGTATTTAAGGAATCGAACAAAATCAAATACTAACATGATAAGAATTTCTATAGCTAAGTACCAGTATTAATTCAAACACTGAATTTATCAAAAAAAAAGGGGGGAAAGGAGAAGGTCCTGCTTTTCTATTGAAATAAGCACCTGGCAGTGCTCCTCTGACAAAGCTTGATTTGAGCGAATAATTTGATGCAGATCGGTATCCATCAATTCATAGGCAATGTAGACATCATTGAATGAATTCCTCTGTGGAGGAGGTATAATATCCCTTATTGCAACAATCTGCATAAGAAATGAATTTGTGTAAAAAATATATTTTTTTTCTAGCTGGCATTCATACTTGAAATTGTTTTTTAATAACTATGGTTAGCAGCAAGAGGGCTGGAAGCATGCAATGATTTTTAGTTTTTACATTTTGCACCAAAAAACATACACTGAAAGAGACGAGCATTTGCTTGTATCAGAAAACTTTATATACTCTAATAGATTTGTACGTTTTATTCAGTGGTTCGAGTCAACTTTATCTCAGCTCGAATGAATTGAAATAAGTCAACAACACATACACTTCATCAAACTTTTCTGTGCTACAGTTACAGCTAAACTAAGTTGCATGGACATTTCTGCCAAGTGGTGTTTGTGTTTCCGTACCCAACGTGTTTTTCGACACCACACAAAAAACATTTCTTAGAGCTGAGTTATGTCCGATGACATTTCCATGAGGTGTTGGCATTTTTCAGGTTAAAAACATGTTTTTTCCCAGATATAGTACTGTATAGCAATGACACAAACAGAAACAAATTGCTATGATATTATTAACATAACTATAGCTATATTCTTCATCAAAAAGATAACCAAGACATAATAATGAGAATCTGCACCTAGCAGTCCTTCTGGCACCACCATATGAAATATGATTAAAAGATACGGATGGCGATGATGGCAATCTATAATGTTTTTTGCTTGTTGTATGTTATACTGCTTTTTTGTAGTAGTGCAGAATGCAGATACCACAAATTATACAAATAAAATGAATTTCAAATAGCCAAAAGCCCACAATATTCGATATGAAGTATGAATAAAATAATTATGCAACTTTCAATATTTATATTTTTTTGATAGTTTTTGGCTTTTCACATGCTTTTTAATATCCAGTGTGTATACACTTCTTTAACTTTGGGAGCCAATCTGAATACAGGGCAGCATTATACCAACTGCATATGTTCCCAGAGACCACATGAGCAGGCAGTTGTGACCATTTATTGCTGTTTGGAGCATGGATATGTTGTATACAGCTAACTAAGAGTTATGCAGCTCCTATGGATTTGTAGAATACAACCAACCAGGTACAGATGCCTGACTAACAGTAGATAGAACAAGTGCATCAACCAATTATTTGCACTAACCAAACCATGTCCAATCCAAAGATCTGCTATTCCACATTAATAATTGTCCTCCACTGTTATAGCTCACAACAAAGGTTTGTGTATATCTTTGGAATGTTGAATGCTCAAAGATTTTGCTTTTATGTAGGAGGTAAACCAACAAGATTTTCACTTAAAAAGGGAAATGTTCCAATACAGCTATAAGAATACAAGAATAAGACTTACACTAATATAAAGGAAAAGTTCAGATATATATAGATGACATTGTATAAAGCAAGTACGTAAACAAAGTACTTCCACCGACCAAACCTTGCCTAATCCTATGATCGCTACTAACACTCAAATTGTCCAATGGTATAACTCCCAAAAAAGTTTACCCATATTCGGAGCATTAAAAGCTGAAACACTTTGCTTTATGTGAGATACAAGCCAGAAACTGATTTCACTTTGAGAAAGCCTTCCACACTAGACATGAGTATACACAATCTCCAAAAGAGGATGCTTGATAAAACAAAGAATAAAATGGAAGAGGAAAAAGGTAACACTTTTGCATATAACTTACAAAATTAGTAACCTGTCCGTGTTTTCACATCTTATCAGGAAAATATTCATCATCCAGATTTTAACTCAGTTCATTTCAGAAAATGCTGCAGTGTTCAAGGGAAGGTTGTCAAGATACAATCCAATCTCTAATCTACTTCTCCAGTAGTTGTCCTTCTAACACTGATCATCTGAAATACATCCCCTCTGACAAACTGAAAGCGATTACTCAAGCCTATGTAGGTCAAATCCCATAATTCAAACGTGGACTCCTTCTAATCCTCTTTATCACATTGGAAAGATTAAGTCCAACATCTAAACAGAAAGTCGATCCTAAGTCTTTCCAATAGTAACATAACTCCTAGTCCCCTACCAACTGGACATTCACTTCCACTACATTCAGACTGGATTTGATTGACCTAGCAAAAAGGTAGCACCAGGTTGGTCCTTAGGCGACTTTTGACATCAGCACCTACGAGCATCATGTACTGCGGCTCCAGGTCTATTCACATCACTTGTTCCCCCTCTTAACTTCTTCAAGAACACAAAGAATAACACCCCAAAAGGTGGCTGGTTTCTTTAAATGCATGGCCACAATTACTACTATTCCTGAAACCCTCACTTCTCAGAGAAAGAGAAAAAAATATTTAAGGAGAATATCAAATCTCCGCGAAAAATGAAAAGGGGATTGCGTCTCTGAAAGAGAAGAGCTCAACGGATCGGAGCGCGCGTGACTGACATTCTCGTGGTCCATGTGGCGGAGCAGCTTGATCTCGCGGAGCGTCCGCTTGGCGTCGATCTTGTTGTCGAAGGCGTTGGCGATCTTCTTGATAGCCACCTGCTCCCCCGTCTCCGAGTTGAGCGCCGAGCTGCCAAAAAAAGGCGCAAATCAAACACACGCCCGCGCGTGTCACGCACGAATCAGATGGGGGAGCGAGCCGGCCAGGCGGACCAGACGATGCCGTAGGCGCCCTTGCCGATGGGGAGGACCGGGGGCTTGAACTTGACGGTGACCTCGAACACGTTGCCGAAGATGTTGTACTGGATGAACCTCCCGCCGTGGCTGAGCGTGGCCTGGATGTTCTCCATCATCCCCGCCGGCGCCGGCGCGGCCGGCTGCTGGCCACCCGCACCCGCCCCGGCCCCAACCCCCGCGCCGGCGTCCGCCATCTCCGTGTCCGTCGGCTGCGCCCCGCCGTCCATCGCCACGAGCGGATTCGGATTTGGATCGCGAGGGGAAGGGAAAGTGTGCGTGAGAGTGGTGGAATTCGTTGCGAGATTTGGTCACTTTCCACTTTTCTAGGGCTCCCTTCTTTTCTGGTTTTTTTTCTTTTTGGTTAGAATTTTCCGGAGACCGAAATAAATACACGGTTTCTTCAGATAACCTCAGAAACCCACTTCTTTTAACAGTTTTTTAAGTTTAAAATTATATAGCAATAATAGCAGCCTGTTTTGAGTTGTAATGATTGATGACGTGCGAGGGTGACAAGGACACGAGGAACTGAAGTAGAGTAAAAGTACAGCGCATTTAACGTTGTTTGGGTTGGTATTTATAAAATTAGCTATATATATATATATATATATTATATTTATAGAAATAATGTTTTTACCGTCTGATCGGTGAACGGCAGCGCGGAGAAAACAACGCGTGAGCACCTGCCGCCCTGTGAGCAGACAGAAGGCACCTGCCGCCCTTCCACCAGACAGCAGGTGTCTGCCGCCCGTCCACGGGACGGCAGGTGATTAATCCATGATTAACCCACTTAATCACCTATCGTCCTGTGGGCAAGCGCATCACTACGTAAATTTGTAATTTTATATTATATTTGTTCAAATTTTTAAATATAGCAAATGAGGTCGAAAAATTATGAAATTTTATACACAGACTTCTGACACAAACATATATTATGTAATTTTTTACAATTTTATCCCCTCTGAGTATTGATCAAAAATTCGTATGATCTTGATATTTGTAGGAATTGTTACATATAGCAAACGAACTCTAAAAATTATAAAATTTTATGTGGAGCCTCCTAACACAGTCAACCTAATTGTGTATTTTTTTTGGAAATTTTATGTGCTCCAAATTTGCTATGTTAATTCGTGATAATTTAATTGTAATTAGCGATATGCGGCCCCTTGACATCCCTCCTCGCATATCACGGTGGAGCTTCCCGATACATCGTGTAATTTTTTTTATAATTTTAAGGTATTTTATACCTCTAAAAATGCTTAGAACGACGTATAATTAACCAGGCAATTAAGCAGTTGTGCTTCGCTCCAATAATTTTTAGAGGTAGCAAATTGTCGTGAAAAATTACAAATTTTTTTCACGTTTTGTTTTTGTGGAGCTTCCTTCGTAGTGTGCTACGTTGTGTAATTTTTACGTAATTGTTCGCACCACTTTGCTACTTCTAAAAATTATTTGAGTGGTATGTAATTAAATGAGTGATTAAGCACTAATGGCTGGGGCTAATGGCCTGACTTCTGGCCAACATGAGGGTATTGCAGCAACAATACCGATATGCCAAGTTCACGAAGTACTCCAAGCTTATCTATACCCTGCTAGAAGTAGAGAAACATGATGAACTCCTGATGCAAAACCATCATGTATGTCCCATTGGGACAATGATTGCGCACACTAATGCTCAACAAGCTAGCAATAGCCATGGTCGTGAAAAGGACCCAAAGCAAAATAGGGGAAGTGGAAGAAGGTCAGAGTGCAAAAGGGCAAGCCCTAGGGTAAAAGTAAAGGTAAAGAAAAGTCTTAGAAGAAGACTCAAGCAGCAAGACTGCTTATCCACCACAGCCTGCACTGACCATTGGATGTGCACCTACCACACCCCAAAGCATTTGGTGGATCTTTGCATGCAATCAATTGGTACAGTCAAGAAGACCTAGGGGAGCAAGGTCGAGGCACACTTTGTTACTCAGCCTGCGCTAGCCAGGACATCAAGAAGATCGATGACATGGTTCTTGACACTGTGGTTGGGGACGAGGATGCCTCCATAGAGCATGATGACCTTCTTGGGACCAAGCTCATGTAGCTCCACAAGGATAGCCAAGATCTACATGGAGACTTGCAGTAGTCTCCTAGCTACACTTTCTGTTGCTCGTCGATGTCGCATTTCCTTCATTAGTTTACTTATCAGTTTAGATTAAGTTCTTGATGAACATTTACTTAGGTTGAACACTTAACATTTATAATTCTTGTAAGCCTCATGATAATGCATGACGCATCTACACATATAATACGCCAAAAGCGTTCTATAACTTCTCATCCATATAGTAATTTCATCGATTGTGCGTCCATGATTTGTTTTCTATAAAGGTTTCTTACATGAAAGTTTTTAACGAGACAATGGTGCAATACAACCTGCGGATGCAATATACTCTTTTCTCCATCTCTTTTTCACTGAGTTTTTGGAAGGAGTTTTTGCTAAAGTATGTGCATAATGCAGTATTCGCCTAAGGGGAGTGTTATGAAACCCTTAGGTTAAAAGCTTTTGTAGTCAAATACCTAAACTATCCCTCATACACTTTAGTCTATAAGTAAGACTCTGCCTTGTACAAGAGATGATTGATTGCTAATAAAGAAATCAGTCCCAACATAATTTGTCTTCTGTTGTCTCCATTGTGTGTGATTGGCTTGATGATATCTGCAAAGACTATGATTATTTAATATTTACATAGTCATAGCCCAATTGCAGCCAACTATTCCATGGGTGGTGTGAATGTGTGATGGAGGCCGGTTTTCTTTGGAGTTTTGGTTTTTGTCTTCTTCTCATTCATTTTCTTCCAAGTAGCTATTCAACTATTCTTAATAGTTTCTTCTAAAAGATTCAGAAAGAAAGGATGGTGTTAGTTTATTGGGTGGAAGTAAATAAAGGTAGAGTTGCGTTTCTCATTTGATCGGGCCCTTGCCTACGACATTCACTGCATGATTCAATTGTCAATGCACGTTTAGGTACAACTCTTTACACATGGCCAATCTTACCAGCATGGTCCAAGGCATTGGTTGATGAATATGACAAATTTTAAGAGGTCCAGAGCTTGCTGGCACTAGTATCCTAATTGCGTGTTGGGTGAGTTGTATGGAAGAAGTTAGAACTGAAAATGATCTAACTCACCAGGAACATCCTCAAGATCCAATGAATCTGATTTGTATATGCAGAAGCTTTTGTCGGATATGCTGTGGAATAGCGATAAGGAGAAGACATCATTGAGCAATTGATACATGTGATTGTTATTAGAGCAAGTCTTATAATACAGTCTTCAGCTGGCTGTATAGATACTTACAGCCCACTTATCAGCCTACTTATATAGTAGTTACAGCCAGCTGAAGGCTATATAACCTACCCCTTCCTCTCACAAAGTTTCTTGGTTCTTGTGCTTCAGCTGGCTGTAAGCTTACAGCCCAGCTCTCTTCTCTCTCCTCCTCTCTCTCCTCCACCTCAGCATACAGCCAGTTTACAGCCTCTTATAATACTTGCTCTTAGAGATATCTAGGAATCAATGCAACAACTAACCAGTACAGTGGGCTAAACTATAATTCGAACGAAGAACATCGAACCGAGTAACCGTTTTCCAGCTAAATTCTGGAAGCACGGTTATTTCAGCGATTCCAGCGAGTGCCTGGTAAACAGAAATAGTGCCGGTGAGGCGGCAAACTGAAACCTTCGGCAGAGCATGATGTAGATTTTAAGTAGGTTAAAATCTGAAACCTTCTGGAAACACGTTGTTATAGGTTAAAATTTAGGGTGTGTATAGGTATCACCCGGATGTTTTCTTCTCAACAATCATCCAAATTTCGGACCGTTGGATTAGAGATCCAACGGTCTCTTTTTTTGGAGGGGGGAGAATTTTTTTTGGAGGGGGGTGAATTTTTTTTTGAGGGGGTGGGGAGAATTTGTGGCCCTTGGATCTCTAATCCAACGATCACAAATCTGGATGATAGTTAGAAAGAAAACATCCGGATGATGTTTATCAATACCCTAAAATTTAACCATATGTTCATAGTAAAAAAGAAGACTAAAAAAGGAGAGGCAGAGCATGATGTAGATTTTAAGTAGATCGTATGATGTATTCATGTATGACAAAGTCGTGAAGTAATTACTTTAGACTGTCCTAAGAAAATGCTGCATTAGAAAACTTGTAGTTTAAGACGTAATGATACATATACAGGTAGTACTTACCAGAAGTAGATCTGGTCAACAGATCCGCTTGGAATGTGAGATGCAACGAATGGTCCTGGGAAACTGCAACCAAACTGATGCTGCGAACCAAGTGCAATGAACCCGTTAAACTCTGCCCATTCCAGCTGTACAACGGGCTTGGTGAGGAAGGCATGTTTCTGTTTTGGATTAAGCCCACATCTTGCTGCTGGGGTATTGGTCAATTAGCATTTGATGGAATAGACCGCTTCTTGACTTTACTAGCAGCATAGGCGCGGCGACACGCCGCGCCAGCCACCGTGTGCACCGAAGTAAAAGAGACGATAATTTGTGAGGAGTTTTTTTAAAAAATCGAGGGCACATGCGTATTTTCGAAAAAGTTAAAGAGTTTTTTTCGTAAAAATTGAGGACCCGTATGTAATGAAATGAGGACCCGTACGCAATTTAGAAAACCGCGGGGCGCCATCCTGCAAATTGGAGGGGGGTTTTCAGAAAAATTCGCCGCAAAAAAACCACCAGGGACCTTTTCGCGAGGAAAAAGGACCTGTTCGCGAGGAAAAAGAACATTTACGTAATTTTCGGAAAACAGGAGGAAACTGCCTCGCCCGGCCGTACCAAAATTCCCCTGCCACGCGCCGGGCGGACGCGCGGGCGGGGCGACGTGGCCGAGCGGGGTGCGGGGCATTCCCCCTGGTATAATGGGGTTAGTATTACCACCAAAAGACTATATTGCCTTTTGCCATTCTGCATACAAAATATATAAGATAATCACATATTAGAAACCCAAGTCCAAACAAACGAGTCTAAATTAGGGGGCTTACTTGGGTCTAGCAACCCTCCAGCACGAACTGGTTGCCACGAGTTATCCCATCCTACCAACCTCATGGATGCATCAAAATCTGTTTCTCTTGAGGGAGTTGGTCCAGACATCCGAGGAACTAAGCATTCTTTCCAAAGTGTAGAAAAATAGAATGGTCGGAATAATAGATTGATATATTGCTTGAGCCTCGGAAAGTGTATATATATAGTACAATATGACTTAGAGATCAAGTCAATCTGTTACAGATATGAAAAATTACTAGACATATAAGGAACTATATACTGGATACAAAGCATACTAAATGATATAAGGAACCATATAGATATAAATCATCCTAATTGATTCTATTCTATCTCTTATAATCTTACCAAACATGTACTATACCATCCCCGCAGTCATAGAGGTAGCGTCGCGGACAGTCAGACTGGAGAGGAAGCTGAAGGTGGGGAACTGTCGGACTGACATCACCCTGCAATCGCAGTGGGAGCATTGGGGACAGCTATGGCGTCGCGGACGTGGTGGCTGTAGAGGAAGCTCAAGTTAATGATAGCCTTTTGTTGCTGAGGTAGCCAAGAGTGAGGTGACCATGGTCGTAGCCATGGAGGAGGGAGTCATATCGAGGTAACTGGTGTTGAGGTCGTCGCTGTGGTTGGGGTAGTGGAGTTGATGCAGAGAAGGCCGTGGCCAAGGTGCATTTGACCATCGACCACGGTGGTCTATCTACCATGGTCAACTTCCCGTGGTCGATCGGTTGTGATCGTCCTGCTGGGGTCGACCTACCGTGGTCGTTATCGAAGATGAGAGAAAGGATCAGAGAGGTGACGGGGTTAGGGAGCCACGCCGATGGAGGGAGAAGGTGAGGAAAGAAGGGTGGCGTGGTCGATCTTTCATGGTCAACCTACCATGGTCGACCTGCCGAGGAGGAGAAGATGCCAGCGGAACAGCTGGCATCACTGGCGGCAGAGGAGAAGATGCTAACGGAACAGCTGGTGTCACCGGCGACTGAGGGGAAGGTGCCGAAGAGCAAGCCGGTAGGTGTGGGACACCGGCGCGGTGGGAAATGTTCGTGTTCTTGCGTGACTCAAGCAATAAATCTAATATATGTGAAGAAGCTAATGGATCGTAATGAGAACCTGCCATCTGTGTTCTTGATTGCATGTAGTTTCATCTTCAATTGCAATGTTACTTTAATTGTGAATATTTTGAATCACCACCTCCAGATCAAGCCCTCCTTCTTCCCCAAGCCTGGCTGCTGCACCCTCGCTCAGATCTCCTTGTTTAGTGAGCTTCTTTCAAAACTGTTCTTGTCACTTTGTGTTCCCAAACCTTTTCTCTCATTCCCCCAAGTTAATTTCATTTTCATGTAGCCATTTGGCAGAATCGATTCCATCTTTGTTACCTCTGTCTGAGCACTGCTGTCGCCAAATTTGTCCTCTCCGGTGAGCCCCTACCATCACTAACCGCATTACCGTCTTCCTTTCATCGCATTCTACACCATGCTCATGTCTCCCTCGCCGGCACTTCACCAAAGCACCACTGCCACCATCCGTCTCCACCTTGGTTGTTGCTCGACATCGCTAGCATCGCTACCGTGCTTCCCTACCCACGATGCCACTGTTTATCCCTTCCGCAAGGTTTGGCCGACCCATTTTGGTCCTTTACTGAGCCTACCGCGTCGCCGCTCAGAATCACCATCCTCATCAACAATGATTGACATTTGTGCCACGTCGGCATAAAACTAAGTGGCATTGGGCTAAGGGGGTTAAGTGATGTGGTTTTGCTACTTGAGGGGGGCAAAGCGAACGATTTCATAGTTAAGCGTGTAAATCATTCCCCAGTAAATTGCTTATGACATGTCAAATGGCTACTATATTTATATTTATTTTTCGCTACTAGTTTGTTAGGCCTTTCAGGCTATTATTTGTAAGCTTGGTCACAATGTCGCTATTCTGATAATTAATAAAATTTGCTTCCTTCATAGTTAACTGTTGTGGCTACAGACCAAACAGAGAGAGATGGTAGTGGAGAGTAATGAAGTTGAGTGTAATGGCCCTGGGTCCTCCCCATGGCTTGTGCATATATATAAATGCACATGAGGAGTGCTTTTACAGTTATACCCTTACATCTGGTTATTCCCTCTGGGGGCAGTTATGTCATTACACATGGCCTATTCTGGGCCTTATGATCTCTTACCAGGCCTGCTGGGTTTAGGTGGGGGCCATCCCTACGACATGAGCCTCTCATGGTAAAGGGCTTTCACAAGGCCGAAGCCATGTTGCCGAGTCCTTTGGCCCCCTCCGTCCCCGCGGCCTGTGAACTTTTCCGAACTTCCGGAGCTGCGTTGTAGCCGAAGGAGGAGTGCGCGCTGCTGCGACGCTCGGTCTTCCGGACGTCCACGTGGTGCGGCGTGCTTGGCGCGGTGCGGGCGTTAAGGCGTCATGACCATTAATACGGCGGCGGGCGCCCGGCAGCTGGACTTCTGCCGATTGGCCTTCCGCCGGTTGGCTCCCCTGCTGACTGGGGTATATATATATGGCGCTGGTGAGGCGTTGCTCCTGCGTATGTTGTGATAGAAGCTGTTCCCCTAAAATGGACCCCTGCCGTGCATCAACATTCCTGGGAGACGCTGAGCGGCGTGGGGAATGTTGATGCACAGAAGGAGGTCTATTTTTCCTGGGAGCTTGATCAGCGCCGGTTACCGACAGCCAGCCGCGCTTCCTGACCCCGCACCGCGCTTCCGTAGGCGACAGCGAGGTCTGCCCTGTTTTTCTTAACAGGCCTACCTATAGTGGGTGTTCCTGAGGGAGCCCGCCGGCATTACCTTGTATGCTGATGCACTGTAGGTGGCCTGTTAAGGAAAACGAGGTAGATTTCGCAGGACAAGACCCTAGTCTTTGCTGCGGGGCTGGCGCCCCGCCGAAGTGGACTTGCGCGCTCCGTCCCCTACCCTTCGAACGGGTGGCAGCGAAGCTGGCGCCTAGTCGAAGTAGACGCGCGCGCTCCGTCCCCTACCCTTCGAACGGGTGGCAGCGAAGCTGGCGCCTAGTCGAAGTAGACGCGCGCGCTCCGTCCCCTACCCATCGAACGGGTGGCAGCGAAGCTGGCGCCTAGTCGAAGTAGACGCGCGCGCTCCGTCCCCTACCCATCGAACGGGTGGCAGCGAAGCTGGCGCCTAGTCGAAGTAGACGCGCGCGCTCCGTCCCCTACCCTTCGAACGGGTGGCAGCGAAGCTGGCGCCTAGTCGAAGTAGACGCGCGCGCTCCGTCCCCTACCCTTCGAACGGGTGGCAGCGAAGCTGGCGCCTAGTCGAAGTAGACGCGCGCGCTCCGTCCCCTACCCTTCGAACGGGTGGCAGCGAAGCTGGCGCCTAGTCGAAGTAGACGCGCGCGCTCCTTGGGCTCTTTGATGCGGCCTTGCGCTATGCAGGTTCCTTGAATCACGCCGGTCCCTGGCCTGACAGGGTTAGGTTTCCGTACCGTGCGACCCGACGCGCCCGGGGCACGCAGCGGCCTATGACTGCTGGGCGGCGGGATGTGGACGGTTGCGTGTTTGCAGCCGCTCGCCTCTTCCCTAGGCAAGGGGGACACGGGGCGGGCAGCGAGTGGCGCCTGTGGTCGTGACCTTCCAGCGCTAGGTGGGGCGCTGCGCTGTACGGGCGCTTATACGACTGCGGTCGCGCCTCGTGCACGGACCTCCGCGACTCTTCGCTTTTCGCTTACGGGGAAGCGTGCGGGGCGGGCCTTTACACCGCTGCGGTTGCATCCTACCCGCGGATCGTTGCGACGCTTCAGTAGCGGCGGTATGGGCGAGGCGGCTTGAAATAGCCCCCCCGTAATAGCGTCCGCGCACCTTTGCGCCCTCTTTCCTGTTTGCTCGGCCTTCCCCACCTTCGCGCTATCTTCACCGTATTAGGCTCGTCGTGGGAAGCGATGGCCTCCAGTAGCGAACGCGGCCAGGCGGTTGGTGGCCCTGCCATTCGCCGGCGATCCTCGCCGTTAGAGGTAAAATACGCGCTCCAAGAGCGCGACCCAGCGGCGGCTGACCAGGAGCGGCTGGCGGCGGAGGAAGGCACGTTTTCCGGCAAGCTAGGCCCCTCGCTCGTGACCGAGAAGACGATCCAAGGGCTCTTGCGCGCGGGGAAGTTGTCCGGGCGCCAGGACGTGCGATTGCCCGCCGGCGACGAGACGGAACCGCATCCCGAGAGGTCGGAGGCGGTCGTATTCGTTGCCTTTTTCGACGCGGGGCTCCGGATCCCAGCGGCGAGAGTGGTGGGCGACGTACTACGGACTTTCGGGCTGGAGCTGGCGCAACTGACTCCAAACGCCGTGGCCCGGCTCGCGGTGTACAGCTGGGCCTTGCGCTCGGGGGCGTGCTGGCCCAGCGCGTCGCTGTTCGCCTATCTCCACGAGGCGCGGTGCCAGCCGAAGGGCCGGAGGGGAGGGACGCTGTCAAGCTTTGGCAGCGTCTCTTTTACTCTCCGCTCGTCTTGCAAGAAGCTCTTCCCTGCGAACTCAACTCGCGGGAAGTGGGAGTCCTCCTGGATGAAGCGGTGGTTCTATCACCGTGTGGAGAGCGGGAGCGGTCTCACGTGTACGGGCCGACCGATCGCGTTCAAGCCTTCGCCCGGCCGAACGCTCGATGATGAGGACAAGCGGAGGGTCAAACGGCTCGTAGGCATGGCCGCCCGCTTCAACATGCGCGACCTTGCCGAAGAGTACGTGATGTACGGCGTGGCCCCGCTTGCCTACGATTGGCATCTTGCCGCCGAGAGGCGTCGAGATGACAATGTTTCGCCCTGGGTTTGCTCGCTACCGGCGCCGCCCGGTCCCCGTAAGCCTCGATTGCGCCCCTCCTTTGTTGACGCGAAATGCGTTATGTGCTGATGCTATCCTCCTTTGCTTCAGGGATTTCCTTGGAGGAGGCGGAGCAAGCCGTGCGCGTGTTCCTGGGTCCGTACACCGCCAGGGAGCACGAGCAGCGCGCGTCTGCTGTCTCCAAGGCGGGGCTGGGGCGACTAAACCGTGTGTGCGAGGTCCTGGGCCTCGCCGTGCCGGACCGTGTCGCTCCAGCCGATGGTGGAGCGAAGAAGAAGAAGACCTCGTCTCGGAAGAGGGGGCGCGGCGGGGCACCCGCCGCTAGCATTTCCGAGGGCACGGCGGACGCGGAGTCGGACTCGGCGAGGTATGCCGACTCCGGTTTGGGCGGTGCAGAAGCCGAAGGCGAGGTATCTTCGGCGAGCGCCCCTGACGGCGGGTTTGCCGCGAGCGGCCGAAGGGGGGAAGCCTCACCGTCCGCCGGAGTCACCGAGGTGGAACCCGTGCGGGCCAGCGATGCCGAGGTGGAGCTTTCGGCCATAGCCGCTGTGGTGCCGGTGACGCCTCCCGCGGGGGCGCACGAAGCTGTGCTGCCTTTACCGACGGCAACAGAAATCGAAGTGCTCCCTGCGGCTCCCGCCACCATGGAACTTTCTCCCCCGGGCGCGGCAGCGACGGGGGCTTCGCTAACCGCGGCTGTAGGGGCGGTGCCGCTGCTGGCTGCCCCGGCTAAACGGCCGTGCGTGCGGCCGGAGCTTCACCGGACACCGCGGGGATTTGTCGTGGCCACGGGCATCAGAAGCTTGTGGGATGCCAGCGCAGGCGCCGGAGGCCCCGCAGCATTTGCACCTTCTGTCCCCCTGGCGACGCCGTCCCCCGCACGGGGACAGCCGCCGGCGTCCCCGAACGCGGAGGCTTCCGCCCGCGGCGGAACCATTCCTTCGGCTACCGAAGGTAAGGTGGCCGAGCTTACTCTGGTGTATGCCCTTATGCCTTGGAGTGCTCACTTGTATGCCTGTTCGCAGCGTTGCTCATTCCGGAGGGGGAGCCCTCGACGGAACGCGGGGCCTCCGAGCATGTGAGCGCCGCGGACTTCGTGCCGCCTCCGGAGACGCTGAGGGCGTGGCGCGGGATTGTACATGACGCGGCCACTAGCGTCGACCCGCAGGTGTTGCAGACTTACGGGGCGGGGCGCCTTGAGGACGCCTTCGAGGTGTCCGGGGTGAGGGTAAGTTCTCATGTGACCGTGCCTGGGCTTAGCTGAGCTTGCTAAGTTTTTGTTTTTTGTCTGCAGACACTTGTGCTGGGGCAAGCCCTGCAAACGGCCTATGCCCGCGGCCAAAAGACGCTCGAGGATAGGCTGCAGGCCGCCGAGGAGGAGTTGCGCGAAGCCTCTGGCGCCCGCGCTGCCCGGGACGCCCGCATCCGCCAACTGGAAGCAGAATGTGCCGAAGCGAGGGCATACGCCGAGGGGCTGGTTGCCTCGGCGCAGGAGTCGGCCGCGGCAACTGCGGAGCAAAGGTTCGCAGCGGAGCACGACGGGCTCCTGGCGCAGGTCGCCGCGCTAGAGAAGGAAAAAGGCGAGCTTGCCTTGACTCTAGCGGAGCGCAACCGGACGCTGGGCGAAGCCTCGGTGGTTGCGTGGGACGCCATGCAAGCGCTGGAGAGCCATCTCCAAGGGCTGGTAACCGAGGTGCCGGAGCGCGGCTTTGGCCCAGAGGAGTTGTCTCGGACTCTCCGCTGGATTGATGAGGCCGCCACCGTCGCGCGCGATGCCGCGACGTCCTTTGGCACCCACTGCGCGTACACTTCGGCCTCCTTGGTGTGCGCGCTCCTCCAGCATCGCGGCTGTACGCATGTCGCCGAGCTGAACGACCCCCGGCTGGAGATGCCTGGCGGGGCCGGAGTAATGTCCGGCGCCGTCCGCTCTGCTCGTCGTGCCCTTGGGCCCTTCTGCGACCGGATCTGGGGTCACGTCGGGGCGGAAGCTGTACGGATCGAGCTCCGGAAGTCGCTCTACGGGACGGGGAACCTCGTCCAATTTCTGGACGGGGTCCCCCGGCGCGACGATGGCGGCGCTGGGCCCTCCGAAGGCGCCAGGAACCCGCAGGTCTGATGCCGCGGCGCCTAGATGTAGGCGTGCGTTGTATTGTCCTTTGTCTTTGCTAATAAAGTGTGCGCCTCCAGCCTGCATGCTGACTTTCGCCTATATCCCGGGCAGCTTCCTTGCTGGGACCAGCTTCAGGCGGCCGACCTTTCAACCCGGCGGCGCCTTCGACGCTGGCGAAGGGTCGAAGAGTCGCTTAACTTCTGGACGAGCCGGCCTTCTTCGAGCGAAGCCCCAGCTTTAGCGCGTGTTAAGGACGAGCCCGCGGGGTAGCAGCGTAGAGTGGTCGGGGTGCTGCCGGACGTTTGTACATGTGATTTTTTCGATGTGCAGACTGCTCGACACTTTAGGACATGCGCTGTGTGTGGATACCTTCGTCCGCAAAGTGGCTGCGCCGGGGTTCCTTGGAACGAACAGTCCGCAGGCTGACGTAAGCGGAGGCAGACCTCCGCGGTTTGCCTTGGTTTATAGTCCGGGGACTCGCGCGTGCGGAGGCGGACCTCAGCGCTACGACTTATTATTATATTTTTTTTTTGGTAGTCCGAAGACTTGCTCGTGCGGAGGCGGACCTCGACGCAACGACTTCTTTTATAGTCCGGAGACTTGCGCGTGCGGAGCTAGGCTCGACGCTACGTCTTATTTAGAGTCCGTGGACTATTGCGTGCGGAGCTAGGCTCGACGCTACGTCTTATTTAGAGTCCGTGGACTATTGCGTGCGGAGCTAGGCTCGACGCTACGTCTTCTTTATAGTCCGGAGACTTGCGCGTGCGGAGCTAGGCTCGACGCTACGTCTTATTTAGAGTCCGTGGACTATTGCGTGCGGAGCTAGGCTCGACGCTACGTCTTCTTTAGAGTCCGTGGACTATTGCGTGCGGAGCTAGGCTCGACGCTACGTCTTCTTTATACTCCATAGAGTGCGCGCGAAGGCGTCCCCCCGCTGCGTCTTATTTATACTCCGTAGAGTGCGTGCGGAGCTAGGCTCGACGCTACGTCTTATTTAGAGTCTGTGGACTATTGCGTGCGGAGCTAAGCTCGAAGCTACGTCTTCTTTATAGTCCGGAGACTCGCGCGTGCGGAGCTAGGCTCGACGCTACGTCTTATTTAGAGTCCGTGGACTATTGCGTGCGGAGCTAGGCTCGACGCTACGTCTTCTTTATAGTCCGGAGACTCTCGCGTGCGGAGCTAGGCTCGACGCTACGTCTTATTTAGAGTCCGTGGACTATTGCGTGCGGAGCTAGGCTCGACGCTACGTCTTCTTTATAATCCGGAGACTCGCGCGTGCGGAGCTAGGCTCGACGCTACGTCTTCTTTAGAGTCCGTGGACTATTGCGTGCGGAGGTAGGCTCGACGCTACGTCTTCTTTATACTCCGTAGAGTGCGCGCGAAGGCGTCCCCCCGCTGCGTCTTATTTATACTCCGTAGAGTGCGTGCGGAGCTAGGCTCGACGCTACGTCTTATTTAGAGTCCGTGGACTATTGCGTGCGGAGCTAGGCTCGACGCTACGTCTTCTTTATAGTCCGGAGACTCGCGCGTGCGGAGCTAGGCTCGACGCTACGTCTTATTTAGAGTCCGTGGACTATTGCGTGCGGAGCTAGGCTCGACGCTACGTCTTCTTTATAGTCCGGAGACTCTCGCGTGCGGAGCTAGGCTCGACGCTACGTCTTATTTAGAGTCCGTGGACTATTGCGTGCGGAGCTAGGCTCGACGCTACGTCTTCTTTATAGTCCGGAGACTCTCGCGTGGGGAGCTAGGCTCGACGCTACGTCTTATTTAGAGTCCGTGGACTATTGCGTGCGGAGCTAGGCTCGACGCTACGTCTTCTTTATAGTCCGGAGACTCTCGCGTGCGGAGCTAGGCTCGACGCTACGTCTTATTTAGAGTCCGTGGACTATTGCGTGCGGAGCTAGGCTCGACGCTACATCTTCTTTATAGTCCGGAGACTCTCGCGTGCGGAGCTAGGCTCGACGCTACGTCTTATTTAGAGTCCGTGGACTATTGCGTGCGGAGCTAGGCTCGACGCTACGTCTTCTTTATAGTCCGGAGACTCGCGCGTGCGGAGCTAGGCTCGACGCTACGTCTTATTTAGAGTCCGTGGACTATTGCGTGCGGAGCTAGGCTCGACGCTACGTCTTCTTTATAGTCCGGAGACTCTCGCGTGCGGAGCTAGGCTCGACGCTACGTCTTATTTAGAGTCCGTGGACTATTGCGTGCGGAGCTAGGCTCGACGCTACGTCTTCTTTATAGTCCAGAGACTCTCGCGTGCGGAGCTAGGCTCGACGCTACGTCTTATTTAGAGTCCGTGGACTATTGCGTGCGGAGCTAGGCTCGACGCTACGTCTTCTTTATAGTCCGGAGACTCGCGCGTGCGGAGCTAGGCTCGACGCTACGTCTTATTTAGAGTCCGTGGACTATTGCGTGCGGAGCTAGGCTCGACGCTACGTCTTCTTTATAGTCCGGAGACTCTCGCGTGCGGAGCTAGGCTCGACGCTACGTCTTATTTAGAGTCCGTGGACTATTGCGTGCGGAGCTAGGCTCGACGCTACGTCTTCTTTATAGTCCGGAGACTTGCGCGCGCGAAGGCGTCCCCCCGGCGCGTATTTTGTTTATACTCAGTCCCGTCACCTTGGCGACGGCGAGTGCACACGCTAACGTGCGTCTTCGGTTTATACTCAGTCCCGCCCTCCCTGTCGACGGCGAGTGCACACGCGAACGTGCGTCTTTGGTTTATACTCAGTCCCGTCACCTAGGCGACGGCGAGTGCACACGCGAACGTGCGTCTTTGTTTTATGCGGCGGGAGCGCGCGCACGCGCTGGCGAAGCCTGCGCGCGTCTCCGCCCCAAATTTGCATGATGAAGAAAGATTAGCGGCAAACGACGATCTTCATTACATCCCCGTTTGCGCGGGCAGGCAATTACAAGGGGTGGGTGTACTAACCGTTTGCCCCTTTGTGAGGCCGAAGCCTCTGATCACTAAACCCCCGCGTTGTGACTCCGGCTCTAGGAGCGCCGTTGGGCTTCGCGTCGCGGGCATCTGGTGCCTGGCTCGATGCGCCGAACCATATCCTGGTCGCCTCGGACGGTGATGACGGTCCGGGGACCCGGGATCTTCATGCACAGATAGCCGTGGTGTGGTACCGCGCCGAAGGAGTTGAGGATTGGGCGCCCCAGTATGGCATTGTAGGGATACGGGAGGTCGACCACGTCGAAGGTGGCATCTTCGGTCCGCACATTGTCATCTCGGCCGAAAGAGACTTGAAGGCCGATCTGGCCCAGCGCCCGCAGGGGCTGTCCCCCGAAGCCCTGCAGTGGGATTCCCGAGGGCCCCAGGCGGCTTCGAGGGATCCCCATCTGGTCGAAGGCCGCCGCAAACAATACGTTCGCGGAACTACCCCCGTCCACCAAGGCGCGCCCCACGTCGCATCCCGCGATGGTGACCCGGATGACCAGGGGGTCCTGATGAGGGAAATCCACACCTTGGGCGTCGTCAGGTGTGAACGTAACCTCGTGCCGCGCCCATTCCGGTGGTACTTGCGCTGGGTATGCCACCACGTGATGTAGTCTTC
Source organism: Dendrocalamus latiflorus (assembly GCA_017311315.1). Lineage (NCBI taxonomy): Eukaryota > Viridiplantae > Streptophyta > Magnoliopsida > Poales > Poaceae > Dendrocalamus > Dendrocalamus latiflorus. The sequence continues at coordinate 37,895,354 of CM029617.1, read as the reverse complement.
GCGCGTAGGCCTTCTGCTATCGCGCCGAGGCGAATTCCAGCGCAGAGCCGCCGGATATGACATTAATGACTCTACGGTAGGTTGCGTCCGGGGCCTGCAACGACAGGAGGCCCTCCCGAGGCTGCTGTACGTGAGCTTGGATCCGCAAGGTGCCTTCCTGGGCTGTATTCCCTGTGCCTGTACCTGCATCCCCTGCGCCTGTACCTGCATGGGGGCCTCGTATGGGAATTGGACGTGGGCCACCGCAGGCGGGCGCAGCTCCGGGTTCCTGTCCCTAGCGACGCTGTCGCGGAGCGCCGCGATGGAGGTGCAGTTACGGGTATCATGATTGCCGCGGCCGTGGACTAAGCACCACAGTCCCTGATGCTGGTCGTCGTAGTCTCCACGACCCTTATCGTCGCGGCCCCTGCCACGGCCGCGGCCCCGGCCACGGCGCCCCCGGCCGCCTCGGCCCGCTGGAGCACCCTCGTCGGACCCGCCTTCGATGTCGAGGACGTACCGGTTTCGCCTCGACCTTTGCTGGCCGCGCTTGGGCTGATCCGACGACTCCTTATGCGAGTTGTCCCTGCGGTCGGACGCGTTCCTGGACGACTCCTGCTTACGCTTTCCCTTCGAAGAGCCGCCCTTCGACGGATCTTCGGTTTTCGCCGAGGTTCCGGCCTGGTTAGTGTCGGAGTCGTCACCTTGCCTTCGCCGCGCGTCTTCCTCCGCCCTGGCATATTCTTCCATCTTGTCGAAGAGCTTTGCCACCGTCTTGATTGGCTTGCGCGCATTGTACTCAGCCATCGGGCCCGGACGAAGGCCCTGTATGGCTGCATTGACGATGGTGGTCTCGTTGACGTCCTTCACTTGCCATCGAATCTTGGCGAAGCGTTTGAAGTAGTCCCGGAGCTTCTCCGAAAGTTTTTGCTTCACGGCAAAGAGCTGGTCCGCATCGACCCGGTCGACGTAGTTTCCTTGGAAGTTGTTGTGGAGGCGGACGCGGAGCTGCTCCCACGCATAGATGGAGCCCGGCTCTATGGTAAAAAACCAAGAGAGCGCCACTCCTTGTAGCGCGAGGGGGAGTCCCTTTGCCTTCGTGGTGTCATCTCCGCCCGCGGCCTCGATCGCGGTTTCGTATACGCGCACGAACTCACGGGGGTCCGTGTCGCCTTTATACGAGTCGATGGCGCTAGGGAACTTGAAGTCTTCGGGCCATGCCGCCTGATGCAGCCCCGCCGAGAGCGGGGACTCCGGATCCACGCGTCGCAGCGGCACGCGGTTGGACGTGGGGGCTTCGCGACTGTCCGCCCTTTCCGGCGCGGGCTCGGACGCGATTGCTGGCGCAGCCGGCTGACTCCGAGCCTCTTGTATATCTCTGACGGCTCCGCGAAGGTCCCCCAGCTCCCGCTGGAACGCGTTGAGAGCCGCCAACAAGGCGCCTTCCATCCCCGGTGCGGGCGGGGTCGCCGGTGCTTCCGACGGGCGGGTCGGCGCGGGGACGACCACGTCGCGGGGTCCCGAGCTGCCGGTTGCTCCGTCGTGGCTACCTCGGACCGCCCGGTCCGCACCGCCGGCGAGGGTTGCAGTGGGAGCGGCGAGGTCCGCTGTCGTCGCGTCGGCGAGGTCGGTTGTCGCCGCACCCGTGTCGACGTCTTCGACCGCCGGGTCCGTCCTCACAGCGTTGGTGGCGGGGTTGGTCGTCGCTGTGCCGGTGACGGGGTTGGTCGTCCCCGCGCGGACGTCGACGTCTCCGGCCACCGCGCCTGCCTCGCCACCGGCGTCCGCCGCTGCCGATGCCGAAGCTCTGGTACCCATACGATGCTCCGGTCCGGCCGCCTTCTTTCCCTTCGCCGCCGCTGAGGAAGCTTTTTTCGGTGCCATCTTTTTCTTCGGTCTTCAGGCTTGTCTTCGTCCTCCCCACGGACGGCGCCAACTGTTGTGGCTACAGACCAAACAGAGAGAGAGATGGTAGTGGAGAGTAATGAAGTTGAGTGTAATGGCCCTGGGTCCTCCCCATGGCTTGTGCATATATATAAATGCACATGAGGAGTGCTTTTACAGTTATACCCTTACATCTGGTTATTCCCTCTGGGGGCAGTTATGTCATTACACATGGCCTATTCTGGGCCTTATGATCTCTTACCAGGCCTGCTGGGTTTAGGTGGGGGCCATCCCTACGACAGTGATTATGGTAGATATTTCATCTATGTTTTCACTATGTGTACTAGCGTGATTCTAGACTAATGCAGAATTCATAGAGAGTCCAAATTTGTATATATTCGGATCTCGACATCCTCCCACCAGGTGGCTCCTCCAACAAATCCTCCCTGATAAACTCCTCTTCCTCCTCCAATGGCTACACCATATCACCACCACTTCATTGATTCACTCCCCTCTCACACATTCCTTCTTTGTGTGCAAATACACTAAAAAACCATAGCTTTTAAGGTTAAATCCATGCGAATCCTAGGGGCAGAGGAGAGCACCCCATGAGCCTCAAAAGCTCAACCCTAAAGGCGACACTGCTAACCTCTTCGATGAGTTCATCGCTGTGGTGTTTGGTCTTTTTGGCTGCGAGTAACATACCGATGATGAGGCACCCAGATCGGCCTCGCACCGTCAGATCTGGGCCTACCGACAACAAGGCAATGGGATAACCTTTTCCTTCGCAAGCTCTACTGCTCATCACCACCTGTGTGCCTTTCGTGCCTCCTTCTGCATGGTTGTTTTTTGTTGCAGGTGTTTCTTGAATTTGTTACAACATCCTTTGTATTTTGTTGAAGAAAGTATTTTTGATTGTTGCATTATTTTTCTGAAATAATTGTAAATCTGAGGAGGTGTTTATCTTTCGTTTGTTGCAGCAGTCTCCTTTTTATTATTACAGTGTCATATTTTGCTTGTTGCAGGTTGTTGAAGATAAGTTGTTTAGTAGTTTTTTTCGATTTATTGTATGAATATATTTTGTTTGTGAAAGAACCTCATGTTATTTGTTGTAAGAGAAGTTTTAATATATTGTAATAATTTATAGTTGATTGTTGCAGAATGGCCATTTATTTTGACGTAATAATTCTTGTTATTTTGTTTGTTGCAAGATAAGTTTTTTTGTCACATCAATTAATTTTTATTACTCGTAATGTTATAAAATATTGTGCCATTTTGAGGAGTGTACGATAGAAACACTCTCATCGTATGTCCGAGAGCTAGCAGCATCTAAAATAAGGGCCTGTTTGGATGGACTAGAACTAGTTGTTAGCTAGGACTAGTTGTTAGCTGACCAGTAGTTAGCTGGCTAAAGATTAGCCCGATCCTGTTTGGATCCAAGGACTAATAAGTACTATTATCTCAGTACAAAGTCTGTTATACCCCTGAGCCTCTAGCGCGTGGGTCTGTGCGGTCTGGGAGGGTTGGCATGGGTACCGACGTCTTTTTTCCATCCGGCTGGTCCTTTAGCCCTCATTAGCTGGGTTTGGCCAACTAGTTGGCTAACAACTAGTTGGAGCTTTGGCTAAACTTTAGCCTACTCATTAGCCCTCCTGTCTGGATCTACAAGGACTAAAAATTAGCAACTAGTTGTTAACCCATGGGATCCAAACAGGCCCTAAATTATTCGTTTATGCATCAACAAATCTACCACCCACTTAAAGCCAACAAAGACTTAAGAAAATAGGGAAGGGGCCCAGCCGCATAACGGGAAAACAAAAACCCGATTGGCCCAAAACAGCCCCGGCCCAAACAAATTTTTCAACGGACCAAGACTGTCAACACACAAATCACGGACAAACTGGCCCGTTGCTTCTTGACCCACTCTACAAGCGTGGACCAGCCCATCACGAACCCGTTCCTGTCCTCTTAATTAATACCGACAGGCAAATAATAATTTTTTTTCAACGAAGAACTGGTACACACAGGCGACAAATTGGCGCATTGTGCACGACAAAAATAGTCGCACGGGGTCACCGATGGCCATTTCCACACAGGCAGACAATCTTACACCGGAAACGTGAAGGAACGGCCCTCCTTGTCCTTTTTATGCAGAATACTGCTACTAGTAGTATTGAAGTCCAACATTTACTTAGGTCTCACTCTAAACGATGTATGTTTCTTTTTATTTTTTCTGGTTTTTTTAGATTTTTTTTCTCTTATTTTTTATATTATCTTAACATTTTTTTATTTAATTACGCAGAATAAACTAACAATAGTTACAGTATAAAATAAGCCATAAGCTATGACTAGTAAACCACTTAGAGCATGAAACTTTGTTATCATCTAATAACTGTACATTTAAGCAAAACAAAGTTATAAACTACCCCAAAATCCAACTTGCATCTCTGAGGGCCTATTCTTTTTGGCTACGGCTTGTAGCTTTTGGCTGCGGTTTGTGACTTTTGGGTTGTTTGTGCGAGAGATTATAGAGTAACAGAAACTCACGTGTGGTTTTTGCCGATATAAATAAAGTCAATAAAGTATGTACTACAATTAACTAGTAGACCTTATTTTGAAAAAAATACTCTGTTTAAATGCTAATTATTAAAAAAAATATATCAAAAAACAGCATTTAAAAGCTGAAAAGAACAGGCCCGAACCACTCAGCCACCGGCGGCTGCTACCCATGTCATGCGCGGAAACGAGAAAAGATGACGCCAAAACTTCGGTCGCACGCATCCCGTCCTACTCACAAAGCCGGCGCCGTTTGGTAGTTAAGAGCAGCTAATCCCTTCCACGGCTCCTTACAAAAATCCTAATCAGACAGCGCTGCAGAGCGATAACTTGCCGAATTCTCACTCTCATCGCTTGCTGCAACAACCGTTTGATCCAAATTATAGGATATATATATATATATATATATATATATATATATATATATATATATATATATATATATATATATAGATATAGATTGTAACTAATATTTTTTTAATATAACTAATAATTTTTTACGTGATTTTCTGTCTTATCGCTGAAACAAGAAGAAAGCGCGGGGGAGGAAACTGCCTCGGAAACGTGTGTTTTATGTTGGCCGATGCTTGAACGGGTCTACACTGTACAGTGGTGTACTAGTATGCTGTGGACAGTGAATGGTCCCACCTGGCGAGGGTCCGCCCGTTTCGGTTTGGTCTTCTAGTTTCTGGCTTATTTTTTATTATTCTTAAATTTTGTTTTTTATTTTCAGATTTTTTGAGCTTTTTTGGCTGGTTCATTTTTTTCGTATTCGTTTACATTACACATGCTGGGTTAACCTATTTTTTTATTTATAAATTTTTAAAATTTAATTATGCTAAATAAGACACTATCAGCTATAATGTAATTTCAGTTAACTATAGTAAAATTTTAGTCATAAATCATAAAAAAAATCAACCTAAACGAGCACCACCTAGATTGAACGGGAGGAGGAAGTGAATTAGCGAAGTTTGACAAACGCAGAGAGAGAGAGAGAGAGAGAGCGGGAGATTATATAAGGGAGGGAACGTAATCCACCGGATTAGTGGAAGAGAAGAGGAGAGAAGGGTCGGAGCGGGGGGCGTGGAAGAGTCTGCTTTTGGCCGTGCACGTGCGTGCGTGCGGTTGCTGGCAACGGCGCAGACGTAGTAGAGAGAGAGAGAGAGAGAGAGAGAGAGAGAGAGAGAGAGAGAGCGTTTCGTGAGAAATCCTTCTACTGCCTTGTCTTCTGTCGTGTTCGTCTTCCTCGCCGCGACGCCGCCGCTTGTGGGTAAGGGCGTGGGTGGGTGCGGTGGTTGAGGCTTAGTGGAGGAGTCGGGGAGCGCGTTGGTTGGGTTGTTGGGGGGGGGGGGGGGGATGGGGAACCGAGTGGGGGGCAGGCGGCGGCGGCCGGCGGTGGAGGAGCGGTGCACGCGGCCGCAGGGGCTGTACCCGCACCCGGACATCGACCTCAAGAAGCTGCGCCGCCTCATCCTCGAGGCCAAGCTCGCGCCCTGCTACCCCGGCTCCGACGACCCCCGCACCGACCTCGACGAGTGCCCCATCTGCTTCCTGGTCCGTTCCCTCCGCTCCACCGTTTCCTGTTCCTCTTGTTGCTGCCGTTCTGTTTCGCCTCCGATGGATCAATGGATGCGAAGATTTGATTATCGTTTCTCCATTGCGCTTGCAGTTTTATCCTAGCCTGAACCGGTCCAAGTGCTGCGCCAAGGGGATTTGCACGGGTGAGTTGAGGATGTATGCGTGCGTTCTTCATGCCGCCGTCTTCGGCTATTGAATTTCTTGGTGCCTGACTTGTGCTTGCTCGTGCTTGCAGAGTGTTTCCTCCAGATGAAGTCGCCCACCTCGTGCCGGCCGACGCAGTATCCTAGCCCAAATTCTGATCAATTTTATCTACTCTAGATGATGTTGAGACTTGTTCTTCGTTTCTGGTGTTACAAGTCCACACACCGGCGGCGGCCGGCCTGTGATTCGGTTGTTCCTTAACCTGTAAGGTGTCCGTACTGCAAGACGGTGAGTTACTCGGTGGAGTACCGCGGCGTCAAGACCAAGGAGGAGAAGGGCATTGAACAGCTTGTGAGTGCCTGTGATACCATGATTTTGTTCAGTTCTGTCTGTCTGCTTTGGTTATTATTTTTGCCAATTGGGCGGCACTGCAAATTGTGGGTAGGAGGAGCAGAGGGTGATCGAGGCACAGATCAGGATGCGGCAGCAGGAGCTCAAAGACGATGCGGAGCGGATGAAGAAGGAGCAGACTGCTTCTTCGACCGATGCAATAACAACTGCACAAGTTGAATGTCGTGATACTGGTGGCACATCCACACCAGGTGTGTAGGTTGCTGTAGGTTATTTGTCTTTCTCTGTTGTTTCTTTTTTGTTGTACAGTTGCTGACCCTATCTGTTTTGTTGATAGCCGCAAGCAGTGCTCAAGGCAATGATGTGCTCTTATCTCAAGTACAGCATTCAGAGTTACTATTGAAGAATTCTGAACGCTTAAAGCAGATGCGGTTTGTACTGACTAACTCATTTGTGCCTTCTATTCTGTTGAAGCGGCATCATTATGGTTGAATCTATGCATTGGGGATTATTTGTGCTTTCTAGATTGAATTCTGTTGAAGTACCGTGATTACTGTTGCATACATGCATTGGGGATCAGGGACTGTAGGCAAAATAATTAGTCCTTGCCGTTCATTGGGAAATTTGATAGCTTACTGTATGTACTTTCTAATAGATGGTTGTGCATTCTCTCCTGCTATCAGGCATAACACAGTAGCAATTATTTGGCAATTAATAACACAGATCAGTTATATACTTATATGTTGTTGCCATGTTGGTTGTCAAAATCAGGTCCTGGTGGTACCATGTTGATGATATTGCTACCAGTTTAAGATCTTTGTTTCTTCTTGTCTATCAGTTTATTGAACATGTTGGAGATTCCCTTGAAATCTTGATCGTGCTACTCGACTTGAGGATAAATGGTTGTTGAGTGATCAATTTAATTCACCTAATGCTTGTTGCACCTTAGCTAAGCACTACATATATGTGTATTCTAAGTAATTATTTATTTCTGCTTTTGACTATTCTAGAAGACCTTCTGTTTAGTTGTACTAAAATAATTAATAATATGAGAATTGCTAACTACTATTCTGTACAATGGAATCCATTACTAGGCAATACGGTTATCTGCCTATCCATCCTGAACTGCAAAAAAAGATGACTATTGTTGGTTTTGACTCACCTTTATCTGAGGCATTTATATGTGAGTTCTGTGGGAAGTTTCTTTATTGCCTCAGGAGACTTTTACAGGAAAGGTCTTGCCAGTGTGAATGCATCTATTTTAAGGATCATAGGTATATCTTGAAAAGAAGAACCGTGCTTTGTTCACCTGTTTCATAGACCCTATTAGATAAGAAAGTTTGACCGGTAAACATGTACAATTCGCAATTCGCAAAGCTTGTGGCCTCTGCAAAGTTTAAGAGTATTAATTTGTTTGCTGGTGATGTTTGATATCGAGAAATATTTTATTTGTTTTGACCATTTCTTTTGCATACTTTGGGTCTGCTCTATGTCATTCGGAGGAGAGTAGAGTGCTAAGACATTTAAAGCATTGTTCTTGCCTTAGGAAGAACACAAACATAAGAAAAGATAGGCTAGTTCAAACAACCTGCTGCCATCCCCTTTTCCTCCCTTATTAACTATATCCTTTTTATTGTGGTATGGATATATCACAGCTGTTGGTATTGATTATTTACTGATGAATTCCTCAAAATGCAGGGACAACAATTTTGACATGGATCTTGAAGAAGTTATGCTTATGGAAGCAATTTGGCTTTCTATACAAGTATGTTAATATATTGCTGAACTCATTTATCAAAATAGTTCATATCTATAACTTGTTTATTTCAAAGAGCTCATCAATTAAGTTCCAAAAAGGTCTATGCATAGATCAGTCATATTTTGTTGCCACATCACAAAAAATGAGTTTGAATTTTTGTGTGTGTGTTGGGGGGGGGGGGGGGGGGGGGCGCAGTTTGTAAAGCATGACTGCTTCAGTAATGATGAACATTCCCATAATGGGTACATCTTTTGCTGTTTACCATCTTCCACATGATAGCTGCTTTTCATTTAATTATCGTATGTCCTATCATCAGCAACCAATTGGTTCAATATCCTTTTGAGTTATGTGCAAATTTACTTAGAAATTGCTTATTCACATAAACCTATATTTGGTTTTCATCACTTGTTATGCAAACTTGCATTTGTTGTCTTAAAAGTTATGCATACCCATCATTGTTACATTTGTGGGTAGATGGTTTACATTAGTACAAGTGTACCTCTTTCCAAGGAAGAAAATGTTATGAATATTGTGTGCATATTGATGAGGCCCAAAGGGCAATATATATAGAGAGTACAAGAGGGTATATGGAAGGAATACAAGTTATATAAGGAAACAAATAAGAGTCCTATTCTATCTCTAATACCTTATCTCTAATACCCTTAACAGAAAACACCATTAGACTTATGTAAACTCCATCGTAGACAGCTTGTGTAAATGGGGGAAGGACAGAACTTGTTATAGGCGTGGGCTTTGGGCCCAGCCAGGTTATTATTAGGAATTAGAGATTGGTTTCTATTTGAGTTAGAGATTTGTTTCCTTGTATTAGAGATATAGTTAGAGATATGATTGGAGTTAGATTACATCTGTTAGGGGGAGCCATCTATATAAGAGGGTTACCGCATGCTATTATAATCAAGCAGAGCAACCTTTGGTTGCAGGCTTCCCTGCGGAATCCCCTCTATCCACCGCACTCTACCAATTTGGTATCAGAGCCATCGATCCCTTCCCACGACTTCTGCTACCATAGCTTCTGCGACTAGTTCTATTGCCGAGTCGTTGGCTACGATAAAGGCTAACGCCATCAAGATGGCCAGCACGAACAAAGAGATGTCGGACACCTTCTTCAACATACATGCCATCCTCGAGAGGTTGGAGAATTGGAGGAAGATGCAACAAGAAACAGTGCAGGAGAGCACAACAGATGGTGGGGAGGAAATCACAGAAAAGGAGCAGAAAGCATCGCCATCTCCACCAACGGCGACTCCTCCACCGCGCCCCCTCTGCAACCACAGCCGCCGACGTCGGCCAACGCCGTCGACCCCTGCCATCGGGCCCAAAGCCATGCGTAGGAGTGTCTGCGTAGGCCGCCGCCGCCGAGGCCACAGGAACCGCCGCCGGCAAACTTCCGTTCGCTAGCGCCCATCTGCTCTCCGCGTAGGCCGCCGCCGCCAAGAACTCCTCCGGAGCGCCAGGAACCGCCGCCGGCAAACTTCCGTTCGCTAGCGCCCATCTGCTCTCCGCGTAGGCCGCCGCCGCCAAGAACTCCTCCGGAGCGCCGTGGGGAAGGTGCTCGTCGCGCCGATGGGGGACAAGTGGCCGAAGCCGCCACTGGGCCATAGCCGCCGCCGCCGATGCCGATCGGGACATCTCCGTCACCGGATCCGGCGTCCTCCGCCGCCGATTCGCCGCTTCCTGCACCGCCGCCTCCGTTGCCATGCCTCGAATCGGCGAGATCTGGAGTCGGCCGGCCGACTCCGCCGCCTGGGTTGCAGCCGCCCAGGCCACCTTCGCCGCGCCGCAGCCGCTCCGTCTCTGCTTCCGCCGGCCGGTCAGCCTCCGCCCGAGCCGTCGCTGCAGCCGCGCCGCCGCCGCCAAACCCCGACGGCCACCGTTCCAGATCCGCCTCCGTTCGGGCCACCCCCGCCGGGCCGCTGCCGCTTCGTCGGCCGCCGCTCCACTGGCCATCGCTCCTCCGGCCGCCGCTACGCCGGTCGCCCGCTTCGCCTCTGCTTCCGCCGCTCGGTCGCCATCCTCCGCCCGAAGCCGCGCCGCCGTCTCCGCCCGTGCCGCCGCATCCGCGCGAGCCGCCGCCCAGGGCTCTTCCGCCCGTATCGCAGACGCCGCCGCCCGGGCCGTCTCGCCGTCTCCGCCCAAGCCACCGCCGAGCCGCCGCCCGGGCCGTCTCTCCGTCTCCGCCCGAGTCACCGCCGAGCCACCGCCGCCGTGGATCTCCCGGATCCGCCGCCGCTCCTTCAGCTGCCGCTCCTCTGCTTCAATCCTCCACGCGGACACTTCAGCAGGACAGGGACTCTTTAATAAAAACCAGGAGCAGTGAAAGGGAAAAAAAACAAACAAAAAAAAACTTATTTTGCAGGCATTATATTCCTGAAGGCGTTACACGTCGTCTAGTCTTGTTCCGCGTGAATCTGGTTGGCTGTCTCCATCCGCTGCAACACCCTGCCACCGTTCATCTTCTACATCGGCGTCAAAGATCTTCCATTGGCCGCCGTCTAGCAGCTCGAGGACGAGCTGCATGTCCGGGAGGGGTGTAGTGTTATAGGCGTGGGCTTTGGGCCCAGCCAGGTTATTATTAGGAATTAGAGATTGGTTTCTATTTGAGTTAGAGATTGGTTTCCTTGTATTAGAGATATAGTTAGAGATATGATTGGAGTTAGATTACATCTGTTAGGGGGAGCCATCTATATAAGAGGGCTACCGCATGCTATTATAATCAAGCAGAGCAACGTTTGGTTGCAGGCTTCCCTGCGGAATCCCCTCTATCCACCGCGCTCTACCAGAACTACTCATCTTGTTAAAATTACCAGGTTAATTGTCCATTTTATTATCTATGTTTGTTCGAACAGGATCAGGAAGCCTTGGGAAATCCAGGCTGCGCCGATGCTGTCCCACCAATAATTCCTTTGAGATGTCATGATGGCTCTGTGACGGCTTCAGCTGAAGCAGCTTCTTCCAGTGGATTTGTTTGTGCGGTTGCAGCTTTGGCCGAGCAACAGCATGTGTATGGAGATTCTTCCAGTGCAGCTACTTGCCACACATCAGGATATGATACTCTCAGCAGGTCAGGCAGGTCTTTTACAGAGGATCTGAGCGTAGTTGGGAGCAGTTCTTCAGGCACCAAGGTCGAGGAACCATCGACCAGCAGAGCACGCCAAGCAAGAGAAGGTGCAGAGTATTCTAATGACCGGTGGTCAGAGGTGGCGGAGGCCAGTACCAGTTGTGCCGGCTCTGATGTTACAGTGGAGGCTGGAGCTGCCAATTTGGCTGCTTCAGATGGATCTAGCATTGGTTCAGGCAATATTCCTGATAGCTTTGAAGAACAGATGATGCTGGCCATAGCTCTTTCATTGGTTGATGCTCGGGCCAGGGCAAGTTCTCCAGGGTTAACATGGCGGTAGTCACTTTACCCCTTCTATTTATTTGTTTCAGTTGGTATTGTTTAGGTTCTTTTTTTCACATAAAACACAGGATTGGATCGGGGGCAGATAAAAAAAGGCTGGCTGTGGAGGTTGTGAATAGTGAGATAAATCTGCACATTTGCAGGCAGTGTTTGGCTAATGTTTCCCGCCCTCCCTTTCTTTTTCTTTTCTTTTTTGTTTCTTTAAGGCAGAAACTAGGTTCTGTCAGGCAGACCTTCTGCCCACATAAGTTGTGCCTTGATGTTGTTGCAGACTTGGTGTAAATACAGAAAGTGAACCACTTTTCATGCCCTGGGTGATTTTCCTCAATGCTATGTAGACAATCTTACATGTATGCATATAATGAAATCAAGCAAACAGCTTAAACTCTTGCATTTGGAACACACTGTATATAAGTAGTCATTACTTCTGGTGAGGCATGCAAGCAGGATGCTCACATTCTTTGTCCATGCTTATTCATGTGTCCTTTCCAGTATCATTTCCTGCATGCTCAACTAATGCTCGGTTGGGCTGAAAAACTGTGGCTTATAGCTGAAATTATACTGTAGCTGGTTGAAATTATACTGTTGCTGAAGGTGGCTTATTTGGCGTAATTAAATTTAAAAAATTCAAAATAGAAAAAATATGTTAGCTCAACACGGACAACGCAAACGAATACGAAAAAAGAAATGGTAAAAAAGCTCAAAAAAGCTAAAAATTTAGAAAAAGATGAAATTTATTAATAGTGAAAAATAAACCAGAACCTCCGAAACGAGTAGGACTTGAAACTGAAGGTACTTCATCATCAAGGCTCCGTCCTCCGCCGGGATCAACCGTGGTGGAATCCTTACGGCCGCCACCTTGCTTCCTGCGGCAGCCGCCGCTGCAGGTACTGTCGTGGTGGAAGAAGACGTTGTACACGGTAAGCGAAGCGGTCGACACGAAGAGCGTCATGACGAAGAGCCCCCAGAAGTTCTCCGGGCTGAGGCGGTATAGGTCGCCCTCGGGCCCGTCCTTGGCTGTGGCCGAGCAGTTGTGTGTGGACATCATCGCCGTCTCCAGCTTCTGGATGGTGCCGTTCTCGAACACCTGCGAGATGTCGGCGAGTAGCCACGACCCCTTGGGGAACACCTGAGATGACACACCCTATATGAATGTGTCGGGTCAATTAACTCTTGATCCGAGCTAGGTTAGTTGCAGGTTTTTGGAGAGGGATTGATGCGACGCTTCCGAACCCGAGGCCGCCGCCGTGGTATACGGGGCCGCTCGTTGCAGACTTGCAGCACTAGGCGAGGCTAGGCAGGGATGTACTCGTTCTCTGCAGCTAGTGCTGCACTTACTGCTTGTGGCAGGGCAACTAGGTATATTAAGAGTGTTTCTCCTGGTTTCAGAGAAACCGAAATAAGAGCACTTATGCGATACCTCTCAACATCCTCGATACCTCTTAACATCCTCGAAGGTGTTGTTAGCCTCCTTCAACTACTTGAATCCCTCATACTTCCTTAGAAGTTTAAAGAAAGGAAACCTTCCCCCCCAACCATGCGATGAAATGATTTAAAGCCACCATGCACCCCGGGCATGTCAGATAGTTGCCACATAAATACATCTACATTTGCTTAGAGGAAAGTGATGAGGGCGTCTTCCACTCTTCCTATGTGGGGTCAGAAGTAACCCCGATGCGACAGTCTTTGAAGGCTCCTCTGGATTCAGAGGACTTCTTTTACTTGCTTGTCCAGCTTCGGCGCAGCTTTAGGCTTCGAGTGCTTGGTCGAAAATTGTGCCTTGCTTGCTTCTCTAGTTAGTAACTGGTCGACCATCTCGAGAGACTTGCGATCGTGTGTAAGCACCATCTTTTTATCACAGCAGATTGTGATTACTCTTTTGGGACTTGGCATATTAAGACATTAATATGCATAGTGAGCAATAATCAAGAAACATACTAAGAGTTGTTCGTCCGAATATGGCGTTATATGCTGTGTCAAAATTGACCACGTCAAAGGAGATTTTCTCTGTCCTGAAATTGCTTGGGGAACCAAATGTTATAGGAAGAGAAACTTGACCAAATGGCTTGGCCAAAGACCCTAGTATGATCCCATGGAATGAGTATCGTACAGGATTTATTCTGGTTCGAGGGACTTGCATCCTACCCAGTGCACTTACAAATAAAATATTTAAAGAACTAAAACCATTGATCAACACTCGATTGATTTACTTGACAGTTGTTGATGGTGGGGCTCGACCATGATTGGAAACTGACCTGGTCGAGTCGAAGGGACCAGACAGTCACTTTTCTCAAAAGATATTGTGACTTTTGACCATTTAGGACGATACTTGACAAGGGGAGGGTCAATAAAGTTTACGTCTCATTCGATAACTTTATATTGTCGTTTTGACTCGTATGTTGGAGATCCTCCATAGGAGTGCTCAATGGTGTGCTTTGGATCCTGGAACGGTATCTCCTCATCATTGTCCGATTGCTTCCGACCATTCATTTGTTCTAGCTGTTTGAGTAGTAGATCTTTGCCTGAGTAGTAGTTCTCGAGTTTTCATTGGAAAACTTGGCAGTTGTGAAGGTCTTGTCCTTCCTTTTATGGAGAGGACATCACCTAGGCTTGTTGTCGTTTCGCACGGGGATTTTGCCCTTTCCCGGTCAAAGTATGGTTTGGGATTCTGTGGCTCCTTATCGCCCACGGTCAAGACCTCTTGGAAGTTTCGGCTTGAGATTTTTGACCTTTTGCCTTGTTCTTGGATTTCTTGACCTTTTTCTTTCTTTTGCTACCCTCGCCTACCTCTTTGGTACTTCGATCGGCTTGGTCGATGGTTTTGCTCAACTTGACTATTTTAGCAGCAGTCGCATAACAGTCAGCCATCTCGAAGAGCTCGGCAACTGTAGTCGGATGATTTAAGGTGATATCTTCTATGAACCTTCTATTGCGGACTCCCTGCTTAAATGTCATAATGATAGAAGCGTCAAAAACACCTGACTGAAACATCTAATGAATTGTTATAAGGTCTCATTGTTGTCCTGCCTCATTCGGAGCAGGACGTCTTCCTTCCTAGGGTGATTGTATGTGCCTTGAAAATTGGCCAGAAGGTCACAAAGATGCTGCCATGAATGGATTGACTCTAGTGGCTGATTCAACAACTACGATCAAGCAGATCCCTCGAGTACGGTTGGAAGGTAGTTTGCAATGACGTGCTCTCCTCCTCCTGTTGCTCGAACTGCGGTTGTGTAAATTCGAAGGAATTCGATAGGATTTTGGGACCCATCAAACTTCCCTATGTTTATCGGTCGAAATCGCGGTGGCCAACGTACTGCTCGGAGTTTAGACATGAACACACGACATCCGGTAACAAGATCATGATGCCCCCTTTGCGGGCAAGGATGATTGGCGTCTCCAGGAGACCGTATTCAATGATGCCCAGTAATCGATGGACCCGACATGTAATAGGTCTTGTCCATATGAGGGTAATACTCCTCGTATTCCATCTGCCACTATCGATTTCCTACTCGAAGCGGTGATTGATCATAAACTCTAAAAGCTTTTCGATCTGAGGATGCTCAAAATACTCTCCTCCAACCGGGATTATGATTTGGAGAATGACGTGACCTATCATCATGTTGATTTCCACAAGGTGAGTTTTGCAAATGACTAGCCATAGTCACACCTGCTCGGCTGCCATAGTTGTGTCGGCGAGGTCGCTCGAGTCTGGCCATCATCCTTCAGAGTCTTCACGCGATCCCTTCAGTGAAGTGGCCATAACCCGGTGCTCAAACAAGCTCTTGATTTGGATTTTTGAGCAAGTTGTTTATGCGTTGAAGCTCTCGAGCTTCCTCAGATTGGTACTGGACACGCCCAGGCAAAAACCTTTGAGAAGCCAATCTTCTCCTTCGTATGGTCTTAGGATCCTCAATGTCTGAGGCTAGTTGAGGCCGTCTTAAAGGAGAGCAATTATTTCAAGGATTTCTCCAACGCTCATTAGAGTACTCACCTGGCTCATCACTGGAGGCCTGCTAGCCATCACTACGAGGGGTCATAGTGTGTGAGAGGTGGAGAGCGTTGTTAGGCCTTCTTCCAAGAGAGTGATTAGTATCTAAGGGGAGGGTGAAATCCTCCCGAACATGATTTCCACTTGCGTCAGATGCCTCCTGGCTTGAGGAGTCGTCAAGGAGGCATCAAATGATAGAGCCTCACGGCATGGAATAGACCTCTCCAGAAAGGGGAACTCTTGGTTATAAGGTCAGTCTCAGTGGAGGTTTCATGTCCCAGTTTCCAACACACTCATATTTTGGAAACAGTGCAGAAGAGTTTCATCCCCATGAAACTCTCTCTACTCCCATGAAACTTTTATCATCTCTCTCTTCATCAATACAGTACCATGTCAGCGTATTTAATACCCATGAAACTCCATGAAACCCCCACTGAGACTGGCCTAACCATCTCCAACCGGAGTTGAAACCTGCGAGAGTATGGACGGACTCGTTGGGAGCCCACCCACATTCTCCACAGGGATAAGTGAAGGGTCATATCCACCAGCTATTGATGGATTCCCAGAATGACAGATCCAGGGCTTGCTGACCCAGATCGAGTAGTCGGTGAGGTACTTGAACACTTGGAGGTGAATCCCTCCTCATGCTGCGGACCCGCCTTTGTGTAATCCTATTTGTGATTGAATTGACCCTTGCCATCTAGGGAAACTAGTTCCACCATTGAGCATAATGTTGTGGGGGATAAGGATCCCTCCTCAACCTTATCCGTGGTGCAATATTTAGGATCTCGTGATGGATCTCTAAAGACAGCCTCACCATCGGATGAAAGTATGGTCTACTCGTTGTCGTAGTAGGCATCTATGTCGAGATCTGCATAGTCGGCCAGGTCGAACTAATTCTTCTCGTTCCACTCTCCTGCCATGAGGACATCAGAAAGAAGAGAACTTGCCAACAATGAATTACCGAAGTTTGGAAGAAGGTATCCCTTGGATGGCGCCAACTATCGATGTTTTAGTATTGATCTTATGTATGATTTATGTGGGTTCGGGGAACTCTTGAAGACTTGGCTGCAATCATACAGAGAAAAAGACACAGAGATTTTTATAAAGTTTGGGCCTTTTCCTTAGAGAATAACAACTCCTGTGTAGCTATTGCTCAATGAACTGATTATAACAGAGAAAATAATGTGGAATGTTCTGCTCTACTTCTATTCTTCTTTGGGTCTCTCTGTAGGTCCCTCCTCCTCTCCTCCCCGATGTCCACATTTATATAGCTTGCAAGGCGGCGGCCGTTTTCCTTGCCAAGAGACGCCTTAACGTTTCGAATGATAACCGTCCGATGGGAATTATTAGAGACGTGGTATCTGACTCATCGTGTGTTGGTTTTCATAGAGAAGTTACGCACATTTATTCCAAAGAATAAATGCACGTGCTAACCGCCTCGTCAGACAGGCGTACGATGCAATGGGTTGTTGTAGATAGGTCAGTCAAAGTTTGGCTTAGTCATAGGATGATCTATGACCACCAGGTGGTCGTAGGATAACTTACAATTATGTCATAGTTGTAGGAGAACGTACGACTATGAGGTGCTCATAGAAAAAGTTTACAACCAAGGAGTGGTCGTATAAGAGTTTACGACTAAGAAGTTGCCGTAGAAGAGCTTACTACTACCTTGTGAAATCTTTCCCTTATAGATAAGTGGTATACTTCGGAGTATATTAACGTAACAATATCATTTATAAATAAATAACAATTTGATGATTGTTACATCCTCGTCAGACGTTTTTGACTTTTCAAAGTTAATAAGATGCCACTTTGATCACTAATTTTTGTTGTTATGTATTCGAAAAGATGTAAATATATAATATTATAAAAGTATATTTTATGATAATTTACTAGTATCATTTTAATATATACAAATTACATATTCCTTTATAGAGGAGGCAAACTACATATTCTAGACAATATTCTTTGGTCAAAACTAACATGGTTTGACTGCGTACGGCATTACTCGTTCCCTGATCAACTCGGCTTCGGCTTCTGGCTTCTGGCTTATTTTTCACTATTCATAGGTTTCGTCTTTTTCTGAACTTTTGGCTTTTTGTTGAGCTTTTTTGCCGGTTCTTTTTTTCCCGTATTTGTTTGTATTATACGTAATGGGCTAACATATTTTTTATATTTTTAAATTTTTTAAATTTAATTATGCTAAATAAGTCTCTGTCAGCTACAGTGCTTTTTTCAGCCAGCTACAGTGTTTTCAGTCATAAGCTATGAGTTTTTTAGCCGAACCGATCACCACCTTACTCTAGGGATTATCGACCACCACTGTAGCGCTAGAATCTTTGGATTGTGGTGCATCGTCGATTCATCATCCGACCAACGCGATTCGCCGTGACCTTTCCGTTCGATCTCTCACGGCCGGTCAAATATCTTAGTAAATGTATCAGCTTGAATTATTGAAAGATTCAACATCAGTACCATGCTGATGATCCATGACTGTGCTAACTGTCAGGTGTGAACTGTATACTCGCTGCACACCTGATTCAATGCCTCTCAAGTCAACTGAATCAAGTGATAAAAGTCTATACTACCTGATAGCTACTGTGTGAAGGCTTGAAAAACTGTGCACTTTTTGTCTAAGGCGATAACAGCAAATGAACAGGACATTTTTTTTAGGAAAATTGACGAATGTAAGTCGTTGGTACGTGGAATACCCAAGAAAACAAGAGTTCTTTTCACACTATGATTTATGACTTTCTTCGAATAAATAAATAGAATAATTCTTTATTATTTTCTAAAATGACTTATTAGAATAATTTTTAAAGCGGCTTATCGACATTTGGTTTATTCGCATAAGCACAACCATAAGCCAAAAAGAAGCCACCCTTTATATATATATATGTTGCAAATCTGCAATCCTATTTATCCAAGTGTGACTACTAGTGATAATCATGCATGACACCAAGCACTGAAAAACAAGCTTATCCATTTGTTTGAAAAATTAGTTGAAAAATCTGATCTTTTGACTCTATTTGCCAGCCAAGTGATCCAACTGATGATACATAGCACTGAAAATACTTCTGTCTGTTGAACAATCAGGAAAACTAAAGAACTATATGCAGTCGTTTTCATTTCTGATGCTACTCCATATGTAGGAGTTCATTATTGAAGTTGTATCGACATAATTATATGCTATATATTGGTAGAGCTTCCATGATTTTCAGAAATTAAACTAAACACATACACACAAGCAGATATTTTTTTAGATCAAGAATACAACAAGGACGTACTCACGCACACAATACTACGCACACACCCACGTGGGTGCGTCCAATGCTCACGCTTAAGACTAGATGGAGACCGAAGATCTTTGGGAGCGTGGGCACGCGCTTTAATCACTGAACACATTCACGTGCGCGTGTGTACTCATAGAGTTTATCATATGACCTTCATCGTCATATAGATAGTATACACGTGTACCCTTGCTTTTGCCCTTTTTCTTATGACTTTTGTTTCTGCTTGCAACACCTACTCCGGCCAATACTTGATCACCCGAGGATGAAGATTGCGATGACTTTTTTAAGGACTTCGCCTCTAATAGATATGCAACTGCCTCATTAAAGTTAAGAGTGGTTTTTTCGTCGAGAATAATCATCCCCAATTGCTCTATGATGGTAGTAGAAATGATGGCGGAATGACGACCTTATTGTTCTTCTCAATTTTCTCATCCATTGTCATAAGCTTGTTGGAGATATTGAGATGATCAGCCAACTACGTACCTTTCACCATATGCAACCTATATAGTTACTGCTTTAGCACCAACTAGTTTATCAGTGAGTTTGCCATATACAATTCTTCTAAGTCTTTCCATAATTTCTTTGAAGAATTTTCCTTATCACTGAATACTCTACCTCATCGGAGAGACATAGACGGATTGTACAAATAGCCTCCTGCTCCATCATCTTCTAGTCTTCATCGGGCGTCTTTTCTGGTTTGTCCCCTTCAAGTGCATCAGTTAACTCTTGTTGGACAAGAATATTCTTCACCACATATTGGCATATTACCACACGTTGAAAATTTCTCTACTTGATTCCATATCGTCGATATCGATTTTGATTTTGTGCCGCCTAACGCTTTATTCCACGGCGAGAGAGAGAAGATTTGGGGAAGCAGACCACGAATTTCTTAAGTACAATCTTAAAATAGTACAAGAGATTATCGTTCTCTCACAACCTAGTGATCTTTGCCCTATAGAATAACCTAGTGATAAAGAATAACCTAGTATCTAATCATCTCATGCACCTCTACCTTTTGATGAGTGACTTCTTTGCTTAATTGCTTGAGTTCTCCACAACCACCCCTCATGACTTTATATAGTCTCTCTAGCTCTCCTTCAAAGTGGAGTAGAAATCATACTTCAAAAAATTACGAATCCTAATTCTATTAAGGTTCATCTATAACTCCTTGTAGCCCATTTTTTCAAATTAAAAAACTACCGCATCACCGTAGTCGACAAAGTGTAGAGACGGGATACCCACTATGGAACGAGTATATTGCCGTTCCTGCACCACAAACTGATTCCACGACCGTGACATAGGAAAGTAGGTGCTGCATTTCTCGCGGATTCTCTCTACTAAGGCTGGTTGGGCCGAAAAATAGTAGTTTATGACTGAAATTACACTGTAGCTGGCTAAAATTATACTGTAGCTGAGGGTGACTTATTTGGCGTAATGAAATTTAAAAAATTTAAAAATAGAAAAATATATTAGCTCATCACGGATAATGCAAACAAATACGGAAAAAAAGAACCGGCAAAAAGCTCAAAAAAGTCAAATATTTAAAAAAAGACAAAATTTATGAATAGTGAAAAATAAGCTCCGGAAGCTCAAGTCAAAATGAGGGAGAAAATTCTGCACTTGAGAGAGAGAGAGAGCGCGCGCGGGGTTCATCATGCCAAGTAAGAACTGTGTACATGATTTTGACGGTTCTTTTTTTTTTGCGATCAATGCAAGGTTCTGTTCTGACTAGATTAGATCGATACACAATAATTGGTCAATTGAGTTAAGCTTCGGATTGTTTTGGTTGAGTAGGTTTCAAAGTATGTTGAACTATATCAGACATCAAAAAGCCCAATTTCATTTGGACCGTCAACATAGAATTCCTACAGTATATTCCTTCACAACTCGAATTCATACGGTGATACTGTGGCAGTACTGCAACTGAACGTTGCAATCTAGCTGGTATAACCACTCGTGCAACCAGTCAAGTGAGATCATATACCATATAACCTAGTATCATAGTACTTGTACAGTATTGGTAATTGATAATTACTATACGATAATACATGAATTGGCCATGGAAACGTTACACTGGCTGGTAATACCCAGTCGTGCAGCCAGCCTTTTTCTAATAAATGAATCCCGATAATTAATCAATTAAGCAGTTTTAATTCTGAATAAAACTCTCACAAGATAGAAAATTTTTCTGAAGAAGATGAATTCCTTGGATTTCTTTTGGGAGAGATTTGAACTCACATTTCACAGTACCACAAAATCGTTAAACTAAACGAGCACAATCCAGACAAATTCTATGAATGCCATGCAAGATCAAGATCGAACACACAAGTCAAACGAAAGGAGTTTTTTCCCTACGATCTGATCGAGTTAACATCAATCATCGCGGCCGTCGTCAGACAGGTAGCTCCGGCTGTGCTGCGCAGACGGCGGCGCGGCACAGCGGGCACGTCGCGTGCGCGCGCAGCCACTTGTCGACGCAGCCGGAGTGGAACAGGTGTCCGCACGCCGGCAGCCGCCGCACCGCCTCGCCGACGCGCACCAGGCCCAGGCATATGGTGCACTGCGCCCACCCTGCCGCGGCCTGGTCCCGCTTGTACCCGAACGCCGCCGGGAGCGCCGAGATCGCGGCCGCGTCCATCCCGGCAGCCGCCCCAGCGAAGACGCCGCCGCCGCCGCCACGGCCTACAGCGCCAAGCGACAGGTGCAGGAAGGGGAAGCTGCGGGTGACCTTGACGCGGTGGACTGCGAGGGCGAGGAAGCAGAAGAGGACTAGGACGACGGCGGCCGCGGCGACGCCGAAGAGCTGGTAGGCGACGAAGAACAGGAAGGCAGAGGCGAGGAACAGGGTGATGAGCACGCGGTTGTCGCCGCGGCGCGCCGCCGTGTGGCCATGCATATCCATGAACGCGCTGGAGGTGAGAGAGAATCGTATCACACACCTACGGTGGTGTACTGGTGTGGCCGAAATATGGGCCAGTAGAGCGAGCCTGGCTATCTCGAGATTCATACCACCTCGTCGATGGTCCGATGAAGCATGGACGGTTGAGATGGATGGCAGATGAGAACAAGAGGAGGTTAATGCATAGAGTTGGATTTGATGCAGTGCTGGAATTGGAGAACAGCCTGGGTCTGCATAAGCAAATTATGCAGTAGTATTTACCAGGTTCATGTATATGCATGGCCATTATTTACCTAGGTATTTCTTGAAAATGTTTATATATAGTTTCCCAGCAAAAAGCAATGCACACATGCTATATACTCTTACTATACGCTGCAACGGTTTCCTCGTAAGTTTGCAAGGCAATTAACGTAACTCAGCAAACAAAATTTCATGCGACTCGTTAATTTCAACCAAAAAAACATGCGCTATATTTTGCCAAGATTTTGGTTTAGATATTAGCCGAGCTAGTTCTACTGTAGTCTAGTTAGTTTCAGTGAAGGTGTTCTTATAAAAAGAAATAACGTCAACAAACATGTACTTCAAATTATAACCTAATTGAATATATACGCTTGTTACTATAGTTCAAAAAAGAACAAGAAGACATGAGATGTGGACGATGTCATGATCCCATTTGCATGGAAGAATGTTACATGTGGACGACTTCTCTCTTCTCACCCCCCCCTAAATTTCAGAAACCGTCTTAGGGTCTGTTCTTTTTAGTTGCGGCTTGTAGCTTTTAATCTGTTTGTACAAGAGATTACAGAGTAATAGAAACTCATATACGATTTTTGCCGATATAAATGAAGTCAGTAAAGTATATACTATAATTAACCAATAGACCCTATTTTTTAAAAAATACTTCGTTTAAAAGCTAAGAACATGCCATATATACCATCAGTGAGATGTTCTTTCTCAGGATGCATGCTGTACATGTGCAGAACCAGCGTGCACGCGTGGAGTGTTTTGAGTGCTGCATCTATCCAGCTATTGGATGGGCTTAATTTAATTAAGAGATGGAAGATGCCATGCGCTCATGCATATATGGAAGATCAAACGCATCACGCATGTCTATACTGTCCTCTTCTGGTGCTGCTCGTGACTGTGGCTTGGATCGATCCAGATGGCAACTAACGTCCATGCATGCACGTACGTCTCTCTCTCTACTGTTTCAAATTATACCTTCGGAGTAGTTGCATGATGATCGAATTGCTTGCAAGCAAAGCTATTGATTACTCCAGTTAATTGCCTTACAATGTCAAATCCGGTCCAGCCCCAATACAGAAGAAATTATATTGTGTAACAGTGATTAGTGGCGAATTCAGGATGAAAATAGAGGAGGAGCTCTACATCTACTAGTCTTTTGCTATTGAAATATCAAATTTATATATAAATAAAAAGAGAACAAATTGAAAATGTACAGTACAATAAATTTCTTGCTAATGGATAATATGCCCCAAATGTTCATGCCGAACCTTTTTTTGCTTCAATTCTGCTTTATATGGCTGGAGGGTTACTGCTAGTTGTATTGTTTGAGAAATATTTGTACAAAGTTCGCTTCTCCATTTTTATAACTCTAAAAAAATTAAACAACAACCGGTCAACAAATTAGCTAATCAATTAATGCTTAATATCTACTGTTGAGTATCGATTAAATAGTAATTTATATCATAAGAACAATAATCATTTAAAATGGGATTCACCTCGTGCGGTCGTGCCCTCACGTAGGACGCAGCTGTCACTGGCAGCTCACTGAGTAATTGCGCAAATCAATAACTCGTCAGTACCCTCACGCCTCACGGAGTCATGCTCTGCCTCGTTGGGGAAATGGGGAACGAATGGGGTCATGGGGAATAGAATACCGGTAGTGGCGACTGGCGAATCGAACGGGGAATAAACAAATCGCTCGTCGCCTCGTCCTCTCCGATGCGTCAAAAGTCCGATGTGGCGATGCGCCCAGCTGATGCGCCGATGCCGCCGCGCGCCGCCCGCTCGATGGCTCGGCCTCGCCCGCACGGCCACGCCTGGCCGTCACTGACTGGCCGACCGCCTCCCCCTCCGGCCTCCGCTCCGCATCGAGCTGCCCTCCGTGCCAGGCCGCCGAGGCGCCAACCGCCTCCGGCCTCCGGCGTCCCCCTCCGCGCCGAGTCGCTGATCGCTTCCCGGCCCTCCCCTCCCCAGCTCCCCCTCCGTCACGCCGGGCTGCGGGTTGCCGTGCCGACTCCGTGACTCGTGACGGCGAGACTCTCTCCGACCCGATGTCTCAGCGGCTCGGCCTTGTCTTTCTTCAATCTTCAGCTACGACTCACTCCGTCTCTTCTTCATCCCCCGACAGTCCGACCTCCGCTGGCCGGTGCTTCAACCTCCGGGCCGGCCGGGTCTTCTTCAACCACAGTGAGAGGAGGGGGTGCTCGAGCACCTACAAGCACCCACGGTAGATTCGCCACTGACCGTGATACAAGTGGGCTTTTGTAACCGACCAATGAAATGATGACACGTGGTGTTAAACACTGTAGCAAAAACACAGTTTTGCTATTCCCCGCTGTGTTTCCGCGTTACTACGTAGTTCTGCAGTGTTTTTGCTACAGTATTACTACAATGTCATATGCGACATGTAATCGTCTTATTAGTTTGTTACACAAAGCCACCTGTATCACGGTTACACTATGAATTTTCTCCCTGTCGTAGGGGTGGCCCCCACCTAAGCCCAGCAGGCCTGGTAGAGATTATAAGGCCCAGAATAGGCCATGTGTAATGACGTAACTGCCCCCAGAGGGGACAACTAGATGTAAGGGTATAGCTGTAAAAGCACCCCTCATGTGTATATATATATGGGTAAGCCTTGGGGAGGACCCAGGCCATTACACTTATCTTCATCACTCTCCACTACCATCTCTCTCTCTGTTTGGTATGTAGCCACAACAGTTGGCGCCGTCCGTGGGGAGGACGGAGACAAGCCTGAAGACCGAAGAAAAAGATGGCACCGAAAAAAGCTTCCTCAGCGGCGGCAAAGGGAAAGAAGGCGGCCGGGCCGGAGCGTCGTATGGGTACCAGAGCTTCGGCATCTGCAGCGGCGGCCGCAGGTGGCGAGGCAGGCGCGGTGGCCGGAGACGTCGACGTTCGCGCGGTGACGACCAGCCCCGTCACCAGCACAGCGACGACCAACCCCGCCACCGGCGTTGCGAGGACGGACCCGGCGGTCGAAGACGTCGACACGGGTGCGGCGACAACCGACCTCGCCGACGCGATGACAGCCGACCTCGCTGCTCCCACTACAACCCTCGCCGGCGGTGCGAACCGGGTGGTCCGAGGTAGCCACGACGGAGCGACCGGCAGCTCGGGACCCCGCGACGCGGTCGTCCCCGCGCCGACCTGCCCGTCGGAAGCACCGGCGACCCCGCCCGCACCGGGGATGGAAAGCGCCCTGCTGGCGGCTCTCAACGCGTTCCAGCGGGAGCTGGGGGACCTTCGCGGAGCCGTCAGAGATATACAAGAGGCTCGGAGTCAGCCGGCTGCGCCAGCAATCGCGTCCGAGCCCGCGCCGGAAAGGGCGGACAGTCGCGAAGCCCCCACGTCCAATCGCGTGCCGCTGCGACGCGTAGATCCGGAATTCCCGGTTTCGGCGGGGTTGCAGCAGGCCGCGTGGCCCGAAGACTTCAAGTTCCCTCGCATCACCGACCCGTACGAAGGCGACACGGATCCTCGCGAGTTCGTGCGCATGTACGAAACCGCGATCGAGGCCGCGGGCGGAGACGACACCACGAAGGCGAAGGGACTCCCCCTCGCAATGCGCGGAGTGGCGCTCTCTTGGTTTTTCACCATGGAGCCGGGCTCCATCTATGCGTGGGAGCAGCTCCGCGACCGGCTTCGTACCAACTTTCAAGGATGTCATGTCGAGCGAATCGATGCGGACCAACTCTTCGCTGTGAAGCAAGGACCCTCGGAGACGCTCCGGGACTACTTCAAGCGCTTCGCCAAAATTCGAGGCCAGGTACACGATGTTAATGAAACCACAGTCGTTAATGCAGCCGTACAGGGCCTTCGCCCAGGCCCGATGGCCGAATACAACGCGCGGAGGCCAATTACGACAGTGGCCAAGCTCTTCGACAAAAGGGACGAGTATGCGCGGGCGGAGGAGGACGCGCGAAGACGCAACGTCACCGCCCTCGGCCTCGCCCATGAGGAACAGCCCCCGCGCGAGGTCGGGGCGGGTGGCCCCTCCTCGAAGCCGGGCCGTAGCCGAAAGCCCCGAGGAGGCCCTCCCCGAGGCAGTGAGGACGATGTACAGGAAGGCTCGTCACGGTGTAGGCCCAAACCTCGGCGCCGCCAGCGCCGGTCGCAGGCGGCCCATCACGTCCTCGCCACCGAGAGCGCCCACCAAGGACCCGACCCCGCCTCACAGAGGGGAGTCCGGGGATCGGAAGGCGGATTTGACTACGGCAGCCAACCCCGCGCAGAGCAGGAGCTTCTGCGCTACGGCAAGTGGTGCGAGGTACACGGCTACGGCGATCATTACACAAGGGCATGCATCGCGGTGATGGAGCTGCGGAGGCTGACGGCCGGATCTCGGACTCCGCCTCCTCGGCCCCCCGCCGAAGCCCATGTGGGGCACCCAAGGGATAGCCCCATACGGGCCACCGCAACGGAGGGCGCGCAGCATCACACCGTCAACGTCATCACCGGAGGCTCTTCCTCAAAAGCCCCCGGGGAGCAGCCGCAGCTGTGGATGCCGCCCCGCAATATCACCTTCAACTTGAACGACGCCAGGGGCGTGGAGTACCCCCACCAAGACCCTCTGGTCATCCAGGCCCACATAGCATGCTGCGAAGTCAAGCGCGTCCTTGTCGACGGGGGAAGCTCCGCAAACATCTTATTCGCTGACGCCCTCGACCGCATGGCAATCCCCCGAAGCCGGCTGGAGCAGCCAGGAGCCCCACTTCAAGGCTCTGGGGCACGTCTCCCTTCCTGTCACCTTCCGTCAGGAGGGCAACAAAGGTAACATCCGGACCGAGCATGTCACCTTTGATGTCGTTGGTACCCCGCACCCCTACAACGCCATACTGGGGCGACCCGCCATCAACTCTTTCGAGGCAATCCCGCACCACGCCTTCTTGTGTGTAAAGCTCCCGGGCCCAGAGGGTGTCATCACCATCTTCGGCGACCAGGACCTGGCAAGACGTGCCGAAGGCGGCAGCCGCGTCTCGCATCGCCCGGTGCATGCCCTCTCCGACGCGCCTGGTGCTGGGCCCTCCGCCCCCGGGTGGACGCCCAAGCCTCGGCCCGAAGGCGGCGTCAAGAAGGTGCCGCTCCAGGCAGAGGGACAGTTTGTCTCCATTGGCGAAGGGCTCCCACCGGGGGTCGAACGGGAGCTGCTCCGAGTGCTTCAAAACAACGTGGACATCTTCGCATGGTCCCCGGAGGACATTAAGGGCGTGGATCGCGCGGTAATCCAGCATCGTTTGGCGGCCCGCACCGATGCCAAGCCGGTCAAGCAAAGGCTCCGGCGTATGTCGATGGATCGGCAGCAGGCGGCCAAAGCGGAGGTGGCGAAGCTTCTTCGCGCCGGGGTCATCCGCGAGGTCCACCACCCAGAATGGCTCGCTAACCCGGTGCTAGTCAAAAAGGCCAGCGGGGCCTGGCGCATGTGCATCGACTTCACGGCACTCAACAAGGCGTGCCCGAAGGACAACTACCCCTTGCCGCGCATCGACCAGCTGGTTGACGCCACTGCTGGGTGCGAGCTCATGAGTTTCCTGGACGCCTATTCCGGCTACCACCAGGTATACATGGCCGAAGACGATGAGGCGAAGACCAGTTTCATCACACCACTTGGGACGTTCTGCTTCGTCAGAATGCCCTTTGGCTTGAAGAACGCAGGCGCTACCTTCACCCGCCTCGTCGCCATTGCCCTGGCCGCCCAGCTCGGGAGGAACGTCGAAGCATATGTCGATGACGTGGTGGTCAAAACTCGGCAGCTTGCTCTACACGGCCGGGACCTCCAGGAGACCTTCGACAACCTCCGGAAGGCGGGCATCAAGCTCAACCCCGACAAATGTGTCTTCGGGGTACAGGCGGGCAAACTCCTCGGTTTCCTCGTGTCCGGGCGGGGCATCCAGGCGAACCCCGACAAAGTAGACGCTATCCTGGGTATGGAGCCGCCCAAGACGACGAGGGAGGTCCAGAGGCTGGCGGGCCGCATGGCGGCATTAAGCCGTTTCCTATCCAGGGCGGCGGAGCGGGGCCTGCCGTTTTTCAAGACACTCCGCGGGTGCGATGGGTTTCGTTGGGACGCAGATTGCGCGAAGGCCTTCAGCGAGCTCAAGCAGCACCTGGCAAGCCTCCCCACTCTGATCGCCCCAGCACCAGAGGCTCCCCTCCTGCTCTATCTGGCCGCGTCAGCTACAGCGGTCAGTGCCGTCCTCGTCTTAGAGGAAGGCGCCATGCAGCGGCCTGTGTACTTTGTCTCCGAAGCCCTTCAAGGCGCCAAGACAAGATACACGGAGCTTGAGAAGCTCGCCTACGCGCTGGCCATGGCCTCCAGGAAGCTTCGGCATTATTTTCTGGCTCACCCGATCACAGTGCCTTCCTCATTCCCCCTGGCAGAGATGCTACACAACAAGGAGTCCACAGGGCGTATCGGTAAATGGGCCGCCGAGCTCGCTCCCTTCTCCTTGACGTATGCTTCGCGAAGGGCAATTAAATCCCAAGTCCTGGCGGATTTCCTCGCCGAATGGACCCCGCCGGCCCAACCCGGCCAGACGCACGCTGACCCCGTCTGGACGCTCACAATCGACGGAGCTTACAGCGTCGCCGGCGCGGGCGTAGGGGCGGTGATCGTCACGCCCGAGGGACAGCGTTTGCTGTACTCGGCGCGCCTTGCCTTCCCCGCCACCAACAACACGACCGAATACGAGGCGCTGCTCTTTGGCCTGGCGAAGCTCAAGGCAGTCGGCACGAGACGGGTGCTTGTCCGCACCGACTCGCGCTTGGTGGCCGGCCATGTGGACAAGTCATATCAAGGCAAGGACCCCGAGTTGGCCAAGTACCTCGCGGCGGTACGGGCAAGGGAACGGCACTTTTTGGGTGTCACCGTCAAGGCCATCCCCCGGGCGGAGAATGAGCAAGCGGACGCCCTCGCCAAGGCGGCCAGCCAGCAAGTGCCCCCCCTGAGGGGGCATTCTACGAGGTGTTAGCAAAGGCGGCCATCGCGCAGGACAACCGGGACGCGGCGCTTGTCCACCGCATTGATCGGCCAGAAGATTGGCGGGAGCCCATTTTCAAATTCTTGCAAGGCCTCGCCGAGCCGGAGGACCCTGCCGAGCTGCGACGATTGCAGCACCGCGCACGGTCCTTCCAGGTGTTTGAAGGGACACTCTACAAGAAGGGGGTTTGCGCGCCGCTCCTGCGCTGCCTCCCGACTGAGGAAGGAAAGGAACTCTTGGCGGAAATCCACGCGGGCGTATGCGGATCCCACCTGGCGCCGAGGTCATTAGTCGGCAAGGCGTTCAGACAAGGCTTCTACTGGCCGACTGCCGTTACCGACGCCCAGGACCTCGTCCGTCGGTGCCAAGGATGCCAATGGATGGCGCGCATCATCCGCAGGCCCCCGACAAGCCTCAACCCAATTCCCCCGGTGTGGCCACTGGCGCGCTGGGGTCTCGATATAGTAGGACCACTTGCCCGAGCTCCAGGGGACCTCCGGTTCGTGGTAGTCGCGCTGGAGTATTTCTCCAGGTGGCCGGAAGCGATCGCTCTGGCCAAAGTAACTTCTGCGGCCATACAGCGCTTCCTATGGCAAAACATCATATGTCACTTCGGGGTACCTCGGGAGCTCACGGTCGACAATGGCCTGCAGTTCGACGCCGCCCTCTTCAAAGATTATTGTGACAGCATGGGCATCACCCTCCGATTCGCCTCGGTAGGGCATCCCCAGTCCAACGGGGCGGTCGAACGGGCGAATGGCGCCATTTCTGCCGCCATCAAAAAGCGCCTGGTTGGATTGCCGAAGGGCAAGTGGCCAGATGAGCTTCACAGCGTTCTATGGTCGCTTCGCAAAACGGTAACGCGCCCAACGGGATTCACGCCGTTCAAGCTCCTCTTCGGCGACGAAGCAGTGACGCCCGAGGAAATTAAGGCCGGCTTGCGAAGGGTCCTCGTCCAAGCACCCGAAGAGGAGCGCCGTGTGTCCTTGGACCTCCTCGACGGGATACGGGCAGACGCAGCCCACCACGTCGAGAAGTACGCGCGGCAGACAAGGCGTGCTCGGGACCGCTCTATATGCCCGCGGGGATTCAAGCCTGGGGATCTCGTCCTCAGGGTGGCGCTTCAGGCGGAAACCGTTGGCAAGTTGGAATCCAAGTGGGAAGGCCCGTACATCGTAACGGAGGCATTGCCAAAGGGGGCGTACCGCCTCGCCACGCTTGAAGGACAAGCCTTCCGGCACACATGGAACACGGACAGGTTGCGGCGGTACTAGGCCTAGAAGCAGCACAGTAGGCGTAGAGCCACCGGCCCGTTGTTAGGCGATGCTCGCCCGCGCAAACGGGAGTTCAATAAAGGTTGTTGTTCCAAGAGCACCCCCTGTCCGCGCTACGCGCGCAATAGTCCACGGACTCTAAATAAGACGTAGCGTCGAGCCTAGCTCCGCACGCGCGAGTCTCCGGACTATAAAGAAGACGTAGCGTCGAGCCTAGCTCCGCACGCAATAGTCCACGGACTCTAAATAAGACGTAGCGTCGAGCCTAGCTCCGCACGCGCGAGTCTCCGGACTATAAAGAAGACGTAGCGTCGAACCTAGCTCCGCACGCAATAGTCCACGGACTCTAAATAAGACGTAGCGTCGAGCCTAGCTCCGCACGCGCGAGTCTCCGGACTATAAAGAAGACGTAGCGTCGAGCCTAGCTCCGCACGCAATAGTCCACGGACTCTAAATAAGACGTAGCGTTGAGCCTAGCTCCGCACGCGCGAGTCTCCGGACTATAAAGAAGACGTAGCGTCGAGCCTAGCTCCGCACGCAATAGTCCACGGACTCTAAATAAGACGTAGCGTCGAGCCTAGCTCCGCACGCGCGAGTCTCCGGACTATAAAGAAGACGTAGCGTCGAGCCTAGCTCCGCACGCAAAAGTCCACGGACTCTAAATAAGACGTAGCGTCGAGCCTAGCTCCGCACGCGCGAGTCTTCGGACTATAAAGAAGACGTAGCGTCGAGCCTAGCTCCGCACGCAATAGTCCACGGACTCTAAATAAGACGTAGCGTCGAGCCTAGCTCCGCACGCGCGAGTCTCCGGACTATAAAGAAGACGTAGCGTCGAGCCTAGCTCCGCACGCAATAGTCCACGGACTCTAAATAAGACGTAGCGTCGAGCCTAGCTCCGCACGCGCGAGTCTCCGGACTATAAAGAAGACGTAGCGTCGAGCCTAGCTCCGCACGCAATAATCCACGGACTCTAAATAAGACGTAGCGTCGAGCCTAGCTCCGCACGCGCGAGTCTCCGGACTATAAAGAAGACGTAGCGTCGAGCCTAGCTCCGCACGCACTCTACGGAGTATAAATAAGACGCAGCGGGGGGACGCCTTCGCGCGCACTCTACGGAGTATAAAGAAGACGTAGCGTCGAGCCTAGCTCCGCACGCAATAGTCCACGGACTCTAAATAAGACGTAGCGTCGAGCCTAGCTCCGCACGCGCGAGTCTCCGGACTATAAAGAAGACGTAGCGTCGAGCCTAGCTCCGCACGCAATAGTCCACGGACTCTAAATAAGACGTAGCGTCGAGCCTAGCTCCGCACGCGCGAGTCTCCGGACTATAAAGAAGACGTAGCGTCGAGCCTAGCTCCGCACGCAATAGTCCACGGACTCTAAATAAGACGTAGCGTCGAGCCTAGCTCCGCACGCGCGAGTCTCCGGACTATAAAGAAGACGTAGCGTCGAGCCTAGCTCCGCACGCAATAGTCCACGGACTCTAAATAAGACGTAGCGTCGAGCCTAGCTCCGCACGCGCGAGTCTCCGGACTATAAAGAAGACGTAGCGTCGAGCCTAGCTCCGCACGCAATAGTCCACGGACTCTAAATAAGACGTAGCGCCGAGCCTAGCTCCGCACGCGCGAGTCTCCGGACTATAAAGAAGGCGTAGCGTCGAGCCTAGCTCCGCACGCACTCTACGGAGTATAAATAAGACGCAGCGGGGGGACGCCTTCGCGCGCACTCTACGGAGTATAAAGAAGACGTAGCGTCGAGCCTAGCTCCGCACGCAATAGTCCACGGACTCTAAATAAGACGTAGCGTCGAGCCTAGCTCCGCACGCGCGAGTCTCCGGACTATAAAGAAGACGTAGCGTCGAGCCTAGCTCCGCACGCAATTGTCCACGGACTCTAAATAAGACGTAGCGTCGAGCCTAGCTCCGCACGCGCGAGTCTCCGGACTATAAAGAAGACGTAGCGTCGAGCCTAGCTCTGCACGCAATAGTCCACGGACTCTAAATAAGACGTAGCGTCGAGCCTAGCTCCGCACGCGCGAGTCTCCGGACTATAAAGAAGACGTAGCGTCGAGCCTAGCTCCGCACGCAATAGTCCACGGACTCTAAATAAGACGTAGCGTCGAGCCTAGCTCCGCACGCGCGAGTCTCCGGACTATAAAGAAGACGTAGCGTCGAGCCTAGCTCCGCACGCAATAGTCCACGGACTCTAAATAAGACGTAGCGTCGAGCCTAGCTCCGCACGCGCGAGTCTCCGGACTATAAAGAAGACGTAGCGTCGAGCCTAGCTCCGCACGCACTCTACGGAGTATAAATAAGACGCAGCGGGGGGACGCCTTCGCGCGCACTCTACGGAGTATAAAGAAGACGTAGCGTCGAGCCTAGCTCCGCACGCAATAGTCCACGGACTCTAAATAAGACGTAGCGTCGAGCCTAGCTCCGCACGCGCGAGTCTCCGGACTATAAAGAAGACGTAGCGTCGAGCCTAGCTCCGCACGCAATTGTCCACGGACTCTAAATAAGACGTAGCGTCGAGCCTAGCTCCGCACGCGCGAGTCTCCGGACTATAAAGAAGACGTAGCGTCGAGCCTAGCTCCGCACGCAATAGTCCACGGACTCTAAATAAGACGTAGCGTCGAGCCTAGCTCCGCACGCGCGAGTCTCCGGACTATAAAGAAGACGTAGCGTCGAGCCTAGCTCCGCACGCAATAGTCCACGGACTCTAAATAAGACGTAGCGTCGAGCCTAGCTCCGCACGCGCGAGTCTCCGGACTATAAAGAAGACGTAGCGTCGAGCCTAGCTCCGCACGCACTCTACGGAGTATAAATAAGACGCAGCGGGGGGACGCCTTCGCGCGCACTCTACGGAGTATAAAGAAGACGTAGCGTCGAGCCTAGCTCCGCACGCAATAGTCCACGGACTCTAAATAAGACGTAGCGTCGAGCCTAGCTCCGCACGCGCGAGTCTCCGGACTATAAAGAAGACGTAGCGTCGAGCCTAGCTCCGCACGCAATTGTCCACGGACTCTAAATAAGACGTAGCGTCGAGCCTAGCTCCGCACGCGCGAGTCTCCGGACTATAAAGAAGACGTAGCGTCGAGCCTAGCTCCGCACGCAATAGTCCACGGACTCTAAATAAGACGTAGCGTCGAGCCTAGCTCCGCACGCGCGAGTCTCCGGACTATAAAGAAGACGTAGCGTCGAGCCTAGCTCCGCACGCACTCTACGGAGTATAAATAAGACGCAGCGGGGGGACGCCTTCGCGCGCACTCTACGGAGTATAAAGAAGACGTAGCGTCGAGCCTAGCTCCGCACGCAATAGTCCACGGACTCTAAATAAGACGTAGCGTCGAGCCTAGCTCCGCACGCGCGAGTCTCCGGACTATAAAGAAGACGTAGCGTCGAGCCTAGCTCCGCACGCAATAGTCCACGGACTCTAAATAAGACGTAGCGTCGAGCCTAGCTCCGCACGCGCGAGTCTCCGGACTATAAAGAAGACGTAGCGTCGAGCCTAGCTCCGCACGCAATAGTCCACGGACTCTAAATAAGACGTAGCGTCGAGCCTAGCTCCGCACGCGCGAGTCTCCGGACTATAAAGAAGACGTAGCGTCGAGCCTAGCTCCGCACGCAATAGTCCACGGACTCTAAATAAGACGTAGCGTTGAGCCTAGCTCCGCACGCGCGAGTCTCCGGACTATAAAGAAGACGTAGCGTCCAGCCTAGCTCCGCACGCAATAGTCCACGGACTTTACATAAGACGTAGCGTCGAGCCTAGCTCCGCACGCGCGAGTCTCCGGACTATAAAGAAGACGTAGCGTCGAGCCTAGCTCCGCACGCAATAGTCCACGGACTCTAAATAAGACGTAGCGTCGAGCCTAGCTCCGCACGCGCGAGTCTCCGGACTATAAAGAAGACGTAGCGTCGAGCCTAGCTCCGCACGCACTCTACGGAGTATAAATAAGACGCAGCGGGGGGACACCTTCGCGCGCACTCTACGGAGTATAAAGAAGACGTAGCGTCGAGCCTAGCTCCGCACGCAATAGTCCACGGACTCTAAATAAGACGTAGCGTCGAGCCTAGCTCCGTACGCGCGAGTCTCCGGACTATAAAGAAGACGTAGCGTCGAGCCTAGCTCCGCACGCAATAGTCCACGGACTCTAAATAAGACGTAGCGTCGAGCCTAGCTCCGCACGCGCGAGTCTCCGGACTATAAAGAAGACGTAGCGTCGAGGCTAGCTCCGCACGCAATAGTCCACGGACTCTAAATAAGACGTAGCGTCGAGCCTAGCTCCGCACGCGCGAGTCTCCGGACTATAAAGAAGACGTAGCGTCGAGCCTAGCTCCGCACGCAATAGTCCACGGACTCTAAATAAGACGTAGCGTCGAGCCTAGCTCCGCACGCGCGAGTCTCCGGACTATAAAGAAGACGTAGCGTCGAGCCTAGCTCCGCACGCAATAGTCCACGGACTCTAAATAAGACGTAGCGTCGAGCCTAGCTTCGCACGCACGAGTCTTTGGACTATAAATAAGACGTAGCGTCGAAGCTCGCTTCCGCACGCACTAGTCCACGGACTCTAAATAAGACGTAGCGTCGTGGTCCGCCTCCGCACGCGCGAGTCTCCGGACTATAAAGGAAATCCTAGCGTTGAGATTTGCCTCCGCATGCGCCACTCCACGGAGCATAAGCGAGATGCGTACACCTGTCCTCCGCGTCCGGCGGCAGGTAACACCAAGCATAAAGTACTACTTGGTTCCATTGCAAAAGCAAAGGGGTTACATGGTCACATGCGTAAAAACCAGTACATCATCCCCCTGTACAACCCGACCAACCGCTCAGTCTTGGCGCGGTGCGGACGAGCCCGCGCCGTCGTCGCCGCGGCGCTGAAGGACCCCTTCAAGCCACTGGAAATGGTCCCCCTCCCCATGCAACGTCTGCTGCACGGCGACTCTCGCTGCACCTTCCCCGAGGCGGCCCCAGATCCGTTGGTGGAAGTTCTGCAGGCTAGCCCCAATGGAGCGGATGGCGTCCGACATAACCTCTGGTCGGTCGGGAAGATCCAGTTGAGGATTCGCTAGCTCATGGGTATGCCTACACCCACGAGTATGAAGCAGGGCGAGGGCGAAGCACGCACCAACATAGCTGCAGTGCTCGCCAAAGGTCCTGGCGCCACGAAGAGCAACGCCGGTCCCCTCCTCGATCAGCCCGAGCGTCTCCGACAGGGCCTCCGGCCTGTGCGTAGTATCCGGCACTCGGACGCACAGGTCCCGAAGGGCCCGGTTCAGAGACTCCATGGCCCGCCACGCTGACGCAGACGCGTTTTCCAAGGCAACGCGGTTCTCGGCAGCAGCCTCCGCCAGTTGGGCGTTCTCCCCCTCTAGGACGGAGATCTGCTGCACAAGGGCGGCGCGTTCCCAGCCGCGGCGTCCCGCGCTTCCGTGGCCGCAACTTGTGCGGCCACCAGGGCGTCCTCCAACGCGCGAAGTTCTTCATCCTTCGCGCCGATAGCCGTGTTTGCTTCACGGAGGTTGGCTTCCAGAGCCCTCTGCTCCCGAACGCGGGCCTCGTCAAAGGACCGGCTGAGGGCGAGCGTCTGACAGGAACAACAAATCAGCAGGCGTCTAGCAGTACCGGACAAGCTGAAAGTGCATGCACTTACCCTCATCTCGGAGGCCTGCAGCGCGAGCGCCAGGAGGTTCCCCGCGCATGACGACAACACCTCCCGGTTGAGGCCGTTGTCGGCACGCTCGGCGGCGGCGGTGAGGTCACAAAATATCTCCGGGCGAGGGAGGAAGTCCGAGCGAGCGAGTCCCGGCCCCAACACGCCAGGATTTACCGTGGCCACGGCCACGTCAGCAGCAATGGACACAGGCGGGGCATCTTGCGCGCGGCTCCCGACTTCGCGCATACCTCCGCTGCTCGATCCTTCGCCACGAACGGGAGACGTCGTCTCGCCTGATGTCGGCAGAATGAGCGAGCAGATCGGAGAAAGTCTCGCGAAGTCAGGGGAAGAAAGGGACTCACACCTACCTCCTGCGCCCCTTGTCACGGTGGGAAGTGGCACCGGGTCGACCACCCAGGCAGACGCGGGCGCCTCGACGGTTGGGGAGAAGGTCTTCTCGGCCGCGCCAGCCGCTGTAATCCCACGGCAAGGCCCCGTAACAGCGTATCGACCCCTCGTTGGCGGGGGGGACTGCGTCCGAGGGCATTTCGCCTGCGGTGACGCAGGCGATTCTTCCACGGCAGAACTAGCTCCGGTCATTACCGCCTCCGCGGTTTCCTTCGCAGGGGGCATGCCCTCGTCGGCCGCTACCGCTGGTAACGCACCATCCCCCGTGGTTTGCTCGCCGGGGACGACGCCACCCCCCGGGTTGACGGGTTCCAACGCAGCGGTGGCCACGAGCCCGAGCACGGGCTCGTGGGCAGCGGCAGAACTTGTCGGGGGATCCGCGGCGGCGCACCCCTCCGAGGCAGTGTGGCCAGGCCCACCGCCGGTCGCACGCTCCGCCTCAGCTGAGCTAGCCGCCGGGGGGGCTGCCGGGTCGCATACGGCAGCCGGGTAACGGGCCCGGCGTCGCGAAGATAGCCCCCCCGCGGGGCTATCACCGTCCTGAGCGCTGGGAGTCCCGGCGAGGAGCTCTTCCGGCACCATACGCTCGGGCACGGCAATGCCTACAGCCTCGCAGGTGCGGTTTATCCACCCCTGCCTAGCCGCCTTCACCGCGGCCTCGCGAGCCCGGTGCTCCTTAAGCGTATACGGGCCGAGGAGCGCCGCAACCACGCGCTCCGCGTCTTCTAGCCGAGTCACTGCGCAGGAGATCACGTCAGTTAGGCGGAAGCCACAAAGATGCAATGACACGATGGGCGACTTACAAGGGGCGGAGGGCGGAAGCACCCGAGACACACACGGTTCGAACCCGTCCTCGCTGGGGCCATTCGGCACAACATACTTCCCCCGGGAGGAGAGTGGCGACGCCCCATGCATCGTGAACTCCTCGGCTAGGTCGCGCACGCTCATCCGACGGGCGACACCGACGAGGCTCTGTAGCCTTCGCGTGTCGTCGATCTCTGCCTTCAGACTCGGCGTGCTATTAAACGAGATCGGCCCGCCTCGGCACTGCATTCTGCTCTTGTCGGTCACGGTGTAATAGAACCACCACCGCGTCCAGCCGGACGCCCACTGCCCTGACGAGGCGGACACAGGAAACAACATCGCGCAGGACGCCCGGAGCACGAAGTCCACACCGCCAAAGTTGGACACCGCCCCGCCAACCTTTCTGGGTCGACAGTGTGCATCGTGCAGGGTGGCGAATAAGCTGGCGCTGGGGCGCCACCCCTCTGTCCGCATCGCCCACGCGAAGACAGCGAGGCGGAGTAGCGCGTGGGGCGTCAGTTGGGCTAACTCCAACTGGTAGGCCCGCAGGACTTCGCCCACAAACAACGTGCAGGGCATCCGAAGGCCGGCATCGAAGAACGCGACGAAAACAATTGCCTCCAGGGTCCCGGGCTTCGGCTCCGTCTCGTCCCGGCGGGGTAAGCGAGCCCCATTGCGATCCGCGATCTTCCCCTCATCCACGAGCCGTTGTAGCGTCCCTTCCGTCATGCGGCTCTTCCCCAGCACACGGGAGCAGGAGCCTCCCGAGTGCTCCATCGCGTTCCACAGCTTGTTGGCGCGCGAGCTCCCCCGCGGCACCAATTTGTACTCTTGCGAAGGATGGTTCACCTCGCCCTGGCTAGGCAAGGAACCGCTGCGGGGGTGGTACGTGGCGTCGTCGGGGCTGGCCATCGCTTTCCGCGACAAGGGAAGGAGAAGAAGCAGGCAAGGGAGCAACTGGCGTGACAACTAGCCCGGGCGCAAGCGAAGCGGCAGGTCAAAAAGCAAAACGAGAAAGGGTGCCTCCACCTCAACACTAACGCCTTATAAAGGCCGCTCGCCTACCCTGGCGCTCAATGCACAGACGGATCAAATTCCCGGCGATTCGGCTGTCCAGGATTTAGAAAGAAGAACCGCCCGGACCTAGAAGGCCGCGCCTGGTAGGTGGCCAAGCAGTGCATAACGCCCCTACCTCTTCAACACGCATCCAATTTCTTGGGGGACGGGGCGGACGGCCGCGGTCACGCAACCGCTCACATCCCACGACGCACCAGTCGGGAGTCGCCACGTGCCCCACCTGCAGCATGGCAGACTGCACGACGCGACAGCCTGACTTCTGCCAGGCCAGGCGTCGGCGTAGTTCCAACCGCCATTAAAAGCGCACTACAGGACTACAAGGTCACAGCAGCCCCGGAGCGCGCGCGTCTACTTCGACTAGGCGCCAGCTTCGCAGCCACCCGTTCGAAGGGTAGGGGACGGAGCGCGCGCGTCTACTTTGACTTAGGCGCCAGCTTCGCTGCCACCCGTTCGAAGGGTAGGGGACGGAGCGCGCGCGTCTACTTCGACTAGGCGCCAGCTTCGCAGCCACCCGTTCGAAGGGTAGGGGACGGAGCGCGCGCGTCTACTTCGACTAGGCGCCAGCTTCGCAGCCACCCGTTCGAAGGGTAGGGGACGGAGCGCGCGCGTCTACTTCGACTTAGGCGCCAGCTTCGCAGCCACCCGTTCGAAGGGTAGGGGACGGAGCGCGCGCGTCTACTTCGACTAGGCGCCAGCTTCGCAGCCACCCGTTCGAAGGGTAGGGGACGGAGCGCGCGCCTCTACTTCGACTAGGCGCCAGCTTCGCAGCCACCCGTTCGAAGGGTAGGGGACGGAGCGCGCGCCTCTACTTCGACTAGGCGCCAGCTTCGCAGCCACCCGTTCGAAGGGTAGGGGACGGAGCGCGCGCCTCTACTTCGACTAGGCGCCAGCTTCGCAGCCACCCGTTCGAAGGGTAGGGGACGGAGCGCGCGCGTCCACTTCGACTTAGGCGCCAGCTTCGCTACCACCCGTTCGAAGGGTAGGGAACGGAGCGCGCGCGCCTACTTCGACTTGGGCGCCCGCTTCGCTGCCACCCATTCGAAGGGTAGGGGACGGAGCGCGCGCGCCTACTTCGACTTGGGCGCCCGCTTCGCTGCCACCCGTTCGAAGGGTAGGGGACGGAGCGCGCGCGCCTACTTCGACTTCGCGCCACCTTCCGCTCTCACCATCCCAGATTTCAGGCTCCCCACCCACAAGCTTGGAGGAATTCACAGGCCGTAGGGGACGGAGGGGGCCAAAGGACTCGACGACATGGCTTCGGCCCTGTGAAGCCCTTCACCATGAGAGGCTCCTGTCGTAGGGGTGGCCCCCACCTAAACCCAGCAGGCCTGGTAGAGATTATAAGGCCCAGAATAGGCCATGTGTAATGACGTAACTGCCCCCAGAGGGGACAACTAGATGTAAGGGTATAGCTGTAAAAGCACCCCTCATGTGTATATATATATGGGTAAGCCTTGGGGAGGACCCAGGCCATTACACTTATCTTCATCACTCTCCACTACCATCTCTCTCTCTGTTTGGTCTGTAGCCACAACACTCCCAATACAACCTTTTTCGCAGGATGGGCCTGAACGGGCTGGTAAAATAAAAACTATCACTGCAGTTAATTATCCACCGTTAAACACCGATAAGAGCAAGTATTATAAGGGGCTGTAAGCTGGCTGTATGCTGAGGTGGAGGAGAGAGAGGAGGAGAGAGAAGAGAGGTGGGCTGTAAGCTTACAGCCAGCTGAAGCAAAAGAACCAAGAAACTTTGTGAGAGGAAGGGGTAGTTCATACAGCCTTCAGCTGGCTGTAACTACTATATGAGTAGACTGATAAGTGGGCTGTAAGTATCCATACAGCCAGCTGAAGGTTGTATTATAAGACTTGCTCTAATGAGCCAGCCAAGTCACACGACGCAATACAACGGAGCAACGCGTAATGCCGCCGCCAAGTGCGAACTATCTGTATCCAACCTTTTCACTCAGCTAGTATTTCATTTTGCGGCTGATGCGCATATGATTCGTAATGCAAGTACATGAATCTAGAATCAAATCATACATTTTTATAATACTGCTACTTCATGCTGGCCTGTCACTTCGTTGCTTATGATTATTGTCTTGCAAGCATCTGCATTTCTTTCAGAGCGGTTGTGTTGTCGCAATGATTGGAGGCAACAGCTACGCCCTAATTTCAGTTGATACATACATACATACATACATACATACATACATACATACATAATGTATGTTGTACACTCACCTCTCCCATGCACTCCGCGAGGGAAGTAGCGGCCATGACGAAGGTGGGCGTGCACCTTAGGCCTTTTTTCGTTTACCCCTTGCGTGCGTCCAAAGACTCCAAAATCAGCTCGTTCCCCCACGCCCTCCCGTCCGTGCGTCATGGTCGTAACGCCATGGTCGTGGCGCCGTGGTCGTAGCTCCATGGTCGTAGTGCCGTGGCCATAGCTCCGTGGTCATAGCGCAGTGGTTATGGTGCCGTGGTTGAAATGCAGTGGTCACGGCGCCGTGGTCGTAGCTCCGTGATCGTAGAGCCGTGGTCGTGGCCTCGTGGGGCTGTGGTCGAAGTGCCGTAGTCGTGGCATCGTGGTCGATGGGCCTCAAGTGAGAGGACACTGTTGCCGGATAGACGACGCCATCGAAGGGGTGCTCCCTCCTCGTTGGCACCGTCGGAGACGCCGCCGGCTTTAATTGTTCGGGATTGGGGGAGGGCCATGGAGAAGACGCCGTCGAAGGGCACAGGGAGAGGACTTAGAGGACATCACTGAAGGGGTACATGTGCGGGCGGTGCTGCCGCTACCAAATCACCGTTGCCATCGTTGCCTCAAGTGGAATTGGGGAAGAGTTTAGGGTTTGTACAAGGGAATCCAACACAGGAGGGGTTTTTTTTTTGCAAAATATCGGGGTGTTGCCCTCGGGTGCATCTGGGCCGTCCGTTTCAGATCGGAGGACGCGTCGCTGGGTGGTCGCCCACCTCAATCTGG
This sequence comes from Dendrocalamus latiflorus, assembly GCA_017311315.1. Lineage (NCBI taxonomy): Eukaryota > Viridiplantae > Streptophyta > Magnoliopsida > Poales > Poaceae > Dendrocalamus > Dendrocalamus latiflorus. The sequence goes on along the minus strand of CM029617.1, from coordinate 37,854,055 downwards.
AGCGTCTGTTGCCGTCGGGACGGACTGGATGGCATGAGTGCACGGTAGTATCTTGAAAAGTAGAATGGAGTGTATAGAGTAGTATATAAACTTGAAAAGTGGTATGGAGTATCTTAAAAAAAGTAGTATGAATACTTGGAAAGTGGTATGGAGTATATAAAAAAAGGTAGTATGTAAGCATAGGAAAGTCAGTCAGCAATTTTAGGAAAATTGCAAGTACATTAACTGGTGGATCCTCGTACAAAGATACAAATCCTTACGCAAATTCACAAGCAACATTGTTCTGCTTTTCAAACAGATCCACAAGTACTTGATTGATCTCCCTTGTAGAAGATAAATTAGAAAACAGGATCTTAACAAACACCTAACTAGGGAAAGCAAAATTATTTCTCATCTTAGCTCGAGATATACCTCTTCATGATGAATTTTGAGAGAGTGCCGATACTAATAATCCGTGACCGGTATAGTGCTGAATTTGGATTAATCAAATTTCCATTTGCCATGACAATATGCATATCTCCTCAATAATGGCAGCCATTGATCTCAAGAAAGAACCAATGGAAGCCACTCCATCACATATGGATTACTACAGAGTAGTTCTATACTGTATCGAACTCAAATAATGAGAGATTTGTGAAAAATAGTTATGAAAGAAAAGGGCTGCTTACTGTGGGATTTGCTGAAGCACCAAACATGCAGTCACCGCAACCTCGCCAACGCCGCCTTAAACCAGTCACGGCTACACGTCGCCACAAAAATACTCCTCCAATTGCGGCCTACAAGTTACTGTACCAGTTACTATAGCTTTCAACTATCTACTAGTTACTGTAGTTTTCAACTACCTACAAGTTACTGTACCTTGCGACTACCGATCGGTTACTGCAGATTACGACTATCGACCGATTCACTGTAGCTACGACCACACACACAAACCTCACCAAATTGACTCCTTACGACTTTGAGACCTTCGACCACGGCGTCTCGACCACACCTCTTACTGCAACTTCGGTCATACCTACCATTGAGTGCAGCTTACGATTACCGACCAGTTACTGTAGCTTACGAGTATTGATTGAAACTAGATAGGCGTCCGTGCGGGGGTAAAGGGGGAATTTTGCAAGAGGGCGTAAAGGGGGAATTTCTTTGCCTGGGGGGGTTCAAAAATGACCACGCTTCGCCAGAGGTCCAGTTCCTCGACCTCCGGTCTAGCATATCTATCCTATTTAGGGCGTCCGCAATGGTAATAGCTAGTACTAGCTATATAGTCAGCTGACGTGGAGGTGAGAGACAAAAGCAAAGACTATTTTATACTGTTGGACCCACATGCTCCTCTCTCATGTTCTTGGACTACGTGAAATAGATCAGCTATTTGCTCGTCGCTAGTGACTACTCTCTCTCCTACTTTTTCCTTGCCACATCAGATCTAGCTAACTAAATAGCCAGCTGTTGGAGACGCCCTTATTCAAGAACGTGACAGAATTTCTTGATTGTCTGTCATAAGGTGTGCTTGACTATATGACTGATGATAAATTTAGTTATGAGTATGGAGCAAAATTTGCATATCATTTCTAGACATATAATCAATGCTTTTGACGTGGATTCCACGTACACGTTTACTAATGTATGTGTATATGTGTGTGTATGTGTGTGTGTGTGTGTGTATATATATATATATATATATATATATATATATATATATATATATATATATATATATATATATATATATATATATATATATATATGTGTGTGTGTGTGTGTGTGTGTGTGTGTACACACGTATTCATAGCACACATTAAAGCTGTACGCCAGTTAGACAAACCGCAATCGGTTGTCACTTGTTCCAATCCAATTATTCCAAGTCTCAGCCTTTGTTTTCATCATAGTTATACCTGTCTACTAATTAGTATCATAGATATTTAATTAGACATATGCTTATGCAATATTAGTTGCAACCGACGGCTCACACCGACGCGCAAGCGCGCAAGACGAGCAATTCACTTCAAACAGCTCCACAAAGAAATTATATGGGGACATACCCACACGTGAATACCCGATTTTTTTTAAAATAATCATTTTTTATTCAATATTACAAAATTACACCTGCATATTTTTTTTTGTAGTTTTGACCATATATTGCTGCACGGTTGGGTGACTTGAGCTAGTCGCCTAACCGTTGAGCGACACGTGTCCGAGTCGCCGAACAGTTGGACGACTTTGCTCCTAGTCATGTGTGACACTTGTTGTAGGACAAGCATAACCCCTGTCCTCACATGCTGCCCCCTCCTATTGCAGTTGTGGTGTTTGAGCGCTTCTCCCTCGGACGGTCGATGGTGCTCAACAGCGGTCTGTACCGCACGGATATGTATCACGGGGGACGCCGTGTACCTGCCTACCACAAGGTCCCTTTGGTACCGTAGATGGGTATGTGCTCTTCTGAGTCTTTACTATAGGTACATTACATGTCATCCTATGTAACCACTGTTCTAGCTCACAGGCACAATTTGCACACCTGCAAGTCACTCGTGTGTATGCAAACTTCGTCGAGCACCTCAACCACCTCACTGTTGACGACATGCGCTGGGAGCCATACTCTGCTCAGGAGATAGCGGACCACACCCCCTCTAGGCTCTCGTCACTGTGTTTGCACGACTGGACGTACTGGCTCACGCAGAAGAAGCTCGTCTTCGGCGTGTTCATTGAGAACTACATGGCACACAGGGTGATGTGCCAGTTCGGCCTCTGCTAGGCTGTTCTTGTCCACACAACACATGTTCCTAAATTTTTCATAGTTCTATTACAATGCCTTCTAATTGTAGTTGTACATTTCATAGACACAATAGGAGGAGTGGTAGCGGGACGAGCTGGGCCGCGAAGATGGCACCGTGGGTGGAGGAGTGGGCGGAGGCACTCCAGGACCTCGTGCAGGAGGCCACCGCGTATGACCCCAGCACGTATGACAAGTACCTACACGGGTACGCTCCGCATATATGCACCAGGCTGGTGCTTGTCGTCGACCCTTCCCCCACTTGCATACCAGCACCGACCGATGTATACCCCATGCATTTAGTGCAGAACTTCGCCCTCACGGTAGGTACTCTCATATTTTAAAGTTTCTGAGTATGGTTACCACAATTACTACTTTGACACTTCCATGTACTTCTTGTAGACGGACATCACCGTTGAGATTGTGATGGACACTGGGTCGTTCGTGGATAGGGTCACCCATGGTTTGGAGGTGACGTGTGACGAGCAGCTGGGCATTGTCCATCGAGTCTACGAGAGGGTGAAGCATGCCCTCGACCTCTCGTCGTGCAGGATGCTCCCGAAGGTGGCCACATCGACGCGTACGTCGAGGCCGCCACATCCTGCAGCCCAAGTAAGAGGCTCTGAAGAACCGCATGCACATGCCTTGCTAGCGCCTTACCAGGCCAGAGAATCGGCGTGGCCACGTGCCTACCCCCGAGGCACCGACACCACCGTCGCTGGACCAAGCCGGAGGGTCAGGGTGGGTACATCCGTACACATCGCCGTCATCATCTGTAGACCCCTACCTGGCATCGGCAGGGCAACACACATTGTTCGGCCAGGGCAGGTATGACAGTTGGCTATAGGCTATGACCCACTTGGAAGGTATGTTTCATCTCTTAATTTTTTCGCTTAGATATATTGTACGAATAAATAATACCTGTCCTGTAGGAACGACACAACGGTCAGGAGTTCACCTATCCCCCACGAAGATGTCCCGGGGGATGTTAGCGACTTCTTCGCAGAGATCCTTTGCAGGTCGCAGCTCAACAGTGTCCTAGTTTCCACACAGCCACAGGTGCAGTCGACCTCCAAGGCATTGGGAGCACGGGTCAGTAGGTCTCCTGACCGCTTCACCCTATCGGGGCCCAAACCACGACACCTCGCACCGAGGAAGGCCAAACAGGGCCGTATAGGCAGCCATCGACCGGGGGTGGGATATGGCGACGGTGAAGGAGGTGCTATGGGGTGGTGTAGCTGGTGATGAGTAGTGGATCTTTCTCCTGATATGTGTACTTTTTTTTGGTTGTGTACATATTTTGCTTTGCCTTCCTCCGTGTACGAATTATCTATTGCATCGTAATATTTCTTACCTTCTTACTTACAAATCGTTGCTATCTCAATCGTCTTAAAAAAATTCTTCAAAAATTTCTCGTACTAAAACAACGTACGATGATCATAAAATGTTATTGCGAGTCTAACATGTTTCTGACCATTCACAATCTACGAAGATCACAAATGCATCAAACGACATTGTTTGTCCTTTTATTTAAAAAACAACAACTCCAAACAAGATTTCTTAAATATATTACCTACAAAAATTGCCATTTACTCCACCGTAATTATTTCCATCGGATTAATACAATAATTACATTATTATTTAAATCACCCAAACGTTAGACGATTTGGGCTAGTCGTCCAACCGTAACTTTTGCATTGTAACTCTGTATATTTTAAAAATTTTGTTACCGTTAGTACTATTTCATATTTCTCATCAAATATAATTCTATTGTATAGCTTATTTAACCCTCTTCATTTCCAAATCTTAGGCCCTGTTTGGCACGGCTCCACTTCACAAGTGGAGCTGTTTTTTTTTTTTGGTTTCAGCTCCACGAACAGCTCCACCGGTGGAGCTGGAGCTGTTTTGGTAGACTGTTTGGCAAAACAGCTCCACCTGTTTTATCATGCATGGTTGAGAGATGTCAATTGTCCAATATACCCCTGTCTATTTGGCTTGTAGTAACATCAAGAGATGTATGTTTCTACATGATTTTTCATCCGAATAATTTTGAATTCAAAAAAAAAATTAAAATTTAAAATAACACAAAGTATTAGCAACCAATATTTAATGCGTTTTTTTGTATAGGAATGACCCGTTAAAACAAATATGCATGTGCAAAGTCATGATATAATGCAAACATCACATGTACAAGGGCAGATCGCGTAAATTCACGAAAGTACAAGGGCAGTGGCATGCGGCCTGCGGATGGAGCCGGGTGGAGCTACTTTTTTCAGCTTCATCTCGTACATATCTTTTGTCTCAGCACGTTTTAAGGGTCTCCTTGGGTGGAGCTATTTTGTTTTACCCCGTTTGGCACAAAACGGCTCCAAACAGCTCCAAGAGCCGGTGGTGGAGCTGTGCCAAACGGGGCCTTAGCTTCGCTCATAGGCCAATCTATACGGATAGACCAGGATTATGGCCCAACTAAAAAATGTCTCTGAGATTTCTCAATTACTTAGCCTGTTGCCGATGAATCTCCGTTAATCAATCGATTAGATTTCATAAGTAATATGTTGCATTCAAGTGCGTGTACCCGCCTTCTTGCGTCCGGGAGATCATTTTTTTTGGTGAAAGGACGCAGGACACATGCACAACAACCGGACAGTCACGGTACCTTGCATTGCACTACACACATATGGGACGTAGCACTCATCACCATAATTGTACAAAGACACGCCGATCTCGACGGCCTGTCTCCACGACAGTAAACTAACAACAGCAGCAACAAATCATGCAGCCGAATTAGGCGGACCATGATGCAACTGCCCTGCTGCCTTTGTGGCTCTGCCTAGATTTTTTTCATCTTTAGCTCTGGGGTGCATGGCTTTAATTTAGCATAACCTGTTGCAGTGTAGGGTTGCTAAATTAGTTAGCACTTCTTTTCTGGAGCAAAATAAGGTAGTAGTACTACCCTACGTCTAGAGATGTACGTCCTTTTGATGTAAGCACAACCTACAATGGGCGATGCAATTTGGCCAGCCTTTTCATTTCAGTTCCTAAAAACTGCTTTTTCTTCATTTCCTAAAAACTCAGTAACTATTTTTAAAATAAAGCGTATTTTTAAAATAAGATTTACAAATTAATTATAGTACATACTATAATAATTTTATTTATATCGACCAAAACAGTCCGCACATTTCTATTACTTCGTATCTTTCTCATGAACAACCTAAATGTCATAGGCTATAGCTAAAAATCACAAACTGAAGCTAAAAAGAACATGCCGTTTTCTAACCTAATATGTTGGTATTATGAAAGTAGTATTTTTTACGATAAATATACTATATCACTTCCGTCGGCCAATCTAGATATATTTGTTTATATCGGTAGTCAAAATTGAAATGGTTTGACCGTATAATTCTCCAAATCGATGTACATTTGTAGAGAGAGGAAGTAAATTAACAGAAATGAGAGTGAAACATGGCAAGCGTGCTTCCAATGATCGGCGTATCAGGTGCGGGGAACCCTTTCTGATTAGCTCCCAACGTGCTCATCATCTTATCCCTTTGCTCTTCTTGGCTTCTTCCAGAGCTCTCTGCTCACCGTGTTACCTGGGCTCCAAGGTTTAATTTTGCTGTGGTTTAATTTAACAGAGCTGGTCAAATCAATTCAGACAACAAATGTGCCTAAGAAAAAGGGCAGTTTTTTTTGTGTGTGTACACTGTAGTACACTTCAAAACAACAAATTACTCTATCTTGGGTGGCGCTCAACACTAGTTTATCGCAACCTAGGCAAAATACCGGCTAGACTAGCTACGGATCAGCACTATTTTGATTTCTACCTGGATGTTTTATTCCTAACAATCATCTAAATTTCGGACCGTTGGATTAGAGATCTAACGGCCTCTTATTTTCGGAGGGGGAGGGAAGAATTCATGACCGTTGGATCTCTAATCTAACGGCCACAAATCTGAATGATAGTTAGAAAGAAAATATCTGGATGATGTTTATCAATACCCTTCTTTTTAACCCACATAATATGAGATTTCCTTCTGCTGCGCGTGGATAATAAACATCACGAAATGCAAATTGTCGTTGCTCTGCTCAAGTGGATCTCCATGGAAGTCAAAAATGAAGTTACTCCCTGTCCCCATTTTTAATGGCAATAAGATAAAAAAAAAGGACAAGTCCCACTAGTGTCTAGAGGAGTACCACTCATTCACGCTGTAAAAAGAAGTCAGTAAGTTAGCACTCATCAGTAGCCGAGGCAACTATGGCCCTCTTCAAAAGTGCGGTGATTTTTGTTGAAATAATATCACAGTGACTATTAGTTTTTTGAAATATTTAATTAAATAAAAAGCATAGAAAATAGAAAAAAAATAAAAACAATATTATATCTCTATAGATAATGTAAAGAAAAATAAATAAAAAAAGATAAAAGTCAAGTTAATAAGCCAGTACGTTTCATGCAGCCCTTCTCCAACTGGCTTATAAGTCGTGATTTTTGACTTTTTTGCGCTGTAGTGATTGTTAATTTTTTTAGATAATTACATTAAAAACTAAGAAATATTTAAAAAGTCAGATGCTAAAAACGTTTGAAGCGGTGCAAAAGCCGGAAGACAGCAGATGTTTGGAAGAAAACAACGGGGGAGCAAATGGACGAAGGACTTGATCTGGACTTATATCTAACTCCAACCCTGCACCTTTCCACCTTCCCTCCCACCTCCCCCCTCCTCTTTCCCTCTCCGAAAGGTGGAGATCCATTGCTTCCAATGGATGCCTCCCTTTTTCTGAGCTCTCTCCCGCATCCTGAAAGCAACTCCTGATTGGATTCAGACTACCGCCACCTCCTCTGAACCTCTGGTACTTAGTTTCTGCTCTCTGCTTCTTAGTTCTCTGCTCTGCTCTGCTCTGCGCCTGGTTTTTGGCACTCTTGGTTTGGTTCTGCTCTGGGTTTTGGAGGGAGGCGCAGCTGCTTTCTCTGTCCTGTGATGGATGAGCGGAGGACTGGATGAGGCATGGGTTTATTTCGTGGGGATTTTGTCTTCTTGGTCAGGTTAGGAGGAGAAAGTCCCAGTCTTTCTTCCAGGAGCCCTGACAGTTAGAGATTTCAGTGGGTTCTTGGTTCCTGTTTTATTACTCCTCCTTTTTCTTTATTTCAGTTGAGCTGAGTTGCCATTCTTATTCAATTTGGGAAGACTTCTGAATACAGTTTCTTGAGATTTTACATAAAAAAAAAGGTTCTTTTCTCATGCTTGCTGGGGGCATATTTCTAGTAATTCAGAAATAATAGGGTTGCTTATTTACTATATGCAAATTTTGCTTTTTTTTACTTAAGGGACAGTCTAAGAGAGATTCAGAATGAGCCAACAACTTGGTTCATCAGTAGTATTTTCTCATCAAGACATGTTGCACCATCTTGAGCTTTGAGTTTTTTCTTAAACAAAACAAATCCTAGATAATTTATTCTCCTTTTCGTTTCCATGTGATCTAAGCAAGGGGACTTAAATACAAATTGATCTCCGAGGTGCACTCCTGTTGAAGAGGCCATGGGGTCCGGGGACTGGTTCAGGACGATCATCTGCAAGAAGTCGTCGAAACGGAGCAAGTCAAAGCACGCAAAGGTACTCACTCCATCAACCTCCTTTATGTCCCAGTCTCGAGAAGAAAAAAAGATTTAATCTGTCTTTCCCAACATGCCCTGCACAACTTGCCTTGCATAGTTGCATGTATTCTAAGCATCCTGAAAAAAGACGTCATCCATTCCATTCCATCATTAAGAAGGGCCAGGACAACGCAGCCTCTCTGTGCTGCAACTTGGTGTCTTGTTATTGTGGTCATCATAATGGAAAATTGGCCATAAGGAAAGCTTGATTTGTTGATAGCAATAATGAAAGGTACGATTGATGCTGACTTGTAGAACAGTACGTGTGAGACTGAGGTAGATGCTGCTACCTTTGGATAGGACTATAGGAGCCTTCAGCATATTTGGAATTTAGATGAGCTACTGGTAACTGACCTCGCCTACTGACAATAGGAGATCTGAAATTGTTGGCATGGATGATGAGTGTGTTAAACAACAAAAGATTGTTCTTTGATTGGCTGAGTTCTATGTTGATTTTTCATGTTCTATGGTTCAAAAATAGGAATTGCATGGTCATTCTAGGCAGTGGCATGGTTGCTTGTTCTCTTCTTTGTTACTACTCTAGGAGGAGATCTACAAAGAGTCCCCCAAAAACTAATTTCTCATTGGGCAAGCATTCTCAATAGTTTTTGTTAGATTCAATGACCAAATATGTTCAACTCTCATTTTTGGACTTGGACTGATTAGTCAAAGTAATTTGACTATTGAATATACCTTCATAACTTTTTTTTTGCTACATCAATTTTCAGACATCAACTGGCCTACCATCTTCCCATGAATCCTCTCTTGGAGTTCAAAATTTTGCTCTATTAGGACATTCTGGCCGACATTGCTGGTGTAATGTTTGTTGCTGGGTTTTTTGCCATACCAGCTACACTGTATAATATCATCAGAAGTGCTATTGAGCATTCAAATGTTTTTTTTAGCCAAAATCAGTCATTTTTTGCCATGTATGCAATATTTTTCGCTCATGCATGCAACATTTTTCCGATGATTGCAATATTTTCCATCTAGAAATGTTACATATATGTTAAAATGTTATATGTATAGGTAAAAAATATTGCAAACATGAGTAAAAAAATGTTGTATATATGACAAAAAAATCAACTGATTTTAGCTTAAAAAATAGTCGTATATGCTATAGACACTCTCTAATATTATTCAGCTGGTCACTTGCGCCTGGGTCTTGGCTCCTTGTACCTTCTTTCTTCCTCTTAATGAAATGGGCCAATCTCCTATTGTTCTTTTTTTTTAAAAAAAACCTGTATCCTGGCATAGGACTTCTATATATCCTTAGAGGAATTAACTAATGGATGTTTTACAAATTATCGACTTACAGCCATTCTCACACGTTTTACTTTGCCAATGAAGCTTGCTGGTCAAGTACCCAATGGGGTCCGCCCGACAAATCAGAAGTCCAATGGCCCTTCTAGTAGTGACCCTGAGGACAATGCAGCACGAGAGGAATGGGCAGCTACTCGGATTCAGAATGCGTTTCGGCGATACAAGGTAACATCTATTATGTGTTGCTTCCGTCATTTCGACTACTGAATTGAGTGAATTGCTAATAAATAGGTATGTATCTGTTTTTTGTTGTGTATCATTACTTAAACGCAGGCAAGGAAAACTCTCCGTTGTCTGAAGGGAGTTAAAAGATTGCGCATTATTGGACAGACCAATCCGGTTAACAAGCAGACTGCTGCCACATTGAGCTACATACAGTCTTGGAACAAGTTACAGGCAGAGATAAGAAACCGGCGTGCTTTTATGGTCACTGAAGGGCGCAATAGGAAGAAGAAACAAGAGAATCAAATGAAACTTGAAGCAAAACTCCATAATTTGCAGGTGAGTTTCCTCCCCCAAGGACCAAGATTCCTTATAAATTCTTTTTACTCACCTGCTTATGCTTTTTTTTTGTCATTACAAAGTGTACTTCTTTCCTATCCCAAATTGAAGTACTAGAAAAAACAAAGGTTCCTTGACACTGCATTTTATTTTGTTGCTTGGTATGTTTTAACAGGTCGAATGGAATGGAGGCTCGGATACTATGGAGGAAATACTTGCGAGGATTCAACAGAGGGAAGACGCAGCTGTAAAGCGTGAGCGAGCCATGGCATATGCGTTTAGCCATCAGGTTCATACCAACTACCAACACTGACGTTGCAACCCTTTCATATTGCAACACTTCATGTCTAAGATTTGGATCCAACTTATGACAGACTCAAGCATCATTCTAGAATCCTAGGCCTGTTTCTTAACCAAGTTACTCGTTAGCTATTCGAGAATAGCACTACACTAGCATTTCTCCGTGTGCCTCAACAGTGTTAGCTATATATTCTGCCCTTTTGCAGTGGAGGGCAAGGTCTGCCACAAGTCTAGGAAACTTCAACTACGAAGTCGGGAAGGGCGGCTGGGGGTGGAGCTGGATGGACCGCTGGATCGCCGCACGACCATGGGAGCCCCGATCTCTTGTCCACCCTGAGAACCCGAAGAAAGGACAGGCAAAGAAAGACAACGGCAGCACAAACCAGTCAGCTCTGAAGCTGCAAGGCTCAATCAGTATCAGCAACATCAATGACCGAAAAGCCCCTAAGAAGAAGTCATCACCCTCTCCCACTGATCAGAAGAAACTGGTAGCAAAGGAGCAGAAAGCGAAGGCAGCCGGAACTCCCAAGGGGAAGTCGAAGGACATGAAAGGGAGCCAAGAGAAGCAGCAGCAGCAGCAGCTAGAGGCTCCTTCGCTCAGCGCTTGAAACCCGCGGCGAAACGGTTACTGCTCATTGTATGATACATCTTGTGAAGTTCTCTTTTGTATTTTTTTTACGCTCTTTGTTGTTTTTTCTAATTTTGTTTTACAGTGATATGGAACAAGAAGTGACCAATGTAGAATGTATTTGGTTTGAGCGATTGCACACATATATCTGATGAGAGTGGTTTTGGTTAACACTAGGATCTCTGCTATTCATTGTGTGCTGTTGTAATAAGACGTTCCTGGCTGTCTGCTTGAATGGAAGGTTTTGTTGGTACATAATTTTAAGTTCCTCATTTTATTCATAGCTTTAGGATCAGATAGTAAATCAAACATATATATATTTGATAATCATTTACCTCTCGGAGTGAACCTAGAAAATTTACTGTTTCACCTCTCTCATTGTGTGTGGAAATCTTCAGTCTGATGGAGAAGTAATTTTGTTTGGTAGCTCTACTAACAAATTTACAGTCTCCCCACTGAACTGTAGTTACTGCACTGATGTTGCAACAGTAGCTCTTCATTTCCTCTATGAAGCATGGCGTCTCCTGCACCGCGACGAACACCTTGAACCCTCGCCGCCGCCTGTCGTCCGTGGCGCCGTAGGGCAGCAAGAGCCACGAGAGCGGCAGCACGACGTCCGGGCCGCCCCACTCGAAGTCCACTTCCGAGTGGCCGAGGCCCCGCCAGTCCGTGAAGGCGCTCACACCGCGCCCCGCCGTTACCCCCTTGCCGCGGTGCAGCTCCTGGAAGTCAATGTAGGACCGCACGTACTCGTCGTCCACCCCTTGCTTGCTCTTCTTGATCAGAGCAGCTGTTTCTGCCAGCGGCCGGCCGACGAGCTCGCTGGCGGTGAGGGCGACGTACACCGGGACGCACACGTTGCCCCAGTAGCCGTCGGGAGCGCCGGGTCGAGGAGGTTGCTGATGTTCATGGATTACACCATCTTCACGAGCTCGTCGGGGCTAGTTCCATTGGCCTTGACCCTGTTCGATCACCAATTCAGTAAACGAAAAAGCAACCAACTTGTTGTCAGAGGTGTTCGACCGAATCCTTTACCTGGCGCGCCAGATGAACGCGGCGAAACCTCGAAGGTTGTGAGCTTGAGGCCGGACTAGTCGGCGAGCTGCACCCTGAGCGTCTCCACGCACGCGTCGCTCACATGGAAGCACTCCCTCGCGGCTGTTCCCGTCCGTCGCCGCCGCGCCGCTCGGCGTCGTCGTCTAGCGCGAGGAGGCGGTCGAACGGCGTTACCGCGAGCGGCGGCCGCCTCGGCCCCAGCCGGTCCTGCCGCTCCCACACCGGCCGCACGTTCGGCTTCTGCGCGCGCAAGAACCGCGCCGCGGCGGCGAGGAACTTGGTGGCTCCCTCGCCGTCGCAGAGCGCGTGCGCCACCCGCATCCCCAGAGCGACGCCGCCGCAGGCGAACTGCGTGGCCTGGAGGGCGAGCGCCGGGGAGTCCGCCGGGCCGCCGTCACCGTCTCCAGGCGCGAGGCGGTCGAACAGGGCGGAGTCCGGCCTGTCGGTGTCGACGTCGGTTACCGACAGGCCGGACACCGCAAGAACGAGGGGAACGGTGTCAGTCCCAGAGCAAACGACGCGGCCGTCGAAGCGGAGGGAGCCGGCGAGCGGGGGGAAGAGGCCGAGAGCGGCGGCGAACGCGCGCGGGAGGACGGCGAGCGGGTCGAGGGAAGAAGCGGAGCGTGCGGAAGGCGACGTCGAGCACGTTGCGGTCTGCGTCGAGGCCGGAGAGCGGGAGGGACACGTGCTGCGCCGGAGCAGGTGAAGGGGAGAGGTGGACGGTGTCCACGACTCGCAGCTGTTGCGGCTCCATGCAGATCATTCACGGCGCGGAGGGGAGCCTGCGCGGTCGCGGCGGTGGGAAGGAGAAGAGCTTGTGCGTTTAAAAGCTGGGGGTTGGGTGGATCGAAGTAGGTGAGCGCGGCCGCGCGGGGTTGGTGGAAGAGAAGCTTGAAGTTTTTCAGGGGAAGTGGCGAGCGGCGACGTGGAAGCGCACGCACCACGGCACCAGTACTTCGGCTCAGCACACTGCATACTCTCGTTGCTTGCTTGCTGGGAGTGCTACGTGACTGAGCTCACACACGACACCATTTCATTACTATTATAAAAAAAATAAGTTGGTAGTTGTACATCCCTTCTCCTCTAACTATTTCATTTTCAACTTCTTATCACTCTCCACTTTTCAACTGATCAGAGTAGCTTTTTCATAGCATGATTCTCTATATATCTAATAAATTTCGTTGCAACACACAAGCAGATCATTAGTAAGTCAAAACTTCCAGGTCCCAGGCCCCGGAACACAAGAATTTCGCAGCAATTCTTCAGAACCGTTCAATTTCTGTAGAAATCGGCAACAATTCCTCTGTTCCAATCTGGGCACCAATTCTAATCAAGGTCCAACTGCCTCTACTCACGTAGTCATGTGAATGTTTGCGAGGTCACCAGCAAAACTCTGGCTCGCTCGAGTCAAGACCGGACTGTAACTCCGGCGGGGAGAAGCTGGTGCCGAATTCCTCGCACAAGGAGCCGTGTGGTGATTTGTCTTGTGATCCTGATCGTTCGATCGCTCCAAACTGCTCAATGTTGGTAATCCTGTGCACGTTAGCTAGTATTTTTAATTTAGCATATGCATTTTTCCTTCTTGAATGAGCCCACGATCTTCCCAGGCAAAGCGCGGGTGAGCTGGTTTTCACAGAAGCAACGCATCGTCGCACTCTCATCATGTGAAGCTGAATACGTGGCGGCGGCATCAGCAGCCTGCTAGGGAGTGTGGCTGGCACAACTTCTTGCAGAACTGATAACTGAAGACCGATGGGCTGTCACTCTGAAGATGGACAATAAATCAGCGATTGCTCTCATCAAGAACCCAGTATTCCACGACAGGAGCAAACACATATACACAAGATTCCATTTTATCAGGGACTGCGTGGATCAAGGGAAGATTGAGGTCGATTTCGTCGACACAGAAGGGCAACTTGCAGACATACTTACCAAGCCATTGGGGCGTCTGAAGTTCACTGAACAACGAGCTCTAATTGGCGTCAAGGACGTGCATAGGGATTAGGGGGTGGTTGTTGGTAACCCTATGCACGTTAGCTAGTATTTTTAATTTAGCATATGCATTTTTCCTTCTTGAATGAGCCCACAATCTATGTGAGAGCTGAGCAATCATTCATCATTCAATGTCCGGCCATGCCGAGAATAACTCCCATCCGTTTCTGGTAGACTGGCAGCATGCATGTAATACATCCGTTTCTAGGAGTTAGTAGGTCTTGATTTTTGCATAATAAAAGGAAGAAGAAAACACTGTAGTTTAGTAGGATCGCAGCACAAAACACTTGCTTCCTCTGTGTTTGAGTGTCTCTTGAGTGTGTACGTTGTTGCCGTGATTCCTGTACCAAGTCCGACAACAGTGGTGGATTCAGATAACACTCAATCAAGCGGAGCGGCTCATGAGGCGCCCCGCTCGTCCAATGGAGCGTGACGGTTGTAGGAAACCGAGCCACTAGCGCTCGGCCATCCGCAACTCTTTCCCTCCACTTGTGTCCGCGGCCGCCGCCGCTCCACCTCCGCCTCCGCGTCTCCTTCCCTCGTTCACCCCACCCTCTCCCTCTCCCCTTCTCCCGACGCTCCGCATCTCGTTTCCCCTCCGCCACACCCCGCCCGTTCACCGTTCGCCCCCTCACCCACCGCCGCGGCCGCCGGCTACGCGCTCCCCTGCGAGCCACACGGGGGCGAGGCCGCGTGGCCGGAGGGGTTCTAGGAGGAGCTGCGGCGTCGGGTGGAGGGCCACCCGGAGCTCCCCGCGCTGGTGGAGGTGGTCAAGGACCTCGGCCGCCCCCCGCTCGCCCGCTTCCCCTCCGGCGACTTCCTCCTCTCCCATCGACCCATCTCCTTCGAAGACCTCCGCCACGCTACCTCCCAGGTCCAGCTCACTCTACTGCTCGTAATCTGTGATACCATGATATACTGCCGCCGCCGCCTCACGATCGAGACGAGCCCAATTTAGCTTATTTGCTTGGGGTAATATGCCTTTGGCAGGTTGGGGACTTTGGAGCGGACAATCGTGCTGGGATTAGCTGGACGCTGCACCGGATCAGTGCGATTCGGAACCGGAAGGGCGTCATCGTAGGGCTCACTTGCCGCGTTGGGTTGGCCGTGCCTGCAAGCCCTAATTTGCTTCAGGATTTGGTTAAGGATGGTGGGTCATTGCTGCTCATCTGTCCACCAGGGGTGGGGAAGCCAACTGTCGTAAGGTAGCAGCTACAACTAGAATTAGGAGAGTTTTTATGGCAGTATGTACCAATTTTAGTATGAAGTTGTTGTCCTGTCTTGCAGAGAAATTGCCCGTATGCTAGCAGATGCGGATGATGATTGTTGACACACCCAATGAGATAGGTTCCTCACCCAAGAAGGCAGCGCCCGTAGGTTGCAAGTACCTAACCAAGAAATGCAGCATAAGGTATGTTTTTATATGTTTGTATTGCAACTCATAAGCACATTACCCCTCACGTGTTCAGAATTAATTATATATTTGGATTATTGTTATGTGCGAATTGGGTCTCATCTTTGTTCATCCAATGAAGTATATAATTTTATATGCTGCAATGTAACCTATGTTGCACAGGTACGCGATAGTGGTACGGCGGTATGGTGATATGACATTTCCCAAAAATCGCTATATATAATGAAATAATAAAAATACATAACATAAAAGATAATTGATAAGTTCATGAAGGCAAACATTAACTTAGTACATAACCAGTAGCCAGTAGGACTTAATCGATCGTGGTAGAGCACGAGACATGCTTCCAAAGAGGTTTAGACTCATCAACTATTTGCTGCACATGGGGGGTTGAAGCACTTGCTTCTAAACTTGCACTTGCATTTGCCATGATGGGCAAATAAACCTAAAGAAAATTAGTTGAACAAACTCAAGTCATGGGATATTTCTAGAAGGGGAAGCACAGATCCTAGTCATTTCTAGCAGATCTGGACAAGGGGAAGCCCTAAAGCACAAATCCTAACCATTTGTAGCAGATCTTGATGAGGGGAAGAGTGGCCCAAGGAGAGCAAGAAGAAGAGGGGAACAAGAGGAACAAGAGGAAGTACCAGGTCGGAGCCTCATTGCCGGAGCCTTAGCCTCACTTCTTCAAGTCACCAGACGCCACAGGAGGGAGCAACAAGATGGATGTGGCTTGGAGCGGAGGTTGCACGAGAGGCAAATCTTTTATATGTAGGGATGCAAACAGATCGAATACGGATGAATAACGCCTCTACCATATTTGTTTTCATATTTTTTTCTCAGATGCGGATACGAATACAAATACGAATAATATCGAATACAGATACGGAGTGAATACGAATCGAAACGAATACGGTCACGAATATTTATCAGAACATAAAAACCCCTTAAACTATATATCCAAAATCAATGAAAACACATAAATAGTTTATCTTGTCAAAACATTAATGAAATCTAAACAAGTATAAGTATTTTTATCTACAATAGTCATACCATTGTACAAATTTTAAATTTTCAAATGGCAGTTAATTTTTTCTAAAGTCCTAAATAATTCTTAATGGATTTCTACCATTTACATGTGACTAATAAATTAATTAAGAATTTAAATTTGCATCAGAATGATTTAAACGACAGTACATCACTTTAATCGGTACAAATTTTAATCTACTGACAATACTAAATTTATTTTTAATAAACATAAATATTTGCTAATGGGCTGGTTGCAGGGAGGATGAGAGAGGCTGGCTTGGGCTGGGCAATGTTAGGCTGAAATCTCGGATATCCGAATCCGTATTATCCGGATAATCCGTATTCGTATCTATATTCGCCGGATATCAGACTTACTATATTCGTATTCGTTTCCGACAAAAAAAAATCCGTATTTGTTTCCGATCCGAGAATTATCCGAAGAAAATCCGATCCGACACAATCCGTATTCGTTTTCATCCAGATCGGTCGGAAACTATCCGATCCGTTTTCACCCCTATTTATATGCTTGGGTTACACTTGATTCTTTGTGGGCTGGGCTTCCAAACAAGAGCCTTTCTAATGGGCTGTACCAGTACCAAGGAGTACTCAATAGTACCCGATTTTTATTTCTTTTTTTTATTTGGCAATTTTCCTGGTACCTCTGGGTACCATATCCGACCTGTACCGATACTGGTACGTGACTTAGCCGAAGTACCCGCACATCATAGAATGTAACTCATAAATCTGTTACCCCTCAGGCATAGGGAATTATATAGTGGTAGGTTATAAATATCCCTACATGGACTATTGGTGAGAGTCACCTTTCTTATGTTTTGGAGGAACATCGGACCTTTCACCTTCACATGTATATTGAAATCAGATGTACTTTTTGAGAAATTCACCAGGCCAATTTATTTTTGTATTGAAAACTTTTGTGCTTTTAATACACCACTCATTATGTATGCTAATATTGTTTCTTTGATATCAATCAGGTATTGATAGAAGCTGTGGAAAACCATATGCCCCAGGCAATCGTTATTGATGGAATTGGAACTAAGCTAGAGGCTATGGCTGCTAGCACCCTTGCACAGTGGGGGATACAACTTGTTGCCACTGCCCATGGTGTAACAATAGAGAACCTGATCATGAATCCATCACTAGAGATGCTTGTAGGAGGAATACATGTAATGATATGCTCCATTTTATTCCATCTACTGTTGCGTATATATTGTCTTTCCACACTGCAGCAAGAATTAACTGTATTATGTCAGCTGAAGTGACGAACAATGACATAGCCCATCTCCATAACTTCATTACCTATGAACATGCTCAATTTTTTTTGTCTGAAGAATCGTTTCATAACTGAATCAATTCAGAGATAGAGTGTTCTGCTGTCCCTGTCTGTAGTTTCTCTACGCTTTTTGATTCTTGTAGCTTGAATTCGAACATGTTAAATTACATAGTCCAAAATCTGCCTCATAACCATTTCCATGTTCCAATATAAGAGATGAACATATGGCAAGATTGTAATTTTGATCAGAATATTACTGCTTGCTTGCTTGTTGACAAGGAGGGTTTCAAAAGTAGTTAGTAGTTACTAACTTCTAGTGGATGGAAGAGGTAACAAAATCTGAAAGAAAAGTGATTATATTCATAAATCAAGTTGCCAGCCTGGCGCCATTCCACTATTGATCAAATGATTTCTTTAATCTTGTTGTTGAGGAAGGAAGGGAATTATCAGCTTAAAATGTCTTCTGAGGACAACTGCTGATTTCTCTGTTCTGTTGCCAAGTAGGCTTCTAAATTTGTAGTTCATACAGTTTCCTTGCTGAGCGCTTCTATGCTTTACAGCTGAAGACTGCACAAATTTGAAAATAGCCAATGTTACTAATGGCCAGGTGCAATTCAGCAACTAATTGGTATATCATGTGGGGCAGCTTTCTTTTGGGAAGGCGTAGAAGCACTTTACTTGCTTTGATGTGTTTCCTGTCTTTTTGTATTTTACTATTTTTGTCAAGAACATTTCTTACAATATGTTCCATTGTTTGTCTAAAAGAGTGTCACTGTCATAGAGGTGGGCCTTGGGCCTAGTTGGTATTATTAGCCGCCGCTGGCGCGCGAAGTTGCCGGCAGCCGCTCGGCCTCCCCGTCGCCCGCCTTCGATTTCGGACGCCAAGGGAGCCGCGCGGAGCCGCCGCCCGGGTCATCTTCGGCCGTCCGCGCCGCCCCCGGCCCGCCTCCGCCCGTGCCGCTCCCGCCCCGCCTCCGTCCGTGCCGCCGTCGCCGCCCCGGTCGGCTCCGACCGCTCCGCCTCTGCTTCCGCCGCATGGATCCGCGGCCGTCGCTGTCGCCCGTCTGTCCGCGGCCGCTGGCCCTCTGCGCCGCCCCCGGCCCGCCTCCGCCCGTGCCGCTCCCGCCCCGCCTCCGCCCGTGCTTCCGCCGCCGGGATCCGCTTCGCAGGCCTCCGCCTCCGCCCGTGCCGCCGCCGGGCCACCGCCGCTGCGTCGCCGCCGCCCCTCGGGCCGCCCGATCCGCCTGCTGCTCCGCCCAGACCGAGGACGTCTGTGAGTCTGAGTCGGTTTTAAAACCGACCGGTTAGGGGAAAAAAAATTTTCCAAAAAAAAAATCCAAAAAAAAATTAAAAAAAAGTTTATTTTGCAGGCATTATATTCCAACGCATTATAAAAGAAGCTCCGCTTGAATCGGGACAGTCGTCTCCATCCGCTGCAGCAAACCGCCACCGTTCGTCTTCTACACTAGCGTCGGAGGTCTTCCATTGGCGCTATGACCGCCGCCTAGCAGCTCGAGGACGAGCTGCATGTCCGGGAGGGGTGTAATGTCATAGAGGTGGGCCTTGGGCCTAGTTGGTATTATTAGGAATTAGAGATTGATTTCTATTTGAGTTAGAGATTAGTTTCCTTATGTTAGAGATATGATATTGTTAGAGATATGATTGAGATTAGATTCGATCTGTTAGGGGGAGCCCCTCTATATAAAGAGGGCTACCGCATGCTATTGGAATTAAGCAGAGCAACGTTTAGTTGCCGGCTTCCCTACGGAATCCCCTGTTCTACTCCGCCGTTTGCCCTAGCCACCGCGTCCATAACAGTCACCCTGAAGAAGCTAGCAGGAGAGGGGTCCAAAAAACTGTCCTAGATAGCAAGGGTCCATCAACATTTACATGTGCTGCGGAGATTGTCTCGAAAACTGAACTGTGTGTCCATCGTAGTTTGGAAGCCACTGTAAATGCTCTACTTTCAGGTTCTCACTGATTATGTCATTAATCAGTTACATTGCCTTGTTAATTTTGATTATACAATGGTGATCTTAAACATGTAACCCCGTTGTAAATATGGTTAGGCTTTCTTTTGTTGGTGCAGGCAGACTGCCTAATGTTGAAGTTCGTAAGTTGGGTTCAAAGGGGTCAGTGCAGGAAGTTTCTGTACTAAATGAGCCACTGCGCCTTGGTCCTTATGAAGATGCTGCTCTGTTTGAGGATGATTCTCTGAGGAAGGCCAGAAGAAGTTTGGACTCTGCATATAATCTTGATTCTGCCGATGGACATATAAAAGCATCAAACGAAGCTGAGGCATGCTTCAATCTATATGCTTATGGGGTATGAATTTCTTCAGTAGTTCATTTCCTTGATGTTCTAACTTTGGGAACATTGCTTCAGCGTTCTCTCTCCTTTTCCTTAAGTTTTTTGCTTTTGGGTGTCAACATGCCACTTCTTTGCATAGTTGCATAACTTGCATTGCTGGGTATGAGCATAGATTGTTGTTGGTTATGTATAGGAGAACTTCTAAAGTACTAGACATACAATTGGAGTATGCCAAGCTTGTTACCGATCGTGCATGGTACCAAACAATAAACATTAAACAGCACTTGCACAATACATAAAAGCTTGATTTTTTGTTTAGAAAGTGTATCTGCAGGCTGCTATTTTGTAGGATGGGGGTTTACTTTGCACCTAATTTAGGTTTTCTGGGAGTAAATCATGATCTATTCCAGTGGTGACGCTTGCCTTCCCGAGTTGTAATTCTTTTTTCTGGTTGCCTGTGTTATGTTATGAATAATGTGTGTATTGATATGAGACCTAAAGGGTCATATATATAGGAGAGTACAAGGGGATATGCCATATAGAGATAAGGCATATATGGAATAGAATACAAACTCTATCTCTAATACCCTTATCTCTAATACCCTTAACACCCCCCCTCAAATGCAAGGCGTATGCAATAGCATTGCATTTGAAAAGGGTTAACACTAAAACAAGATGAATCCGAAGTCCGAGTCTTGATGATGTCGTCGTTGCGTGCAGCCTTTGAATAAACTGTCAAATCAAGCCGAAGAGGAATAGATAGATGCATGACGGCGCAGATCGAAGCCCAAGAGGCGGCGGCGCAGTGCACAGAGGACGCGCGGCGGCCTTTGAAGCTCGGGGCGGCGGCTAGAGAAGCGGCGGTATCATAACGACATCTACGATCTGCACGCGACTCAGAGAGTAGAGCGGCGGCTGCTGCCATGCAAAATAAAATTCCTACACTTCTATGATTGACAATAAATTTGTGGACTCGCACGGTTTGGACGAACTAAAAAAAACACCCTTAAAATCCCCCTCTTCCTCTCACTCTTACCTCTCTCTCACCCCTCCCCCTAACTCTTCCTTTGCATTCCTCCCGCCCGCACACTCACTCCCTCCCGCGCCCGCGAGAGGAAAAGAAGCGGCGGGCTCCCCGGGGCGAAGGCGACGGGCGGGCGACGTCGGCCGGCAGCGAAGGTGGCCGACCGCACGCGGCGACGACGCAGAGGACGCCGAATCCGGCGGCGGGAAGGCCGGATCTGGACGGGGGCGCAGTGGAGGCGGCTGGCGGCCTCAGGCGGCGGCGGCTTCGAGCGGACGAGGCCAGGCAGCGGCCGTGCGGCGGCCGGATCCAGCGTGGAGGCGGCCGGATCTGACGGATCCGGGCGGGAGACGGCTGGATCCGGCGTGGAGGAGGCCAGATCCGGCGGCGGCGCGGCGGCCTCGGGCGCGGGCAACAACGGCAACGGCGTCACCAGTGCGAGGCGGCATCGGATCTGGTGACGGCGTCTCGAGACGACCCGAGCGGCGGCGGCTCAAGACAGCGGCCGTGCGGCGGCTGGATCCGGCGTGGAGGCGGCCATCTGCACGGCGACGAGCGCCGTGGGGGAGCCGGACCGTCGGCATCGGCCAGGAGGCGGCGGACGGTGTTGGCGCGCGGCGACGAGGAAGCTGATGGATCCGGTGACGGCGGCGAACCGGAGACGAGGAGGCGACGGGTCGGCGCAGCCCAACAAGGTAGCCGCCTCCAGGAGAGGAGATCGATCCTCCTGGGGGCAGCAGCAACAGCGGAAGTAGATTGGAAGTAGATCGAGGTTAGGGTTTCAACCTAAGCTCATGTTATGAATATTGTGCGTATTGATATGAGACCTAAAGGGTCATATATATAGGAGAGTACAAGAGGATATGCCATATAGAGATAAGACATATATGGAATAGAATACAAACTCTATCTCTAATACCCTTATCTCTAATACCCTTAACAGCCTGGTCGGTACTCATTAGTCATTAGTGGTAAATGGTCATTCAATAAATTGTCTGCCTCGTTTGCTTGGATACCCCGCCCCCTGTCACTGCAACAAGACAGTGGTTCTAATCGGTGGTCACTGTATTTTGCCAACTGCCAATTCCTTGTTTACATATCTTTGGTAAATTTTCAGTACTTAGTTTGTAACTTATTGGATAGGCTGTTCTACATCTCCGAGTCGACTGCTTTGCAAGCCATTAAAAAACTGGAGTTGGAGGACGTTGTTACCTTAACTTACAATATCAGTGAAGCTGATGCAGTGATTGCATTGCAATCGACTCTCAAGAAGAATACCCAGATTCAGGCTGTGGTGAAATCTCAAGATATACCAGTTTTTTTCGCAAAGGTTTGTATGCGCACTGTTAATTTTCAAGTCACTGTTAATTGTTGAAGCGCCAGAGTGAGTTTATGTCTGCTCACTGTTCTTCGTAGACAAACTCCCTGGTGCAAATCACTAGGGCACTTCGCGCCCTTGTTCATGATCACATGGATGGGTTGATAGATTTTGAAGATAAGGGAGAAGTCAGATCATCAGAGGAAGTCGATGCTCTCGAGGTACCATTATCATTCCTGCTGGTTTAACTAAAAGCAGTGTAAACTTGTCCTGAATACTCTTATTGAACGTAATTACTGTTTCTTGATGTCGGGAAGCAAGATTGGCGATTGAGCAAGTAGTGATCCCTAAAGGGGAGAGCACGATGCTACTGCCCAGACCACCGAGTATCATTTCATCCCAAGTGGATCTAATTGAAAGCTTTGAGCTCAAGTGGGAAGTTATAGGTTAGGATCCAAGTGCATACGTGAGAATTTCTGGTCTTTCTTTATTACTTTCTTTCTGATTTCTTCATTACAAAATTACCAATAGTGTTTCTTATTTATAGTCTAATAATGAGATGCCCACCATTAGCTAAGACTTCAAGTCCAGACTTAGGTTTCCTAGCATTTTCATCCGGCCTCCTCTCACCGGTGCTTTTTCGAACGAGGACGTCGCGTCTCTGATCACCAGTGTCTTCGGTGGTATCTTCTTCTCTAGGGAATTGTCACCCATCGCCTCCACTTCCTCGACTCTGATACCACAATGTTGGAACAAAAGTTAATGATCATACACACGAGGACACTACACACGCCTTTCCCCGGGAAACACACGAGAAGATATTTGTGGTGCTCTAACGTCCACGTCGTTTTCTCTCTTCCTCTTATTATATCTTATTAGCTAAATACCCGTACATTACTACAGATTTTTAAAATTTATCATACTACATGTTTTAAAACTCATAGGTGGTAAAAATTTTTAGAATATGCATACAAACATGTTATAAAAGTTTTTAAATCCGTCAAGTAAGTCGAAAGCCGTCGATCCCACCTCTTGGTCATAAGTCGGAAAATATCGAGCATACCTCATGGTCATAGGTCGGGAGCCCTCGAGCACACCTCGTCGTCGGAAGCCGTCGACCATCGCGCGTGATCGTAGGTCGGGAGCGGTCGACCATCGCTGGTGGTCGTAAGTTGGTAGCGGTAGACGATCGATTGTGGTCCTAAATCGGGAGACTTCGACAATGGCTCATGGTCGTACATTGGAAGCCGATGACCATCGTTCGTAGTTTTAAGTCGGAAGCCATCGAGGATACCTCGTGGTCGTAAGTTGAAACACATCGATCAACGCTTGTAGTCGTAAGTCGGAAGACATCGACCACACCTCGTGGTTGTAAGTCAAAACACATCGACCAGTGTCCATGGTAGTAAATTAGAAGCCGTCAATCATACTTCATGGTCGTAAGTTAGAAGTCGTCGACCATCGCGCGTGATCGTAGGTCGGGAGTGGTCGACCATCGCTGGTGGTCGTACGTTGGCAGGCCTCCGGTGCGCTTGTGCCCTGTTGCTCGACTACTAGTGCCAGCTTGCTCGGCCTCGACTTCAACCATGGCCCCGACTTCGACCACTAACCCCTTCGACTTCGACCATTGCCTCCTTCAACCATTGTCCTCTTTGACCACGACCCTTCAACGTCGACCACTCCCCCATTCGGCCACAGCCCCCTTTAACCATGACTTCGACTTCGACCACCTTGCGGGTCTTGCCGTCGAGGGTGGGGAGCTCAATCTCGGGGGTGACATGGGATAGGCAACGAGGATGTCCAACTGGAGGGGGAACTCATAGTGCTGGAGGTTGTGGATGAACTAGCAGGTGCCCTCCGGGTTGGCGCTACTACTACGACCATGACTGCTACAACCATGTCCATGGGCGCTACGATTATGATTATGACTGCGACTTTGACCACTGCCCCCTTCGATTTCGAGCACTCCCCCCTTCGACTTTGACGACTACCCCCTTCAACCATTGTCCCCTTCAACCACGGCCCTTCAACGTCGACCACTTCCCTCTTTGGCCATGGCTTCAACGACGACCACGGATCTTCAACTTTGACCACTGCCTCCTCGACCACTGTCCCCTTTGACCACAACCCTTCGATGACCACGTCCTTTCGACGACGGCCACTTTCCCCTTCGACCATGGCCCCCTTCGACCACGGCTTCGACTTGACCAAGGATCTTCGACTTTGACCACGGATCTTCGACTTCGATCACGGCCCTTCGACGTCCACCACTTCCTCCTTTGACCACGGATCTGCGACTTCGACCACTGCCCCCTTCGACCACTATCCCCCTCGACCACGACCCTTTGACGTCAACCACTTCCCCCTTCGACCACGACCCTTCGACCACTGTCCCCTTCGACCATGGCCCTTCAATGTCGACCATTTTCCCTTTCGACTACGGCTTCGACCATAGATCTTCGACTTCAACCATTGTTCTCTTCGATCATTGTCCCTTTTGACCACGATCCTTCGACGACCATGGCCCTTCGACCACTGTCCCCTTCGACCAAGGCCCTTAGATGTCGACCACAACCCTTCGACATCGAAAATGGCTTCGACTTCGACCACTGTCTCCTTTGATGACCACGACCCTTCGACGTCGACCATTTCCCCCTTCGACCACGGCATCAACTTCGACTATGGATCTTCGACTTCGGCCATGGCTCCTCAAGCACGGCCCCCTTCGACCACAGCCCCGATGTTGACCATGGTCCCCTTCAACCATAGCCCCAATATCGACCACGGCCCTTCGACTTCGACCGCGAACCGACTTCGTCCATAGCCCTTCGACTTCGACCACTGTCCGCTTTGATCATGGCTTGGACTTCGACCACGACCCTTCAACTTCGACTACAGCCCTTCGACTTCGACCGCGGACCGACTTCATCGCTAGCCCTTCGACTTCGATCGCTGGCTCTTCGACTACTGTCCCCTTCGACCACAGTTTGGAGTTTGACCATGACCTTTCGACTTCGACCACGGTCTGACTTTAACCACAGCCCTTCGACTTCGACCATGGACCAACTTTATCCATGATCCTTCGACTTCGACCACTGCCCCCCCTTCAATCACTGTCCCCTTCGACCACGGTTGGACTTCGACCATGGCCCTTCGACTTCGACCACAACCTAACTTCGACCAAAGCCCTTCAACTTTGACCACTGCCTTTTCGACTACGGCTTCAACTTCGACCACAGATCTTTGACATCAGCCACGGCCCCCTTCAACCATGGCTTCGACTTCGACCATGGCCCCTCGACCACGGCCCATTCGACCATGGCATCGACTTCGACGACCAGCTTGGGAGACCAAAATTGCCAGACAGCGCACCGGGCTCCGAGCGAAGAGCAGGAGGAGGTAGAGAGGCTCACCGAGCGAGTGACCACTGGGCAGTGGCGGCGGGGGGAGAGCCACGTGGGTGGGCGTAGTAAGAGGAAGCCACCGCCATAGCCGAGTGCCCTTCTCTCTGATCCATCACCCGCTGTCGCCGAGCGCCATTCTCTTCGATCCACCGGCCGCTGTCGTCGAGCGTCGTGCTGCTATTTGGAGGGGCGATGGGAGATGGAATTGGTGGCGGCGCCCTAGGGAAAGTTGGGGGACTACGACCAAACGCTACCGCGTGGGGAAGGAATTGGTGGCGGCGCTGAGTAGGAGGAGGAGGCGCGACACGAGGGTTTGGGGGAGAAGGAGGCGATGGTTCTTGGAGGTGAAGGTGGGGAGGCAGCGGCGGGCAGATGGGGAGAGGAGGCGGCGTGCAAATGCATTGGCGGAAGTGGCGACGAGGGGATGCGACACTGCTGGGGGAAGTTGGGGGACTGCGACCAGACGCTAGCGTACGAGGAAGGAATTGGTGGTGGCGCTGAGGAGGAGGCACGGCATGATGGTTCGGGGGAGAGAAGGAGGCGGCGGTTGCGGGAGGTGGAGTGGTTGTGGGAGACGGAGGATGCGGGGGAAGAGAAGAGGAGAAGCGCGGCCCACGTGTCAGTCTGACCTTTTCTACGAGGAGCGGAAGAACTATCTACATGCGGATCTAGACGGTTGATCTTTGATCGGACGACTGAGAAGAGATGAGAGAGAACGGACCGACGACCACCAACTCACATTTTTATAATAGTAAAGATAACAAACTCTGAGATTACAAAGCAAATAGACCGCACGACTCGGCCGACCCTAACGCCACGATCTGCAGGAACCGCGCCATCCCACATCTTGGAATCGTGGCTCAACGCAACAAGCGCGCACACACTAACAGCCACAACATGCAGCGCCATGCAGAACATGCAACACGTCCATGAGGACTTCGTGCTTACTCAGCCACAGTACCATGCGAACAAAACTAACAACTCACGAAGAACACTGGCTAAACAACGAGATTAAATGTGGCATTCTTCTCTCAACGAATAGAGAAGTTTGTTGAGGAACCGACGCTGGAGACCAGTCCGAGCGATTCCTCTGCTTAGAACAAGAACGAATCAATCACAGAATAATAGATTGAACACAGAGAGGTAGAGAGAACTCCTGGTCTTTCTTTATTGCTTTAGATTGCATCGGGGTACATAATGAGGGGGGGTCTAGGTCCCTATTTATAGTCTACGGTGGGGTGCCCAATTAGATCAGGACTCTGGATAGAGTCCAGGTTTCCTAACACTCCCCCTTGGGCACTCACCCAACATGCTCATGCCTCGTCAAAACTCCATAAAAACCCAGTGGGAAAAATTTGGAGAAAGAGTACATGATACATGTGATGCTGCGATGCACGAATTGCCTCGTTAAAAACCTTGGTCGAGAAACTTCATGGAAAACTCGTAAGGGAAAAAGAGTACAATTCACCCAAATTCATTTGGTCTGCAAGACTTTATTTTTGGGTACTTAATCTTCATGATCAAGATTTATTAGCGGGCTTGTGAGAATTCTCCCCCTGAATTCTGCACTTCTCTAAGTCTCATCATTCCAATTCCACGCACGCACCTTTCAAAGCTAGATGCGGGGAGTGACTTAGTGAATAAATCTGCGAGATTTTCACATGACTTAGTATGCAGTACTTTAATCTCGTCCATCTTTTGCAATTCACGTGCATAGAAGAACTTGGGGTTGATATGCTTTGTGAGATGACTCTTCACATAGCCCGTTTGCACTTGTGCAACGCAAGCTGCATTATCTTCATAGATAATTGTGGGGGTTTGCACAATGTTCATCCCACATGACTGCTGGATGTGGTGAATCATTCGGCGGAGCCAAGCGCACTCTCGTGCGGCTTCATACAGTGCTATAATTTCTGAGTGGTTCGTCGAAGTAGCTACCAGGCTTTGCTTAGACGATTTCCATGAAATTGCAGTTCCACCACACCGGAATACATAGCCTGTTTGTGACTTAGCGGTATGCGGGTCTGACAGATACCCAGCATCTGCATAGCCAATCAAGTTCAGATCTTGATTCTTTTTGTAAAACAATCCGAGGTCCTTGCTACCTTGGAGGTATCAAAAAATGTCCTTTATGCCCTGCCAATGCCTTTTGGTGGGCTCTGCACTGTACCTTGCTAACAGGTTCACGGCAAATGCAACGTCCGGTCTAGTGCAGTTTGCTAAATACATGAGTGCTCCCACTGCACTCAAGTATGGGAATTCCGGTCCCAGGACTTCCTCCCCCTCTTCCCTTGGTCGGAAAGGATCTTTTTCTTGCTGTAAAGACCTACCGATCATCGGTACTTTCGAGGGAAATGCCTTCTCAAAGCCAAACCTTTCGAGCACCTTCTGGGTGTAGGTCGACTGATGTACCAAGACTCCTTCAGGGACATGCTCAGGCTGCAAGCCTAAGCAAAACTTGGTCTTGCCCAAATCTTTCATTTCAAATTCTGACTCCAAGTAGGAGCTTGCTTCTTTTATGTCTTCGGCTGTCCCGATGATATTCGGATCATCTACATACACAGAGATTATACAGAATCCATTCTGGGATCGCCGTATAAATACACAAGGACAGTCTTCATTGTTCGTGTAGCCTTTCTTGTAGAGAAAGTCGCTCAAGCGATTATACCACATTCTTCCAGATTGTTTCAGTCCATACAGTGACTTTCTGAGTTTCACACTGTATAGATTTCTATTTTCTTTGTCTTGGTTCGGGAGAGGGATTCCTTCAGGGACTCTCATATAAATCTCCGAATCCAAGTTACCATAAAGGTATGCAGTCACAACATCCATCAATTTCATTTCCAAGTTCAAGTTCACTGCCATTGAGATCAAGTATCTAAAGGTAATTCCACTCATGACTGGGGAGTAGGTTTCTTCATAATTAACTCCAGGACGTTGAGTGAAACCTTGGGCTACCAGCCTTGCTTTGTATCTCGCTACTTCATTTCTTTCATTTCTCTTTCGAACAAATACCCACTTGTGCCCAACGGGGTGTATGTGGGGAGGTGTGCGGCATACGGGCCCAAACACCTCTCTTTTATTCAGAGATAGCAATTCAGTTGCTATTGCCTTCTTCCAATCTTCCCAATCTGATCTTTTCTTACATTCAGCGAGCGATGCAGGCTCGGGATCAAGATCGATGATGGTGGCAATTTTCTTTGCGAAGTAGATATCGATATTAGCTGTTGTCCTATTCAGGGACTCTCCCGTGTGCACATAATTCATAACTATTTCTTCATGAGTTGCTTCTTCTGGAGCGATTGCTTCTGCTAGAGTTTTACCTTGCACATCGCTTCTTTCAATTGCGGTGGCAAGTCCCTTTAGTTTTTCGACTCCGATGTGTGCGCACACATCCATGCCGATGGGGATATTCAGATCCGGTATGCCCTTTTCTGAAGGTGTCATACTTGTGCCAGGTCTCAACTGGCTCCCCTTCTCATTCTGGGGGACTTCAATGATCGGCTGTGGTAAATCCCTCTTATCCTTTTTCACCAGGCGTCCCCGGTTACTAAGGATTCGAGGAACCGGAGTTCTCGTCCTCTTTTTTATTTTTCTGAGGCCTCTGGACGAGATTAGGGATACCTTCTGCTTTCTTTGGTATTTCAACCCTCTCCGGTGCAGTGCGTGCAGGCACATGTGACTTAGTCACGCTTTTCAAATCACTAAAGTGATCAGACAGTTGATTTGCTAATGCTTGCAAATCTATTGTCTTCTAGACTTGTCTTGTCTTCTGGACTTCTATTGTCTTTTGGACTTCTCTATTTGCTTCACTAATGCGCGGGTCATCTGCATGAATTCCCGTGGCTTGCCATGTAATGTCTTCTGGACTTCTCTAGTGCGTGGGTCATCTACATGGATTCCCCAGGCTTGCCACATAATTTCCCGACATTCTTCATCAAGGGGTTGATTTCCTCCCCCTAATGTTGGGAAATTTTCGGTGGTGACACTTGCGCTAGTTGCATAGGTGAAAGGATGTTGTAGGCCGAAGGTCTAAGGTTGATGAGATTCGCTACATGAAGGACTGCGTGTCCCCGACATGTAGCTGGCAAATTACTGTTATGCAAGAGGGGTCGGGCAATAAATTTAATTCTTTTGATTAAAGCCTCTGCCAAACCGTTCTGGGTATGGACATGCGGTACCGAATGCTCAATTACAATCGCCATGCAATAATCATCAAATGCCTTTGAAGTAAATTATCCGGCGTTGTCCATTCTGATGGACTTGATATGATGATCTGAAAACACATTTCTGATGCGAATGATCTGCGAGATCAATTTTGCAAAGGCGTGGTTTCTTGTGGACAACAAACCCACATATGACCACTTCGAAGAAGTGTCAATGAGCACCATGAAATACTTAAATGGCCCCGAGACGGGCTGAATGGGACCGCAAATGTCTCCCTGGATGCGTTCCAGGAATGCAGGGACTTCATCCTTCACTTTCAGAGTGGAGGGTCTAATTATTAGTTTCCCGGTGGCACATGCAGGGCACACAAAATCTTCATGATTCGGGAAATTCTTCTCATTAATATTATGCCCATGCGAGTTATGTTTCTCATCATTCTAAGACTTGGGTGGCCTAATCTGTCATGCCAGAGACAGAAGAGTTCAGAGCTTCTAAATACCATCTTTAGGACAGTGCACGCTGCAGGCGCCTTAATGTTGGTATAATATAGCCCAGTTTCTATTGAAGGAAGTTTTTCTAATACATGTTTTCTTTTCATTATCTGCGCGCTTTATAATGAGCAGGTATTTCTTACCGTACTCTTCTTCAGTCTCAACGTGGAAACCATTGGCGCAAATATCCATCAAACTTAGGAGAGTTCTAGTCGATTCTGGATACAATAAGGTTTCTTCAATAACCAAAGTTGTGCCCATTATGGCTCTTCCTGAACCACTTATACATGTATCGCTTCCAGCGATTGTCGTAAGGCTGCCAGTGCTCTTACGGATCGACTGGAAATACTTAATCTCTCTTAAGATGGTATGCGTTGTGCCGCTGCTGGCTAAGCACACTTCCTTTATAGGGCGCTACACGTGTTCTAATATAGGGTATTTTATTAGCATGCATGAGAAGGCAATCAACACATAAATAAGATACTCCAATATCAGAACATATCATGCCATTAATAAACTGAATAAATGAATGAATTCTTCCAAAAATCATCCAACCATCACAAGAAAGATAACAATTCTTAAGTACCATCCATGCAAATTCTAACATATTCTTCCACACAAAATAAATGACAATTAAAGTCTAAATGCATTCAGTGCACAAGACTTTTTCTGCTATTTTCTCGGGGTTGACATTCTCTTCAAGAGAAATCAGGACGGTGGCTGCTTCTAGGTCGAGAGAGGTACTGCTGTCGTAATGGTCTCAAACACCATCAGCGCAGGCAGCTGCTCAGAACGCTCCCCCTCAACCGATGCAGAGTGGGCTTCATGTGCCCTTTGCCATCCCGTTTTGGCTTGCTAGCCTTATTCTCACGTGGAGCATCTGATTTGCCTTTCTGGGCTGCGGTCTTACCCTTCTTTCCCCTTTTCTCTATCAAGGGCTTTCGCACCTTGTTGCTCCCGGTGTTGGCTTCACGACCAACGGAGCTCCCAGGTAGCTGAGTGACATAGTTCTTACAGAGAACTTTGTCCCGAGCCTCCGCAACTTGCATCATATCGGTCAATTCGGCGTATTCCTCATAGCCATCTTGACGATAATTACGTGCGGATTGTACTGTATTGGGGTGGAAGGATTTTCTCAATTTCTGTATTGGGGTACAAATCCTGTGCAAAGCAGAATTGTATTCTCTGACCGTCTTAAAGTCGGCAAACCTTAGTCTGATCCACTCCTACTCTGCTTGAGGAAGAATGTTGTACTTTAGCCTCTCAAACCTGCTTCTTGGGTGCGGTCCAGAGTGCTAGCGCACTATTCTCTACCATGTACTCATTCTTGAGAGTGAGGCAGAAGTGGTGCCCGAGAAAATGAAATGCCTGATCATTCTCTTTAGGCGTGGGTTAGGCGTCATTCAGTCCGCCAATCCCAATAGTCGCGCGGAGCTTCCTGGCTCCAAGCACAATCTCGACATCGGATGCCTACATCAGATAGATTTGGCCATACTGGGCCAGCCCCTCGAACTTCCAGTTCGTGATGCTAATCATCTAAATGTATATAAGTCTACTGCTGGTAGACATGCATGAAATAATTCACTGCAGGTAAATAAAATGGTACAAAAGATTCTCGCAATGTTTCATAATTTTCTGTGCATTTTCTATAATTTTACTGCTAATTTCAGTGATTAAAAGCAATTTTCAGCAATTACAATTAACCAAAAAAACAGTAAAGAAATACAGAAAATACATAAAACAGTAATGGCATAAATAAATAAGCTTCAAATGCTAAAAATAATGCAAAATTCGGATTCCCGAGGCCCTTTTATGCTAAAATATGAAATTTCAGCAAATTCTGCAATTCCAGAGGGTTTCTACGCAAATATTCAATTCAGAGAAAAATTCGCGCAATTTTCTGATTTACCGAGGGGTTTTTTGCAAAATTCTGGCCCCACTCGTAAATTTAAGGGCTTATTCGTAATTTTCGGAACTACGAAGCCTCTTCTGCAAACATTCGGGACTTATATGCAATTTTTAGGGCCTTTTCGGTAATATCCCGAGAGGAGGAGGGCTTTTTCGCAAAATAGCCAGAGCCGGCCCAGTCCCCCCGTTTTTTTTCTTTTGTTTTTCGGCCGGCCCGCTTTGCTCCCCCTCCCCCCGGCCCGTTTTGGCTCCCGGCCTGGTTGGCATGCTCGACCGGCACAAGAGGCAGTGGGGTAGGGTTTCCCTACCCCATCACCAAAGGCGGCGGCGGCGGCTTCCTACCGGGCGGCCGGTCGGGTGATGGCGCAGCGGAGGCGAGCTCCCCGGCGGCGACCCGAGCGCGGTGGGGCGGCTGGCTGCAGGCCGGAGCTCGAGGCGGCGCGCGGCTTGGGCCGGAGCTGCGGGATGCGGCGCAGCGGCGCACTCGGCTGCGGGCCAAGGCGGGGGGTGGCCGGTCGAGCGGCGATGTCGGCGCGGTGGGGCCGGTGCGACGGCGGGCGACCGCCATTCGGGGCGACAGGCTAGCGGCGAGATTCGGCTTCGGAGCCCCAGCGACGGCGACCGGCGCGTTGCGCAGGCGCAAGAAGCCGGGCGGTGGCCGGCGGTATGGCCACTTCGGGCGGCGGTGTACGCGTGCGTGCTGGCACGGTGGAGCCGGGCCATTGGGTTGCGCGCATACATGGGGTTCAAGGCGGCACGGCGGCGCTTCGGGCGCAGGTGCGGCTGCGGTGAGGCAGAAGCCACCGGTGATAGCGCTTCGGGCGCATCTCCCCCCACATACGGCGGGCGGCCGGGACACGCTTGCGGGCGTGGTGAAGGCCGTGCGGAAGGCCAGCCGGGAGGCGCGTGTTCGGGCGCGGGTGCGCGTGCAGGCGCGGTGGAGGCGGCGGCCCAAGGCCGATGCGGCGATCCATGCGGGGACTGCCGACCGATGATCAGGTGGTTTCGGGCCACCTTCCTTGGTGTCTAGCCATGCTGCCGACGGCTTCAGGCCGGCGATCTACAATAGCTTTAGGTGACGAGGGTTTTTTTTTCATTCTATGCAGCAACCATGCAATTCAATGCACAGAGACCGAGCAGAAAACGATCTCTTTTCTAATGCAATAATCGTGCAGAAACAAATAAAACCATGCAAAATTTCGTTTCCAATCTACGATGCAATCAACATCTACCCCGTTTCGCAATCTACCGATCGACATTGTGCCGGCGATTTCAGATCTGCTCGCAGTAGATTGGGGCGGATTTGCATCGTTCTATAGTGCAATCAACATCTACCCCGTTTCACAATCTACCGATCGGCATTGTGCCGGCGACTTCAAGTCTGCTCGCGGTAGATTAGGGCGGATTTGCACCGTAGAATTTCAATCTAGAACGCGGAAAGAAAATACAGATTCAAAAGCGATCTAGAAAATTCAATCTGTGCTTCGATGATTACCTCGTTCACCGGAGCGAAGTCGTGCTGATAACGTGTTGAGGAACCGACGCTGGAGACCAGTCCGAGCGATTCCTCTGCTTAGAACAAGAACGAATCAATCACAGAATCACAGAATAATAGATTGAACACAGAGAGGTAGAGAGAACTCCTGGTCTTTCTTTATTGCTTTAGATTGCATCGGGGTACATAATAAGGGGGGGTCTAGGTCCCTATTTATAGTCTACGGTGGGGTGCCCAATTAGATCAGGACTCTGGATAGAGTCCAGGTTTCCTAACAAAGTTGTGATCGGTCGATGATGCCGATCGCTGTGTGGGCTCGTGGGGGGTACATAAAGATGATAGCAGCTGCATGGGACTGTGCAAGCGAGTCAGGTGACATTGCGGGTGGGCTCACGTCGACATGCATGTGAATTCTTGTTTCTAGCTTAGCTGGTGACGTCCGGCCGATGAGGACAAATCCAGTATGTATCTGGTTCCTTATCTGCATAAACTTGTCCTAGCACACGTTTCTCCGTCACCTCTAATGATGAGTGCCGCAGGAACGGATACGTTCGTCCTTTTTTTTTACTGTGGCTGTGGTTTTTACCTGTGTTTAATGATTTTTATTTGTGTTTTTTGAGATAGTGGCTGATGACGGAGATGTTGATATAGATGGCACAAAGTTTAGGCTAAAGAAGCCGTTTAGAAAAGTGACTTCGAGAAATTACTTGGAGAAACCAGTTCACTATGTTTTACCTTTTGGAAAAATTAAAGTTAAAAGTTAAAAAAAAAGTCAAAAAGATAAGGGCTGTTGTTTCTGGGCTGGGCCTGTGGGTGTGCATGGGGCTACACAACTGCATGCAATGCAGGGGAGCAGCCATCCATCGTGCATCTACCCGACGTGTCACAGTTCACGACGACGTGTACGCTCCCTTTGGGGATACGTAACGCCGGCAACCACATGCAAATAGCTTGGTCCAGACACTGGCACGTATACTGCTTCCTGCGTCCGTCTAGCTAGCTCGTTTCCACAGAAGCTTGGAGGTGAGCGATGGATCCACTCCTGGCAACCATAGACATCTCCTTGGTATAACTAAATTTAATATAATGTTTATTATAATATTTTTTATAAATTTTATTTTAAAAATATATCATTTAAAAATTAATTACTATAACAATCTAAGCTAAAATATAATCATAAACCTAACTGAACCGAGCCGATTTCATCGTCCTATCTCCCTCCCTCAAAAAACGAAGTCATCATCGTCGTTAGAGAATGATACGTCGATCCGTACGTCACAATCTGGTTATACTCACCCATCAGTACGTATTCCCTCTGTTTGGCCGGCCATATAAGCGAAGCACGAATAAACGGTGAACGTACGTACTCGTCGGTCCCTAGATCCGTCGAACCTTCGGCCATTTAATCCGATCGATCGAGTCAGCAACGTAACTGTCAGAGCAAATGGAGGTCACCTAAGATGTACTATGAGTATTTAATTTTGTTGTATAAATGGTGTTGAAATTTGAATTTAATTTTTAGAGAGTTCGTAATTTTTAAGAGGTATCGTATGTCTTTGACGGTCTGTGGTTAGACTGGTGAGTCCGATGTAATCAGATTTTAGGAGCAGCCATATCGTCGGTGCGGTATAACCGATTTCTAGTTGGCGATTATTTTTTTTATCAGAGAGTATGTTTGAGAGTTGGGCATGTACGGTCGGACCAGTCATCGTTGGCAGTCGGACCGGAGTGAGTTGGCTAGTGTAACCGGCATTTAAAATACGGTTACACCGGGTGGCTGGTTAGACCGGCTAGTGGTTGGCGGTCTGACAATGATGGTTCAATCAGCATGGGAAGAGCGGTCAGATCGGTGGCTGAGGCCAGAGTAGAATGAGAGTTGGAATTGAGTTGTTTGAGTATGTGCACGGCATGAGTAACGTTGCTTAGTTATAGCGTGTTGTATGATACATTATTTTGACTAATGTAAGTCAAGTGTGTAACTTGTGCTCGACATGGTTGATTGATCTTTAGATGTGCAGGTGGCTTGGAGGGCGTAGCGGTCAATGGCAATGGACTGGGACTAGGCATGGGAGTTGAGGTCCGGAGCGATCATGTAAGTTTGGGTGAGACTGCGTAACTCAAATGGGAGCACAGAGAAGACAAGAATCGTGGAGAGATAAGTTGATGCATGCATTGCACCAAGTAATGAGGCCGATGCACGTAGAGATGGTTCAGGAGAGACTGAGTGTGTGAACACATGACGGTTAGTCATTGAGTATTATAGGCTACGTATCAAAACATGCGGAGATGCTTTGGTATGATGTAAGGATTCTTGGCTCATCAATTATGTCAATCAATTATTTTGTGTCGTGCAGTGCTATGTAACAGTTTGCTTGTTGTTGTTAGTTGTAGGATTCTGAAGTTAGGTCATGGTGAGGTCGAAGGGATCAAGATTAAGCTAGAGAGTTGAGGTCTAGAGCGATCAACATACCGCCCGAAGATGATTGTGGCTAGCGAAGTGGTTACAAGACAAGAAAACAAGGAACCAGAGTGGGAGTTACCGATAGTGGACATGATGGACAACAACGAGGCTTAGGGAGTAGCTGAGGTCCAAAATGGTCAGGAAAGCCAGGTGTTGTTATGGTGGATGGAGAGGCCTGTGGCGCGCCAAGTGACTTAGGATCCGGACACGTGAGAGGTTTGGAGGCAAGTCATTGATAGGAGGCGGTAAAAGGGAATTTTGGTAAATTATCCAATACTGAAAAGTGACGGTGTGTGAAACCATGACAATTAGCTAAGTGGATTAGGTCAAGGAGTTTTCATGGTGAATTCGGACTATTGAACCCAAGTGAAAGTCGCACTTTAAAAAGCGTACACGTGTGAGTGTAAAATCTGGTATAGAGTTAGGTTAATGGGTTAGTGCATGTAAGAGTGGATGAAACACAACTAAAGGTGCTGGTTATGGTTTTTCGTGTGAGTCTCTATATATAAGGAGGGAGAGAGTTGGTTTAGGCTAATCTTGGGAGAGTTTAGACTAAACTTTTGAGAAGAGTTAGGTTCTTAGAGAGAATTTTTGTGAGATGAGTTGTGGCTTTTTGTCTTGATCTTGTTGTCATCCTTGAGCTTGTGAGTTACTTGGAGTGACTGCAAACATTTATCTCGAAGTATCAATATATATCAAAATTCGTCCAAATCTTTCTACTCTTTGGTCAAGTGTTGAAACCTTGATTTGGCTTGATTTTTTGTGTTTCCTTCTCCTCATTTGATCTTGCTATAATCCATGATGAGTAAGAGGTATAGAAGATCCTAGTTGATCAATCATTATCCATCTAGATCACATCCATAGCAAGAAATAAGACCATTCCTGATTCTTGCTTGTTCTGGGATCAAATTTGAGTTTTCATGATCTAGATAGCTGTAGCCCGAATTCATACCTAGATTAGCTTCCTATGACATGTAGAGTATATCTAGATTGTACTCTTGATTAGAAACTTCTAGAGTAAGAACTAATTTGGATTTTAGGGTTTTGGATGTTTTGAGACATAGATTTGATTTTCTTCGTTTGAGTGAACCTGAACCTAAGAACCTTGTAATTCTTGATTGAAACAAGTCTCATACAAAATTTGAGATTGTTTGGATGATTTGAGTTTTATCCTAGATGCTTTTTGAGGTATGGGAACACGGAAGCGGTCGGAGCGCCTAAGACCTATGGTTAGACTGCCCTGTTTAGTCAGATTGGCCTCAGATAGTAGTCAGACCGGTCTGCCCGGTCAGATCGGCCTCTAGGCCACGGTCAGACCATCCCAGAGGCAAGATGGATTGTTCTATACTCCTATTGTTCTTTTGACTATTTGACTTCTGTTTGAGAGTTATTTCTTCTGTGTATCTGATCTTTTTAGCTTTTTATAGCTAGTGAGGTGAAGAACTCTTTTGCATTCAAAGGGGTTAATTTTATTGAAAATAAGAAAGAGACAAGGATCATTCACCCATTTGATCTCCGCCATCGGTTCTACAGTAACAGACGAATGGAGCACAGTTCGTTAGTAGTGTTAATGCAAATCGGCATGCACCTCACCGATCGCTACATTTCACTGACGCGTACGAGGCAAAAGCCTGCTCGTTTGCCCGCTGTGTAGCACAGGCCGTCGCCTTGAATTGGCAGTTCTGCACAGGCTGCATGACGAACAAGGGGACTGAACTTTACAAGTACTTCAGATCATTACAGGCCCTACAGCTTTGCATGCATGTCCATGTACTACACACCAGAATGATCCGCCATGGCGGCAAGTGGGACGACCTTGCATTGATACCTTACGGATATTCGGTTACATTTGTAGGGGTTGATTGATTGCCTCTGCAAGTGTCCAGCTACAGAGCATAAACACACATACAGTACAGGCTGCACAGCACAATGCTATTTGCCAGGCTCGCTTCGCTGGACGCAATAACGCCCAAAAATGGCTTCCGAGGTGATGACTGATGGGTGGCGCCTTTATGAATTTGGTGGTGATGAGGTGAGCAGTTAACGCGCGAGACCGTCCGATCGGAAAATAGACGGTCCAGATCTGCTGGACAAGCCAGAAATTGAGGTGCATGAAAAGTGCTCTTGCCATCTCAAAAAAAGTTCTTGCATGCGATAATTTTGATTGTTTATTGATCGTTCAGATTACATAGGCTCCGCTTATTTTGGTTTGTGCTTCTAGTTTCTGACTTATTTTTCATTATTCATAAATTTCATTTTTTCTGGCTTTTTAGTTTTTTTGAGCTTTTTTGTTGGTTCTTTTTTCCCGTATTCGTTTGCGTTGTCTATGATGTGTTAACCTATTTTTTATTTTTTTAAAATTTAGTTACGTCAAATAAGTTATCATCAGTTATAATATATATTTTTTCAGCTATAGTACAATTTCAGCTATAAATTAACTTATTTTAACCCAACCAAGCGGCATCATAGCCGCCGCTGCATCCAACAAGGAGTTAATGAAAGGATTGAGTGAGTGCCAGTGAAAGAATCTTAGCCATAGGAGGAGAGCTAGGTACCAGCAGCTTGCATGTTAATTTGCAGGGACCGTGGGAGTAGTGTGTTGTTTCGGGTTGCATTATAGGGCATGTTCTTCTTTGGCTGAAGCTTATGGCTTTTGGCTGTGGCTTTTGGGCTATTCGTGCGAGAGATTACAGAGTAACAGAAACTCATGTGCGGTCTTGTCACGGTGCAGAGTTGCCCCATGTGGTCATGTCGCTGTGGAAAACTGGCCCATGTGGTCTTGTTGCCGCACAAACATATCTCATCTGGTGTAGTTGCTATGCAAAGTTAGACCGTCTGATCTTCTCACTGTACAAAGCTGGCCTGTGTGGTCTTATCGCAGTGCAAAGCTAGCTCATATGGTCATATCGCTACGCAAAGCTGACTTGTGTGATCTTGTCGCTGCGTAAAGCTGTCTCGTCTGGTGTAGTCGCTACGTAAAGCTGGACTATCTAATCTTTTCATTGCGCAAAGCTGGCACTTATGGTCTTGTTATAGTGCGAAGGTGCCCCATGTGGTCATGTGGCTGTGCAAAGCTGGCCCGTGTAGTCTTGTAGCTGTGCAAAGCTGTCTGGTTTGGTGTAACCGTTGTGCAAAGTTGGATCATCCGATCTTCGCACTGTGCAAAGCTGGCCCCTGTGGTCTTTTGTTGCGCAAAGATGCCCCGTATCATAAATCACATCGTGACACCCCATGGGCTATAAAGTGCATGCCTGAGCCATTGATAGTAGAAATAACTATCTTCTCCGTCCTAGAGTAAGATACCATGACAGATGCTGAGGGACTAGTTGAACATGGGTCACCACGGGGGGATCTTCCGCTCGAAAGGAAGGAGGACTTCAGCGTTAACTACTGCTTGTTGCAAAACAGGCATGCTTAGCCAGTGTGGCCGAAATGCAGACACATGGAGGGCGCGGTCGTGCAGGTGGCGGAAGGCCATTTGGATGGGGGGTCACATTTCTTCTGATGCCCACACTTTAGGGTACAATTAGGTAATGGTCTATTTTATAGTACTGTTAATGGAGTTTCGATGTTAATGTTCCTTTCTAGCAGATGGTCAAATATGACTTTGTGTGATGGATTGATCCTCCCCATGAATGGTACGTTGCGAGGTACGTGGATACGTTGTGGGAGTGAATCGTTGACTCGGAGGTACGGATTGAAAGTCTCGAAGAGCACAACGATGACCTTCGTCAGTAGATACAACATGAGAGGGGCAATGAGGAGATCATCAACATAGAAAGTTCGTATGATCTAACATGATGCTGTGCAAACCCTAGTTGCATATGTGCTTGCCACTACAACAACAGCTAACCATGTCCGAGGCGGCCCCCTCTGTTACACTCCATGTGGGTACCACGAGGTTCATTGCACCTGTAGGCATCGACATATAAGGTTGTACCATAGTACTCTCCCCTGTTGGTTGAGGTATGTTTCAGTGTCATTAAGCATGTAATCGAATGGTTTGCACGTTGGTGAACTTGCCATTAATTGAGTGCACTGTTCAAGTGGTGCGAGTGTCGGTGCGGTTACCATTAATTGAGTAATGGTATGGGCGTCGACACGGATCGAATAAACAAACATCGTAAAGAGAAGTACAACTAAGATCGCAACAGTATTGCAAACTTTACTTAGTAAATAAGAAATGTAAGTAGTATATGAACAACAGATGCACAACCAACACTACCCCCTCCAACAGCATCCCAGCCCCTTCCGTCACCACCCTGGCCCCCTATGTCTCCATGTCCGCATCCTCCCGTAGCCCCATTTGGTCATCTTCATTAGCGCCGGGTGTCGGCGCCACGACAAGGTAAGACGGCCAGGAGACTATCGCACACATCCCAAAGCAGGAGGAGTGGACTGCAGCGCCGCCTATGTGGCCATCGGTGCACCAGTGAGGACACTCCTAAAGAGAACCTCCGGGAGTGTGGCCTGAAGTGCGGAGCCCATGGCCTGGCAGGCCCAGTCTGAAAAGTACTAGTCTGTATCGTCCTAGTCTGGGGAGACCCCACATCCCTCATCGGGGGTATAAGACCTGAAGTGCAAATATCATTAGTTCGTCAGATAAAGAGATGGGAGAAAATCAAAAAGAGGCAAAGCGTACCCTTGGCTGGCACCATAGTGTGGTCAAAGCCATCTGGAGGGACGTACGGCACAGTGTACGCACCCTGCATGAGGAAGCTGGAGAAGTACGGAGGATAGCCAAATTGCTACGTTGGCGATGTAGGGGACTGTGCCCAGGCTGATCCCCGGCCTCGTTAGGCTGAGGTGGTGTAGGACATGGCCATGCTGAACCCCCCGCGTGGTGCCATGCCGGACGGGGCGGCCCCAATGGATGCACCGTGTGTGCATAGGGGTGCAAGCTTGCGGACCTCCGGTAGCCTCTTGCACGATGACAGGGCGATGACGCATGCACCCAAGGCCTACACACAAAGCAAAGCCTGCACCACCTCCTCCCATGTCACCTCCATACCACTGGCGATCCTATCCACCATGGCGCGAGACTCCCTTCAAATCGCAGCACCGACGTCAACCTGTAAGGAAAACATGAAAATGTCAATCCTCTTAGTGGCATTGCCATAAGGGAATATTTACAAATTTGATGTAATGTACTGTTATGTGAGCATCCCGCGCAAGGTGCGAGGGGTACATGTTTGTCGGTGCTACAACGTGTGCTGAGGGCGAGTCGAAGACATGTACAAGCTTGGTACGTGTTCGAGGCTAATACCAGCACAGGTACTTATCGTACACACTATTGTCGTAGGGGGTGGCCTCCTGCACGCTGTCCTGTAGTGTGCCCTTCCACTGGACTGTCCACTCCTCCATCTTCATTGTCTAGTCCGTGCCGTGTTTGACTCCCTTCCTAGAGTGCCTGTAGGAGATAGCATTTCGTTACAAGTTGTCAAACGAATTAGCAATAAAAGGAGAGTCCTGTGAGGCGGTCACTCACACGTGGATGTTCTGCGGCACCAGTCGCCCGACTAGTACTGGAACGACCTAACGTATGCCAAATTAGCATATCACATGATGCGCCATGTAGTCCTCGACGAAAACGTCGTACACGAGCATTCGGCACGTCAGCCAGAAAGCCCGGTCACACCAGCAGAGGGAGGACAACCCGTTAGGAGCACGGCTCTACAATGTCGCACATGTAAGTATAGACAAAGCATAATAATAATAATAATAATAATAATAAGTGATGATATAAATGAAATATTATGTAATGCAATGTTTACTATTTGCTATGCAAGTATTTTCCGTTAAAAAGTATTTAGGAAAGAAAGTTTTCATCACATGTGGTAAGTATTAGAGAACAGAGTGAGTATTTCTCTCTTATAATATATAATATTATAATATCACAAATGAAGTTATGCAATAATATATTTTTTAAAAAGCAAAATTACATATGTATTGCCAAGTCATTTAAACGTATTTTAAAGGTAATGTCCCCATAAGTGCGCGGGCCACCTTACTAGGTCAGATTAAAAAATAGATTGTTTAAAAAAACGGCAGGCATGCATGCTCAAGTCTTGGATAAGAAGAGAGCTTTAACGCGATCGTCGGAGAAATGGAGCTTTCCATGTCAGAGAAGTTGACGGCAATCTCGGACTGCTGCATCCGTCGGATAAAACCTTCTTAATTCTTATAAGTCATTTTTTTTACAAAAAGAACTCTTGTAAGCAGCGGCGGATCCAGCAGGGGGGGGGGGCTCGAGCCCCCCCTACCGCTACCGGACCCTTGGAGCCCCCCCCTAAATTTTTAGCCATGGATGTATAATGTAGAAGGGGCTGAGGTCGAGCTGAAGGTACTTCAGCCCCTCCAAAAAAATTTCCTGGATCCGTCACTGCTTGTAAGTCTTATTATAGAATCCATGCACAGTACTATTGGGTACATGAAGCTGTCAAATATATGGATCACTAGGACTCCAATGTAGGACTGTACGGCTGGATCAAACTTAAAGCTAAATAAATCAACGGACGTCGATCATTTCCAGTTAGGTGACATGTTGTTACCAGGCACAACTCTGAACTGACAGATTAACCGTCTCCTATCTTGCTCTGTGAGGCAGTACCGCACCATGCTGCCTTCAACTAATCAATTAAGATTTGGGCAAATCCACCCGGCTCTAGGGGATCTGCACCACGCCTGGAAAAAGTTTCAGACCCAATTTTTAGCGTGAATCAACAGATATACATGTGCTCCGTAAGCTAGCGAGGCTGCTTCCCGGTCACTCAACTCGAACCTAATAAGCCCAGCCGTCAGAAAAGAGAGAGAGAGTTGTTAGTAGAGGAAGTTACATGGGAAGGTTCAGGAGTTCCGTGTTCGCTTTTGTGACGCAATATCGTGCACGTTGTCGCCGATAACGACGGCTCTTTGCACTGCATTAGTCCACGCTAAACGTACTGGAGCCGAACGCTCGTCCATTAGCCAACTAATTAATTAAAACGTTTCTGCTAGTACGCACCAACTCCTCCTAGCATCCTAGAGCGGCTCAAGTTGTTGGACGCAGCAGCCTGTTTTATTCGTTTGGTGTAGTGTGCACAGGCTATTGAAGCTAGTGCATGCGCTTACTGTCTTTAAGGTGCTTTTGGTTGAGTTTTTAAGAGTTACTTTTGCTTCCAAAAAGCTAAAAGCTAACCAAAGGGGTGCAAACCAGAAGCTGCTTTTTCAGAAGCAGCTACTTTTAGGTAGTACAGTTTTGAAAGCACCTTGGACCCTGCTTTTGACTTTTGGCTTTCTGCTTTTTGAAATGGTGAAAATAGAGAGCTGTTTCACAGTTGTTTCAAGGAAAATAGAGATAGGAGATAAGTTTTATACTTGTTTGAACCAAACAGCTTACAGCTTTTCCACAGCCCACAACCTACAGCAGCTTTTCCACAGCCCACAGCTTACAGCAGCTTTTTCAGAAGCCACAACTCAACCAAACACACCCTTACAGTCTCACTGATTAAGATCTGTTTAAAATGGCTTTTAGCTGCAGCAGCTATTGATTTTTGGTTGAAATAGACACTATAGTAGTTGTTAGCTTTTGGCTGAAATATTCAATTAAAGAAAAATAAAGAAAAAAGAGAATATGAAAAAAACCATTATATCCTTATGGATAATACAAAGAAAAAAGAAAAAAAAGAAAAGAGAAAAAAAGGAATAGCTAGAGGAACAAGGAATCGAAGTGGTCAAAAGATGTGCTTTGACGTTGGTCTCATGGGGGAGCTAGCTGCCTATATGGATAATCTTGTTTAACAGTTGTTGCACTTTGATCACGTGGGAGTTATCCACATGCATGATGTGGTACAAGGTGTTAATCCTACTGATGGAATGCAATTATGCAATGACAATTTTCTCTCTGGAGAACATGTGAGGTTGACACATAAGTCACAGCACCGTCACAACAGATCATGGTTGATCTAAATCAGACAGTCTGATGACCTGATCCCTCCTGTTAATCTGTCAGAACTTTGGATAATAACGAACTGCATTTGGATAATAACGAACTGCAATTCTTCATGGGCCATCCAGTGCCAAGTTAGCTCAGGAATTGACATGGCATCCAACTACCCGCAAATAATAGCCAGTGCATGTCCCTTCCTTCTCAATAT
This sequence comes from Dendrocalamus latiflorus, assembly GCA_017311315.1. NCBI lineage: Eukaryota > Viridiplantae > Streptophyta > Magnoliopsida > Poales > Poaceae > Dendrocalamus > Dendrocalamus latiflorus. Next base: position 37,809,394 of record CM029617.1, on the reverse strand, counting down.
TGGAGTTGTTGCGCCCTCCTTTTTACGTTGAAACGTAGGTTTCAATGGAGATTCAAGTACTGCAAATATAACTACCACTTCAAAAAATAAATCTCTATAAAGTTGGTTTGTAAATATATCATTGCATATATTTGGGGGTAGATGCAGATGTATGCTGGCCTTCCTGTTGCTGACAATGCTGTTTTACCTGCTACTAGTTTCCCAAACCAGAAAAGCAGAAGGAAGAAAGCAGTGGTAACGTCTGATTGACACAAACACACAACCGAGTGCTCGTTAGCTGGCTGATGTAGTAGCAGTGTAGCTAGCTAGATAGCTTCCTGTTTCATAACAAGCACAGCTTTTTTTGGCCATAAATCCGAACAAGGACTACTTGACAATCGTAATGCGTTGTGGAATCATGTAACATGGAGTATATGATGGTGGTGCTATTTGGACGGACTTCGATTACCTAAGCAAGTTCTTGAGCTTTTTAGTAGCTATAGCGAGTCAATAACACCAGGAGAATTATGGATCCTAACCGTTCCCTGCGAAGTACAAAACTCAATTCGAGGAAGAATGATCTCTGAGGAGAAGTATTTTGTATGATTCGAAAACTTCTCAAACGGCAACGGTATGAATTTCCTTGAAGCAAACTAGTAGGACATCATGCAGTGGCATCCAGAGTACATGGAGAGTTCATCAGAGCTGAGGGTGAATAAATGTACTTTCTCAAATTGTATTTGTTATAAAATACACAGTAAAAATAGTTGATCAAGAAAATAGGATATAAGGATTTAACATGGAAACTCTTGCAAGAAAAAACTACAGACGCACGAAGGTGGAATTCACTATATGAGGAGAGATTATAAGTACAGAGAACTTTGGCGTGTCTTAATTGTACGATTACAAGGTATATATATAAACTAGGGATCAGAGTCCCTAACAAAAAACAGATAGAGTACTAGTCGGCAATGAAACAGTGACTTATAAAAACTTTGAACAATAACTTTCTCGGAGACAGGAACAACACCCCGCTTAAATAGTCTCAGAAGATAACAGTATAAAGTTGTAGTCAAAAACACCTCAAGTATTCATGTTTGACTCTAGTCAGAGCAGAGTCCATCTGGACATGAAGATGATTCCAATCATAATCTCTGACCAGTTCTCATTGCTTTGAGAGAATACTGATCAAACTCTTTAGGTGGTGATCGGTTCGGCTGAAAAGCTCATGGCTTATGGCTGAAAACACTGTAGCTGGCTGAAAAAAGTACTGTAGCTGACAGAGCCTTATTTAGCATAATTAAATTTAAAAAAATTTAAAAATATAAAAAATATGTTAGCCCATTACGTATAATACAAACAAATACGGGAAAAAAAGAACCGGCAAAAAAGCTCAACAAAAAGCCAAAAGTTCAGAAAAAGACGAAACTTATGAATAGTGAAAAATAAGCCTACAGCCAGCAGCCGCAGTCATGTTGATCGCTGCCTAGTCGAAAATACCAGCAATGGTGAAATCCGATTAGATTCGGATCACAGTACACAACAGTATTGTTTTATTTGCTGGTCACTTCCAAATTCGACAAAATCAAAGTTGATTTAAGGACATTTGGACTAGTTCCGATAAGTCGATTCGAGGACTCTTGGACTTGTTCTGATAAGTTGATAGTGGAAAAAATGATTACGTGGTTGTTTCAATAATGGATATACTCCTACTAGACTAGCACCAACAAGAATGGTCCAACTCAAATGTATTATACGGCTACGCCCATGCTTCATATACTCAATCATTTCTCTTTTGTTCGACACACATATTGAAAAGAAGAGACATCTAGGTCACACTTTCATGTCCACTGAAGCCACCCCTTTCTTGAAACTTCACAAATTAATCACGGGAAAACTACTCCAACTGGACGATTCGGACAGCAAATTTCCCATCAATATCTCATGTCAAAAAAGATGCAAACTTCTCTTGTAAACAAAAGATACAACCTAAAAAGTAGAAACCAAAAGCAGAGCAAGATTTGACATATACTGATGAACGCGAGGAGGAATCAGGACGGAAAGATGAAGAAAAAGCAATTCATGCATGCACAACAACCAAGTCGTAGTATAGTGGTAGTAGTTGAGCCGGGGGGTGAAGATCGACGCGAGGTGGGCTAATGGCGCAACAGCTACGTCCTAACCGACCATTAACGCCGTGTATATAAGCCACGGAGCCCTGCAGATTTCTTCATCCACCGAGTAATCGCAGAGCTCCGAGCACATCTAACTACCGGCTACAATGGCGCCTCTGCTCGTTGCGTTTATTGTCGTCTCCTCCTCGTTCTTGGCCGTCTCCGGCCAGAAGTTCAACGCCATCTTCAGCTTCGGCGACTCCATGTCCGACACCGGCAACCTCTGCGTGAACGGCCCGCCCGCCGGCCTCACCCTCACCCAGCCACCCTACGGCGAGACCTTCTTCGGCCGCGCCACCTGCCGGTGCTCCGACGGCCGCCTCGTCGTCGACTTCCTCGGTACGGTTTCGGCGCCGTTCTTTCCGGGGGTTTTAAACTCGCCATTTCCCTCCAAAAAACAGAGCACTTCGCTCTGTTTCGACGCGTGACGTGCGAATGACTGTTGTGGTGTGTGCAGCTGAGAAGTTCGGGCTGCCGCTTCTGCCGCCGTCGAAGAAGGGCACGGCTGACTTCCGGCGCGGCGCAAACATGGCGATCATCGGCGCGACGACCATGGACGCCAACTTCTTCCAGTCGCTCGGCATCGGCGACAAGATCTGGAACAACGGCCCCCTCAACACCCAGATCCAGTGGCTCCAGCAGCTGCTGCCGTCCGTCTGCGGCTCGACGCAGGGTAATCAATACTGCCTGCCAACCACTCTTCTCCCCTTCCATGCACTGCACTCTCCATTAACTCCTGGTCCAGGGAAGTGGTTGCCCAATGCTGCCGCCATTAACTTCACTTCTTCGCAGCTTGCAAGTCCTACCTCTCCAAGTCCCTCTTCGTACTCGGCGAGTTCGGCGGGAACGACTACAACGCCCAGCTCTTCGGCGGCTACTCCCCCGAGCGGGCCAGCGGCCAGACCCCCACCATCGTCGACGGCATCGGCAAGGGCGTCGAGGTACGCACTTCCGCACAACCAAATTCCCACATATACATCGCAGCATTTTCGTAGCAGCCACCGACGCGTCCATGTCTTTTTTGGTCGCAGCAACTGATCAACCTTGGAGCGATGTACATCGTGGTGCCCGGGGTGCTGCCGGTGGGGTGCTTCCCGATCTACCTGACGCTGTACCAGACCTCGAACGCCGGCGACTACGACCAGTACGGCTGCCTCAAGCGCTTCAACGCGCTGTCCACCCACCACAACTCGCTGCTGCAGAGCAAGGTCTCCAGCCTGCAGAGGAAGTACCCGTTTGCACGGATCATGTACGCCGACTTCTACAGCCACGTCTACGACATGGTGAAGGCCCCAGGAAACTACGGTACATACTGCAACCTCATGCAGCCTGATGAGATCGATCAGCTCAGAATTGCATTTGTCGATGAGTGTTTTATGTCTGTGTCTGTGCAGGGTTTAGCACCAACCTGAGGGCGTGCTGCGGCGCCGGCGGAGGCAAATACAACTACCAGAACGGCGCGAGGTGCGGCATGCCGGGCGCCTACGCGTGCTCCAACCCGGCGTCGTCGTTGAGCTGGGACGGCATCCACCTGACGGAGGCGGCGTACAAGCAGATCGCCGACGGGTGGGTCAACGGGCCCTACTGCCACCCGCCCATTTTGTCCTAGAGCTCCGGCAAAAATTCGACAATTGTTTGGTCGCTCCTCAAGTTGGGGGATGGGATTATAATAGCAGAAAAGAAGAAGATATGTTGCGAGAATAGCCATCGTTTTCTCATGTTTTTATGTGACAGCAATGCTAATATGCCATTTGTGTAGTACGCGATTGGGCGGCTATTTATGTGTTGCAATTGAATCTTTGTTTAATAGTGTGGTTGGACTTGGAACACACCGTGCACAGATGATAAAGGCATGTTCTTTTTTGTTACGGCTTGTGACTTTTGAACTATTCGTGCGAGATATTATAGAGTAACAGAAACTCACATATGGTTTTTGCAAATATAAATGAAGTCGGCATGGTATGTACTACAATTAACTAGTAGATCCTATCTTAAAAAATACTCCGTTTAAAAGCTAGTTACTGTAGAAAAATCAAAAAATAGCTTTTAAAAGCTGAAAAAAACATGACCAAATATGAGCAAGTTTCATCGTAAAACACGAGGTGGCATGACTGCATCTGAGTATGAAACTGCAATACATTTTGAACCGTGGCAGCGTGATAAAAAAAATGCCTTGTTGCGTACACTGGAGGGGGATGAAACTCCAACAAATGCGACAAAGTAGTAGCAGGAAATACGAAAAACTTTGATGAATGGATGTCTGACCCTTTCCCCCCTTGAGAAACACTATCCAAAAGTATCTTGTGTTTCAAAAAGCTGCATGCAAGTTGCTGTAAAAAAAACCTGTGTTTGTTTAAAGTTTGGCCAAACTTTCTTGTGGAATGTAATGCATCAGCATCTCTTTTTGGCTTTTGCCACCCTCACCTAATTATCGGAGTCACTAAAATGCTATCAAACTCTGCTAAAGAAAGAGTATTAACTAGTACCACATATTAGGAAGATTCCAAGGCATCCTCTCTTTCCTCTGACCTACCAGGCAATCATTTCTTTCCCCTGAAACGAAGGATGTATGATGGGATGGTCTCATAAACTCTCACCCTTTGGCAGCTGGCACTGCGCACTCAATCGCCAATCACAATTCGCAAGACCGTGTCAGTACTCAGTACATAACCAACCTTCAAAGCTTGCCTTTCCCGTCCGGTACGACCAACCTTCCAAATCCGCTTTCGTTTGATTTTGTTCAAAAAATACTATAGCTTTTAGTTTTTAGTTATATCTTTTAGCCGATTATGATAGAGATTATTGGAATAAGGGACACTTGTACTGAGAAACAACTCCGTTTAAAATAATTTCTATAATAATTTCTATAAATACTTTATAGAAATTATCTTGAGAAGTTACTCTATTTAAAAACCAGTTTCTAAAACCGAAAGGTGGGAAAGTTTGGAGCAGGATCATAGTGCTTTCAAACTGTCAAGCACTTACCGGCCCAGGCCAAAAAAGGCTGTCTCTGCCAGTGGGCTCTCGGCGTCCCGGGCCATGCCGTTTTGGGGATTTTTCACGTCGTTCGGCGGCGTCACGGCGAAACTGGCCACCGGAGCGGCTTTTTCGTGGGGGAGACGCAGCAAGCGCGCTTCACTGCGCGCGCAAAGACGGACGACGTTGAATCGCGCCGATGAGACGGCGAACTTGTCAGGAGGGAAGCGAGACGGCGGCGCGCGCGGCCACCGCGCGGTTAAGCCAGCGCGGAGACGTACGCCGCCGGAAGCGTCCAAAACGGCATTAAGCACGGGAGTTTTCACGAGGTGGTTCGGCGGTCGGCCGGCCGGCCGGCTCGGCTCGATCAGCTGAGTGCAAAGGCGCTAACTCTGACGAAATCCAATGAGCTGAGCATGCACATGCACAGGTGGAATGCTAATCCAACGTACGTGACCAGAGGCGAAGTCAGGGGAGGCTTAGTAAGGCTCGAGCCTCACCTCCCCCGGCGAGCAGCCGGCCGACGGTGACAATCACAGACAGTATGTGCTGCGTCGGACCGGCGACAATCACAGACAGAGGCTTTAAGCCCAACAAGCAACAAACAAAAAAACTTAAACTTCAAGTGGCAACCCAGAGGCCCAACAAATTTTCTTATTGGCCCACCAAAACATCCAACAAAGCACATTCACCAGGCGGCAGCAGAACTCAGACGTTCACAAAGCACAATAGCACATTCACTTCCCAAATCCCAGGCCAGATCTGGCGGCGCCGCAGCGACCCGGCGGGAGGAGTCGGAGCGGGGCGATGAGGGTGCCGGGCCGGGGTAGGGGGAGCCAAACCGCGGCGGTGAGGGTCAAGGCGCCGCCGGCGAGTCTGGGACGGCGGACTCCTAGCAAGGCGAGGAGTGGAGCTACGGAGGAGAGGAGCGAGGCGAGCTGGCGAGGAGCGGAGCTGCGGAGGAGCCGAGGAGCGAGGCGAAGCGGCGAGCGAGATCTCAGATCTGAGAAGTGAGAGAGAGAGAGAGGCTGTGAGGAGGGCGTTGAGGAGCCGAGCTGCGGCCTGCGGGCGAATAAAAGCAGCGGCGAAGGCGAATAAAAGAGCTGCGGGGCCGAATCGAAGATAATAAAGGCGGAGCTGCGACGAGCCTGCTGCCTGCGCAAGTGCGGCCGGTCGAGCGGACGAATTCTGGTCTGACGAGTGTCCATAGTGAACAGATCAAGTGATCAACAGAGAATTGAGGAGGCTAGGGAATTAGGTGCGGCCGACAGCTTCACTGCTTTAGGGTAATTTTTCTATACTTTTTTTATCGATTTAGCATTTTAGAGTTTAGATTTTAGACTAATAATTTGTTTATAAATTTGAGAAACGAACTTTGTGCAGCTATTTCGCAAGTAATTCAAGTGGTTCTCGTCCAACCAATGAGAGTACAACTCAACCAAAGAAACTTCGACTAGAATTTAATCCAAATGAAATAATTGCTGATCTGGTGCTGCACATACCAATTGAATATCATGCTAATGAAATTAGAGATCAAGTGAGAAGGGCATATTTATTGAATGGTCCTACCCGAGTAATTGGATATTCATTTCCACAGACACTAGATAGCAAACAGTTGTGGTCCTTTCAAGAATCATGGTATAACAAATTTGATTGGTTGGAATATAGTGTGGAAAAGGATGCCGCCTTTTGTTTCTATTGTTTTCTTTTCAAGAAACCGGCACAACCCAATACATTTGAAAGTGATGTATTTACAAAGGTTGGGTTCTCTCGTTGGAAGATTGCTTTACAAGCTTACAAGCTTTCAATAAACATGTTAGTGGTACAAATAGTTCCCACAATATTGCAAGGGGTCTTTGCGACGACTTCAAAAATCAAAGATCAAGTGTGTCTAGCAAAATCAATACTTATAACAAGGAGGCCAAAATTGCATACAAAATTCATTTAACTGAATCTTTAGATTGTGCAAGATATCTTATAGCTCAAGATGAAGCTTTTCGAGGACATGATGAATCCGCTACTTCCATCAAAAGGGGAATTTCAAAGAGTTATTGGATTAGTATAAAGATAAAAAGGAGGAAGTGAAGGTGGCATTTGATACAGCTCTCCGTGTTCCTCTTCCTCTCCATCCTCCTCTTCACCTCCCTCAACGAGCGCCTCCTCGTGCCGCTCGCCAACCGCCTCACCCGCCGCCCGCAAGGGCTCACCTCGCTCCAGCGTGTTGGCGCCAACCTCGACAGAGGAGGAGATTCGGAGTAAGCTGAAGAGGAAAAAGGGAGTGAGGTCGGGAGGAGTAGCGTCGGCCGAGAAAATACGCTCAAGGCGCCGCAGGCCAGCTCGAATCTTCGGGTAAGAGGGCTGAGTAGGCCAGTTTTGAGTAAAGCATTTTCAACAAAGATTTAACATAGGAATAAACAGTAAAATAAAATACATGTGTATAAATACCAAGTTAAAATATATGAGAAAATCATTGATAAAACATACTTTGTAAATAATACTCACAAATTAAAACCTAAAGATTTAAGAGACCAAAGTCTTAAATACGAATTAAACAAGGGTTATTGCTTCATTTGAAATATACAATTAGGAGTTAAAAATGGGATTTTTTTCTATCTTCAAATAATGCAGGAGGGGATTTGGTTCCAGGGGAAGAGACTACCCAGACAATCACTGAGATAGCTACCTCTTGGTCAGGCAAGTAAAGCAAGTTGTCAAGCTTGCTGTGGTTCATGAAATGTTTTGTTTTGACAGTTATTTTCTAATTTCTGGACGTTGCATTAAAAGTAATTTCTAAAAGAAAGGAAATTGGTTAGAAGGATGGATAACATGATAAGAATCAGAAGAGAATAGGGTAGAGGGTGCTTTGGTTGTGAGTTTAGAGGCAGTGAGACCCTCTACATATGGTTATTATATAAGGAGTAGATAAAAATCTTCATTCTAAAATGAATCGTAAAACAGTATCAACCATACTCCCGTGCTGAACGGGCGGAACAAGTTACTCTCTTTTATTGCTACCATCTTCATGCTGGGTAAGTAATAAATTGGGAATGGGGCTCGGCCGGTAAGAAAACTCGGGAGTCCTAATTCACTTATATTAGCGTATGTGGAGTGTCGAGTATTCAGAACCGCTCGACCAACAACTTTATAGTTGGATGGAGATATAGTAATAAGAGTCGAGAAAATATTCTGTATTCTGAATTTGGGGTCGCATCAAAGGAAATGTGAATGACCAGTGTCCATAAGAATTCAGAATAATTATGGGTAAAGTGAGATAAGTCTACGCAGTACTAAAAATCATGAATTCATGCCAGTCTCTTGGATAAGAGTCTACGGAGAAAAACACTGGTTTTTCTCTTGCTCCAGAATGATTGATAGAAATTTCATAAGTTAAAACATTGTCAACTTTTCAAAGCTTATATTATGTCTTGTGGAAGTTGGATAAGGTAAAGCTCGGGCAGAAATATGGATAAAATTGCATCATTATTTATAAACTTGCTGAGTACGCCATGGTAATGACACGGGTCGCCACAAGAATAATCTAAGAGAGAAGATCATCCCTTACGCCTAGGATGGTGGAGGCAATCACATGCGCCAAAGACTGGGAATTAGCCAAAGAGCGGCAATAGTATCAACTGGAGAATCCTGAAATCGTACAGGCATATGCTGACCGCAAACACATGAATGACCTAGACATTGACGAGTAGATATTATGTACGCATGTTGTTATAGTTAATATATACATATATTGTTATTGTACTCTTTTCCTTACTTGAGAGATCCCACTCTGAGGCGTAAGATTTTTAACGAGGCAGTAACATTATATTTTTAAAATATGAAAGAAATTCCACTTTTTTCCGAAATATTTACGTCATTGCGTGCCCATGGTTTTATGCAATTAATTCAATTTCAACTAGTTTTTAACGAGGTGAGTACGAGAGAAAGGAAGATGACGACCGTTGCCGCCGCCTTCGCGTATAGTTATTTCGGGCTGGGCTTGGGCTGGCACGGCACGAACGCTGGTACGGTGGGCTTTGGGCTGTGCTTGGGCCTGATCAGAAGCGACACGGGCTGACACAGTACGGTACGGTGAGATGACTGGGCCGAGCCGGTACGGTACGAAGCGGCACGAACCTTGTGCCCGGGCTAGCTCTATGCAAGTCGATCTGTTGAACTATGTGTGTGACTGTGGCTGTTAAATATAATTTATTCACTGTTGGGGTGCCCTGTCACGCATAGCTGTGAGATGACTGGTTACAGTCAAGTAGTGCGTACGTGCCTTTTGGCTTGTCAGGGTACATGCAATTCTCCATCTTGACAATCTTTAATACAGTGCACAACATGGCAGTTCCATGTTGAACAATCCTAATGTACATCGCATATAGTACAGAGTTAAAGATCGAGCACAAAATCGAGCGAATAGACTACAAGTACACTATACGTCTTACTCAGTTATCTACGTGGTTTCTCAACTCCTGCTTAATTGGTTCAGCTTATGTAACATCCTGAAAAATATAAATAATATATTGTGGAGTTTTTAGATTATTTTATTTGCTTTTTATTTAAATTTGGAATTTGTTGGCTTTTTGTAAATGTAAAGGGAATTCAAAAGTAAAAAGAGGAAAGAAATCCACACATAAAATGATACAACACGAATATCAGATAAAGAATCTGAAAAGATGATCCATAAATTACCAAGTTGAGAAATGAAAATAAGCATAAAATAATATCCCTAAAAATTAGGGTAAACAAATTAAAGGAAATTAATACTCATGTAAATATGCAAAGAACCATGTGTATATAAGGACATATATACATATATACACATGAATACCATAAATAAATAAAATATATATTTATGCACAAACATAAGAAGGAGATGAAAGTATGTGTATAGATATACACCCAAGATGTATGTGCAAGTGTATATACATACAAAATTTATACAATAAAAGAAAAAAAAAATAACCCAGCCGGGCCGGCCATCACCCCGGCCCAGCCTCTCCCCGCGCGCGGACGCACGCGCAGCCAGCGCGCCCGCGTGGGCCAACGCACGCGCGGCCCAGCGCCGGCACCCGCAGCCCACCTCCACGCGCGCCCGCGTCTCGCTGCCGCCTGGGCCCGTCCCCTCGCGCGCGCGACGTCTCTGGCCGGTGGACCCCCGCCCGCATCTTCTTCCTCCTCCCCCTTCTTCTCCACGCGGCCGCGCCCCTCGCGCCAGCTCTCCCTCGCGTCTGCGCAGCAAATCCGTCGCCCATTCTCTCACCTCGCGGGCAAATTTAAAAGTACGGCTACAGGAGGGGGAAAGCACCTCTCCCGCCCTCTCTCCTCTGCAAAATCCGGGTGAGATTTGCCTCCATTCCCCCTCGCCGGCATGAACAGCGGCGGGCCGAATGTGGTCCTCGCCGTACAAGCCCTCCCCGGCTATAAAAAGCCTTCCCGTGAGCTGCTTCGGCACCGCCAGACCTTCCTCCTCCTTTCCCTGGCCGCAGTTCGGCCAGAGAGCCCTCCAATCGCCGTCGGCTCCCTCGTCTTCCCCAGCGCCGGCAAGTGCCGAATCGCCGGACCAAGCCACCAGAGCTCGATTCCATGCTCTGGAACCATCCCCGGAGCCTCACGAAACTACCTCCACTCTCCCCCGCGCCTCCCGAAGCCTGTACTTCGCCGTCACCGGAGCTCCTCCTCAGACCGCCGCCACCTCTCGCCGCCAGCCCTCTCCGGTGAACCCCACCCCCGGCCGTCTACCCCAGTAGCATCGCCAGTACGCGGGGGTTATAAATCACGAAGCCCCCTGACCTCCCGACCACCGCACGCCGCCGGCCACCGTCGCCCCCGACTTCCTCTGTCCGGCCCCCTCGGCGAGCTACCTCAAAGGGTTTTATTACCCTTATAGGGTAAGCATCGCTCGGCTCGGCCGAGTGGCTTCCACCGCTAATCTATTCTCCCCCTCGCTCCCGCGGCGCGCGTTCGAGCCCCCGCTCCGCGCCTGCGGTCGAGCATTTCTTTTAGAAATTTCTGCTGACAGGTGGGCCCCACCCGTCAGCCAGTGTGGCCAGAGCAGCCGACTGACCGCTGGGCCCCACATGTCAGTGGCACATCTGCACCCAGCCCATGCTGACAAGTGGACCCCATGAACAGTAACCGGACCCACCTGTCATACACACATAACAAGAAATGAAATAAAAAGATTAAAAGATTAAAATAACCTGTGGGTCCCACTGTCAGAAATTTAATAATTTTTGGAATTTACTGAACTGAGAACTTTAAAGGATCATAACTTTTTCAATTTAACTCCAAATTGAATGAGACAAATTTCTAAATTCATCCAAATTCAAGATCTGTCCAATGGGACTGAAATTATAATTTTTGGAGTTCATTCGAATTTTTGGTGGAATTTTATTGATTGGATGTTTTCTTTTTATCCAAATTTTCGCGCACGATTACAATAGCTTACGAAGCTCAAGAGGAAGAGATCGAGGCCGCAGCACTAGAAGCCCCGGACAATCAAGCACCCGACCACTGTGACCAAGGCGAGTCAATACTTTGATCATGTTGAACCTACATTCTGCAAATTACTTTATTTTAAATTAATAAATTGCATGCTGTTATTTTTATGCAAATTCATGCTAAATTTGATACTCTAGTTATATGCCAATGTTTACTTTGAATAGTATTACCCCTCCTTTGGAATGATTGAATGTGAAAACCTTGTCGCCCTAGCAAAAGTATAATACAAATATTTCGAAAATAAGTCCCTAGTGATATGTTATGCTTAGTGTTGCATTAATACTCAGGGGGGGCGCTGAAAGGCCCCATACCTCATGATCGCTTTCAATAATGAGAAAATGGTTTGGGCAGTCATGGTGGGAATGACTGGTATATTTGACATGACTATTTTATACCCTCCAAAAATCTCAACATGCTTAAATATCTGGGCGGACTAGTTCGAGTGTGTGAACATGTGGTGCAGTGGAAGCACAAAGTGAGTTATTGATAGACCGCCCAGATAACCCTAAGGACTGAATCTTGTCATGTCACCCGTGTAAAACAGTACAACCACAAGTCTGTAAAGTACAACTTGGCTAAGTAGATTTATCGAAAACTCTGGACTCATCTCACTAATAGGGGGAGAGAAGTAATTATGCAGGGGCAAGGGAAGGCCTAAAGGGACACCGAGTGGAGGGTGAAGTTTCCCAGTCGTGCTAGCGCAGAGGGGAGTGGAGCCCGTACGCTAGTAGCTGTGGGAAACATCCCGTGCAATATATGGGACCCACCGCAAGTGGGCAGTCTCCCATGGGGTGAGATGACAAAAGGGTCTAGATACTTTGAAAAGTCACTGTGATGGTCTGCTCAACCACATGACTAAGGAATCGTGTGGGGCAATGAGTTGATTGTCTCTTGTGGTGAAAGTGTACAAACTCTGCAGAGTCTAAAACTATTCGAATAGCCGTGCCCACGGTCAAGGGCGGACATGGAAACTTAACCAGATATAGTTCTATTTTAAAATGCTTTATGATGGGTTGGAAAAGTGAAAGGGCAGTGTAAGGCCCTAGTTTGAAATTGTCCTGGGTGTCGTCCCAGTGGTAATGTAAGCGGCTATAACGCTGAAGAATGGCTATATGGTGCAGATGCCATGTAATGGTGGATGGAATCTGAATCACTATTATTACTGCATTCGACATATACGTGTGTTCAAAATGCTAGGTCTTAAGGATTTTTATATAATTGTATTCAAAAGCACTCTTCGCAAAAAAAAAATAAAATCAACCAAAACCATCCTTTGAATAGCCACACATGTTATATACTGCATTCTGTGTGTTGATTCGCTGAGCACGGGGTCGGAGTGCTCACGCTCGCTTTGCGGCAAAAATCCAGAAGCAGGAGAGCAAGATCACTACGCCTACGAGGAAGCTCCCGCTACGGAGGGGAAGGACGACGAAGGAAACTAAGGCGTAGGCTCCGTTGATTAGACACGGACAAGTGGACATCCGGCATTGTGTGCACATATATTACTAGTTAGCTGGTGACATATAATGCACACCTTACCTTCCAGTCGCTTGCCTGTGGATTTGGGTTTACTTTTGTTATAATTCCGCTGTGCGTGTTTGTAATAATGACAATTGGCCTAGTCGGCCCCTTTTGTAAACTCTATCACCCGACGTGGTGTATTTCAGTTTATGTAATATAATGGTTGATTATGCGATGTATGAAATGATTCAGCAATGTACCTGTGTGCACTAACTACTGATCCAGGGATTAGTGCAATGAAACACAGTAAGATTCGGATTGAAAAATCTGGGTCTGACAGCTTACATACAAACTGGTTCGCGGGTGAGTTCAGGTGACAAGGACTACTTGATTGTAATTGTTGATGTGCTGTTCATTAATGGGAGTAATAGTTGTTCAGCAGATTGGGTGAAATACAACTAACCTCAACTACCCTAAGCTGATGGTCATATGCTCATTAACTCGGCGTCTATATATCGGCCAACTTCGCCGGTAATTGAAACATGTCAGGTGAGCCATGAAGCTCCTAAACGTCTACGCAAGCACATTAGTGTTCATGGCTTCCTCCCAGCTGATGATCACAGTGATGGTCAGCAGCAGCAGCAGTAGTAGCAGTGCTACGACGGCCACCTCGGCGCTGAAATACAACGCCCTGTTCAGCTTCGGCGATTCGATGGCCGAAACCGGCAACATCTGCGTCGACAGCAACAAGACGGAGCTCGACGTGCTCACCTGCACCCATGCGCCGTATGGCATCACCTACTTCGGCAGGCCGGCTTGCCGGTGGTGCAACGGACGAGTGGTCATTGACTTCATCGGTAGATGATTTATTTCTTTCGTAATATTAGTACAACTAGTGGAATGGCTCTCGCAGTTACGTAGCTAGATATTACGATATAGTTGTCTTTAATAAGAAAATAGACCTGTTTTAAATTTTTACCGAGGGTCTGGTAGGACTGGTTTGACCGATTTTCGAAAAAATTAGGTAGTTTTCAGGCCAAAAAATTTCAAATAAAAACTAAAATTTCAAATAAATCAGCTGAAATCAGTCTAAATTAGTCATAAATTGAACTAACTCAGTGTAAAACGAAATATTTAAGACCAGTTTATAGTCTAACCGGATGTGGCCAGTAGAACCTTTTTGGCGATTTTCGGCCAATTTTTATAACCATGGTCTTTGATAGACAACTGTGATGCCTGTAATTGAAAATACATATGTATTCTTTATACAACTCTAATATCTATATTTAATTAATATAGACCGTTATAATTTGCCTCACCAAAATAAGCGGTGTAGATCCATCTCTTTTCCTCTGGATTAATGTGAGAATTTCTAAGTTTTTTTAGTTATACAACTCTAATATCTATATTTGATTTATATGCACCGTTATAATTTGCCCCTACCAAATAAGTGGTGTATATTCTTCTTTTTTCTCTCTCGATTAATGTGAGAATATATATTATTTTTCTTTCTTTAGGATTATTGTTGTGAGATTTTCTTATCCTCAAAATGAACAAGATGACTTGAATAACCGTAGTTGTTTGTTTTTTTAATATATTTTTACTGACTAGATAAATATTGTTTTTAAGGGAAAAGGTAGCGAAGAGACCTGCTGCAATACTATGTTAAACAACCAAATAAATGTTGTTTTGAAGTACATATAGTCTAATTAATCACCAGTATACACAAAAACTCAGATTGGCCGCATGAAAATAATATTAGTGGACTTTATCATCAAGAGTATTTCCATAATGCACTCTTTCAACATATATTTTTTTTGATTTGGTACACTGTCCAACATATAACTTTGATTATTGGACCATGTTCCCAATATGCATGTTTGGGAAAACTATACAATTACAATATTATCAATATACAATATACTTTTTGACTGAGAGCATGCTGATGCCATTGTCTCGTGCCGCTTACTAACATATCAATGGTCCAGGTTGAAAATGTTTGATTGGATGTGTACAAAGCGGCATCTTCTTTCTTTCTTTCTTTGTTTTTTTTTTGCTTAGACAGAGTACTTCTCCTAATTATCATTAACTAGTACGGCGGCCTGCGCACTGGCCGCCGCCAAGACAGAAGCCGCAGCAGCTCAGGCACAGCTCCAGCAACCTCTCGCTCCATTAGCAGCACCGGCACCTCCTTCAATGGGATCAGGCCCCCGCACCCGGCTGACTGCACGCAAGAGTGCGCGACCCCCGAGTCTTCAGTCTGCACTTCGAAGGAGAAGGCCTCCACCAAGCCGCAGCCCTCCACGAGCTCCTTCAGGCGCCGATGACTCTGACCCATCGGAGTTCAGTGGCAGTCGATCCCGCTCCAGATCGCCAAACTACGACCCCTCCGTCAGTGGTGATCGCTACGCGGCATAGTAGTGGAAGTGTCGTCATGTCAAGCTTGTAAATTAAGTGTTGCCTTAGCCCTGTTATATTGTAGTTACGGCAATGTGAACTCTAACTATTATGTTATTGTAAGTCCGGCCTGGAAGGCTGGCTATGTGAATGTTTGTATGATAATGAATGGCCAGGCATAAGGCCTTATGTTGAATGTTCTTTTGTCGTTTATCTTGTGTTCTTTTCACAGCAAGGGTTGATACCCTCCATTTTTCTCAAGGGTAGTCTTAGTACTGAGTTATGAATCTGTAACTGCAGATGTCCAATCCAAGAGTTACCCGATCTCGGACCCATGCTAACCCTCAGCATGCTGAGGTAGACTCAAACCATGGCGAAAACCCCGAGGAAAATCAGAACCCAGATGCTGATCTCCCGAACCCTCCAGTTAATCCCACAATGGCCCAAGTAATGGCGCAACAAACCCAGATTCTGCAAGCCATTTATGCTGGACAGCAAGGAAGCTCTGGCGGACACAGAGCTGACTTAGGAGATTTTCAAAGGACAAGACCAATTACATTCACATCGGCAGAAGAACCACTTGAAGCAGAAGATTGGCTCCGAGATACTGAAAGGAAGCTAAGGTTGGCCAAGATTGCAGATGAAGACAAAGTGGTGTTTGCTGCTCACCAGCTTCAAGGTGCTGCAGCAGCATGGTGGGAGAACTACTTGGCTGCCAGAGGCTAGGAAGATGCTACCACCGGAGGTGATACAGAAGCTATACCATGGTCAGAGTTTAAGAAGGCTTTCAAGGACAACTTCGTTCCAGCTGGGATAATGCGGATAAAGAAGAATGAGTTCCGCAATCTCAAGCAAGGGAACTTATCTGTCAATGAATATCTTACAAGATTCACGCAGCTGGCCCGGTATGCTCAGAAGGATATAGAAGAAGAAGAAGAAAAGGTTGACAGATTCTTTGAAGGGTTGAAAGATGAATTGAGAGTGCAGCTGATCACCCAGGACTTCACCAGCTTTCATCAGTTGGTAAACAAGGCATTGGCCTTGGAAAATGAAAAGAAGATTCTTGAAGCCAGCCGTAAGCGCAAGATGATAACTCCACGGCCACAAGGAAGATTTATCCAGAAATTCTTCAAGCCCTCATTCTCAAGATCCAATCAATCCAGTGGGTCAGCTCCAACCTTTAGACCTAGTGGAAGTATGTCCCAAGCATCACACCCAGGAGGACAGTTTGGTGGTACCAACCCCGCAGCAAACTTTAATTGCTTTAGCTGTGGGGAGAAGGGTCACTTTGCCAACAGATGCCCACATAAGCAGAATGTCCCTGTCCGCAGTCAAGCTTCAGCTCATGGCAAGGGACAGCAAAGCTCTCAAGCTAGCAAGAACACTTCAGCACCAAACCGAGGCCGAGTCAACCATATTACCGTTGAAGAAGCTCAAGAAGCCGCTGGGGTTCTCATGGGTACGTTTTCTGTCAAGACTATACCCGCACAAGTATTATTTGATTCAGGAGCTTCACATTCATTTATATCTAAGGGGTATGCTGATAAGTTGGGATTACCTATTTATACCCTTAAGAAGCCATTGGTGCTTAACTCACCAGCTGGACCAATTACTGCTACCCTAGTATGCCCAGGGGTGACCATTACCATGGAAAGGTGTGATTTCCTAGCAGACCTTATAGTATTAAACTCCCAGACCCTAGACATCATACTAGGAATGGATTGGTTAGCTAAGAATCAAGGTGTCCTAGAGTGTGCCACCAGAGCAGTGAAAGTGGTCAAGTGTCCGGGAATAACCATAAATATAAAGGTGGACCGACCATATCGAAGGGGTCGTGCAATATTCTATTGTGAAGATGTACCCCTACAAGGAATGATAGTGGTACAAGATTACCCTGAAGTGTTCCCCGAAGAATTGCCCGGCATGCCCCCGGATAGAGATATGGAATTTGTAATTAACCTAAAACCGGGTGCTGCCCCAGTCTCCAAAAGACCCTATAGGATGACTGTGGAAGAATTGGAAGAATTGAAGAAACAACTCCAAGAGTTACAAGAGAAGGGATTTATCAGACCCAGCTCATCGCCATGGGGATCTCCAGTACTATTTGTAAAGAAAAAGGATGGTACAGCCAGGATGTGTGTGGACTACCGTGATTTGAATGAGATGACTATCAAGAACAAGTATCCTCTTCCCAGGATTGATGACTTGTTCGATCAACTTGGAGGAGCTACTGTATTCTCCAAAATAGATCTGAGGTCAGGATACCACCAGTTGAAGATAAGAGCTGAAGATATACCCAAAACAGCCTTTACCACGAGATATGGACTATATGAATTTCTGGTCATGTCTTTTGGATTGACCAATGCTCCAGCCTATTTTATGAATCTGATGAATAAGGTATTCATGGAGTATTTGGACAAGTTTGTCGTGGTCTTCATCGACGACATCCTTATATACTCCAAGAATTCAGAAGAGCATGCAGAACATCTGCGCCTAGTGTTGGAAAAGCTAAAGGAGCATCAGCTGTTTGCCAAATTCAGTAAGTGTGAATTTTGGCTGAGGGATATCAGTTTCTTAGGACACATAGTGTCAGCAGGAGGAATATCTGTTGACCCCGCCAAAATTGCAGCTGTCACCGAATGGAAGCAGCCTGCTTCTGTCACTGAAGTGAGAAGTTTTCTCGGTTTGGCTGGGTACTACAGGAGGTTCATAGAAGGATTTTCTCGGATTGCCAAGCCGATGACCCAATTACTCAAGAAAGAGAAGAAGTTTGAATGGACCAAGTCATGTGAAGAAAGTTTCCAAGAATTGAAGGAGAGATTGACTACCACTCCTGTATTAGTTCTACCAGATGTACGCAAAGATTTCGAGGTATATTGTGATGCCTCACACCAAGGACTTGGATGCGTACTAATGCAAGAAGGCAGGGTTGTGTCATATGCATCCAGACAACTTCGTCCCCATGAAGCTAACTACCCCACTCATGATCTAGAGTTAGCCTCAGTAATTCATGCATTGAAGATTTGGCGGCATTACTTGATTGGTAACCATTGCGATGTGTATACAGATCACAAGAGCCTCAAGTATTTCTTCACACAAGCTCACCTTAATTTAAGGCAGAGAAGATGGCTAGAATTAATCAAGGATTATGATTTGAGTGTACACTACCACCCTGGAAAGGCCAATGTGGTAGCAGATGCATTGAGCCGTAAGGCTTATTGCAATAATCTCATGGTACGGGAACATCAACCCGAGCTCTACAAGGAATTGAAAGCTTTGAATTTGGAAATAGTAGAGCCAGGCACTCTAGCCGCCTTGGAAATTCAATCAAGTATAGAAGAAATGATTATGGCAGCACAACAAGATGATCCGGCCATTTTGAAATGGAAGAAATTAATGGAAAAAGGGAAGGCACCTAACATGAAAATTGACCATGAGGGTACTTTACGATATGGAACACGTATCGTAGTCCCACATCACCAGGATCTTAAGAATATGATATTAAGGGAAGCACATAGCTCTCCGTATTCCCTCCACCCCGGGAGCACTAAGATGTATCAAGGTATGAGACACTTTTGTTGGTGGCCCCGTATGAAAAGAGACATTGCAGAGCATGTAGCATGCTGTGATGTGTGTCAGAGAGTGAAGGCAGAGCATCAGAGACCTGCAGGACTATTACAGCCGTTGCAGATACCCCAATGGAAGTGGGAAGAAGTCGGAATGGATTTCATCACTGGATTTCCACGGACCAAGTTAGGATATGACTCTGTATGGGTTATAATTGATAGGTTGACCAAGGTCGCCCACTTCATTCCGGTCAAGACGACCTACAAGGGAGACAAGTTAGCAGAACTGTATATGTCTCGCATTGTGTGCTTGCACGGTGTGCCAAAAAGGATAGTCTCAGATCGAGGTTCTCAATTTACCTCGCATTTCTGGGATAGACTACATGAAGCTCTTGGCACCCATCTGGATTTCAGCACCGCCTATCACCCCCAGACGGATGGACAAACAGAAAGAGTGAACCAAATACTAGAAGATATGCTTAGAGCTTGTGCATTGGATTTCTCCAAAGACTGGGATAAATGTTTGCCATATGCTGAATTTGCATACAACAATAGCTATCAGACCAGCCTTCAGATGGCACCATTTGAAGCCTTATATGGAAGGAAGTGCAGAACCCCATTATATTGGTCAGAAGTGGGGGAGAACATCGTATTTGGACCTGACATCCTCAAACAAGCTGAAGAGAAGGTTCGTCTAATCAGAGATCGATTACAGGCAGCCCAGTCTAGGCAGAAGAGTTATGCAGACAAAAGAAGAAGACCCCTGACATTTGAAGTTGGAGATTATGTCTACTTGAAGGTGTCACCTCTACGAGGAGTCAAGAGGTTTAAAGTCAAAGGCAAACTTACCCCTCGCTACGTGGGACCATTTCCAATTGTGGCCAAGAAAGGAGAGGTTGCCTATCAGTTAGAGTTACCTCAAAATCTATCGGATATACACAATGTATTCCATGTGTCACAACTCAAGAAGTGTCTGCGAGTACCTGAAGATCAAACTCCACTTGAAGCCATTGAACTTGAAGAAGACCTGACTTACAAGGAGCGTCCAATTAAAATTCTGGACACCGTAGAGAAAAAGACAAGAACCCAAACCATCCGTATGTGCCGAGTGCAATGGAGTCACCATTCCAAGAAGGAAGCTACCTGGGAACGAGAAGATAAACTGCGTCAAGATTACCCTGACCTATTCACTAGCTAGGCTGAATCTCGGGGTCGAGATTCTTTTTAAGGGGGGTAGATTTGTAACATCCTGAAAAATATAAATAATATATTGTGGAGTTTTTAGATTATTTTATTTGCTTTTTATTTAAATTTGGAATTTGTTGGCTTTTTGTAAATGTAAAGGGAATTCAAAAGTAAAAAGAGGAAAGAAATCCACACATAAAATGATACAACACGAATATCAGATAAAGAATCTGAAAAGATGATCCATAAATTACCAAGTTGAGAAATGAAAATAAGCATAAAATAATATCCCTAAAAATTAGGGTAAACAAATTAAAGGAAATTAATACTCATGTAAATATGCAAAGAACCATGTGTATATAAGGACATATATACATATATACACATGAATACCATAAATAAATAAAATATATATTTATGCACAAACATAAGAAGGAGATGAAAGTATGTGTATAGATATATACCCAAGATGTATGTGCAAGTGTATATACATACAAAATTTATACAATAAAAGAAAAAAAAATAACCCAGCCGGGCCGGCCATCACCCCGGCCCAGCCTCTCCCCGCGCGCGGACGCACGCGCAGCCAGCGCGCCCGCGTGGGCCAACGCACGCGCGGCCCAGCGCCGGCACCCGCAGCCCACCTCCACGCGCGCCCGCGTCTCGCTGCCGCCTGGGCCCGTCCCCTCGCGCGCGCGACGTCTCTGGCCGGTGGACCCCCGCCCGCATCTTCTTCCTCCTCCCCCTTCTTCTCCACGCGGCCGCGCCCCTCGCGCCAGCTCTCCCTCGCGTCTGCGCAGCAAATCCGTCGCCCATTCTCTCACCTCGCGGGCAAATTTAAAAGTACGGCTACAGGAGGGGGAAAGCACCTCTCCCGCCCTCTCTCCTCTGCAAAATCCGGGTGAGATTTGCCTCCATTCCCCCTCGCCGGCATGAACAGCGGCGGGCCGAATGTGGTCCTCGCCGTACAAGCCCTCCCCGGCTATAAAAAGCCTTCCCGTGAGCTGCTTCGGCACCGCCAGACCTTCCTCCTCCTTTCCCTGGCCGCAGTTCGGCCAGAGAGCCCTCCAATCGCCGTCGGCTCCCTCGTCTTCCCCAGCGCCGGCAAGTGCCGAATCGCCGGACCAAGCCACCAGAGCTCGATTCCATGCTCTGGAACCATCCCCGGAGCCTCACGAAACTACCTCCACTCTCCCCCGCGCCTCCCGAAGCCTGTACTTCGCCGTCACCGGAGCTCCTCCTCAGACCGCCGCCACCTCTCGCCGCCAGCCCTCTCCGGTGAACCCCACCCCCGGCCGTCTACCCCAGTAGCATCGCCAGTACGCGGGGGTTATAAATCACGAAGCCCCCTGACCTCCCGACCACCGCACGCCGCCGGCCACCGTCGCCCCCGACTTCCTCTGTCCGGCCCCCTCGGCGAGCTACCTCAAAGGGTTTTATTACCCTTATAGGGTAAGCATCGCTCGGCTCGGCCGAGTGGCTTCCACCGCTAATCTATTCTCCCCCTCGCTCCCGCGGCGCGCGTTCGAGCCCCCGCTCCGCGCCTGCGGTCGAGCATTTCTTTTAGAAATTTCTGCTGACAGGTGGGCCCCACCCGTCAGCCAGTGTGGCCAGAGCAGCCGACTGACCGCTGGGCCCCACATGTCAGTGGCACATCTGCACCCAGCCCATGCTGACAAGTGGACCCCATGAACAGTAACCGGACCCACCTGTCATACACACATAACAAGAAATGAAATAAAAAGATTAAAAGATTAAAATAACCTGTGGGTCCCACTGTCAGAAATTTAATAATTTTTGGAATTTACTGAACTGAGAACTTTAAAGGATCATAACTTTTTCAATTTAACTCCAAATTGAATGAGACAAATTTCTAAATTCATCCAAATTCAAGATCTGTCCAATGGGACTGAAATTATAATTTTTGGAGTTCATTCGAATTTTTGGTGGAATTTTATTGATTGGATGTTTTCTTTTTATCCAAATTTTCGCGCACGATTACAATAGCTTACGAAGCTCAAGAGGAAGAGATCGAGGCCGCAGCACTAGAAGCCCCGGACAATCAAGCACCCGACCACTGTGACCAAGGCGAGTCAATACTTTGATCATGTTGAACCTACATTCTGCAAATTACTTTATTTTAAATTAATAAATTGCATGCTGTTATTTTTATGCAAATTCATGCTAAATTTGATACTCTAGTTATATGCCAATGTTTACTTTGAATAGTATTACCCCTCCTTTGGAATGATTGAATGTGAAAACCTTGTCGCCCTAGCAAAAGTATAATACAAATATTTCGAAAATAAGTCCCTAGTGATATGTTATGCTTAGTGTTGCATTAATACTCAGGGGGGGCGCTGAAAGGCCCCATACCTCATGATCGCTTTCAATAATGAGAAAATGGTTTGGGCAGTCATGGTGGGAATGACTGGTATATTTGACATGACTATTTTATACCCTCCAAAAATCTCAACATGCTTAAATATCTGGGCGGACTAGTTCGAGTGTGTGAACATGTGGTGCAGTGGAAGCACAAAGTGAGTTATTGATAGACCGCCCAGATAACCCTAAGGACTGAATCTTGTCATGTCACCCGTGTAAAATAGTACAACCACAAGTCTGTAAAGTACAACTTGGCTAAGTAGATTTATCGAAAACTCTGGACTCATCTCACTAATAGGGGGAGAGAAGTAATTATGCAGGGGCAAGGGAAGGCCTAAAGGGACACCGAGTGGAGGGTGAAGTTTCCCAGTCGTGCTAGCGCAGAGGGGAGTGGAGCCCGTACGCTAGTAGCTGTGGGAAACATCCCGTGCAACATATGGGACCCACCGCAAGTGGGCAGTCTCCCATGGGGTGAGATGACAAAAGGGTCTAGATACTTTGAAAAGTCACTGTGATGGTCTGCTCAACCACATGACTAAGGAATCGTGTGGGGCAATGAGTTGATTGTCTCTTGTGGTGAAAGTGTACAAACTCTGCAGAGTCTAAAACTATTCGAATAGCCGTGCCCACGGTCAAGGGCGGACATGGAAACTTAACCAGATATAGTTCTATTTTAAAATGCTTTATGATGGGTTGGAAAAGTGAAAGGGCAGTGTAAGGCCCTAGTTTGAAATTGTCCTGGGTGTCGTCCCAGTGGTAATGTAAGCGGCTATAACGCTGAAGAATGGCTATATGGTGCAGATGCCATGTAATGGTGGATGGAATCTGAATCACTATTATTACTGCATTCGACATATACGTGTGTTCAAAATGCTAGGTCTTAAGGATTTTTATATAATTGTATTCAAAAGCACTCTTCGCAAAAAAAAAATAAAATCAACCAAAACCATCCTTTGAATAGCCACACATGTTATATACTGCATTCTGTGTGTTGATTCGCTGAGCACGGGGTCGGAGTGCTCACGCTCGCTTTGCGGCAAAAATCCAGAAGCAGGAGAGCAAGATCACTACGCCTACGAGGAAGCTCCCGCTACGGAGGGGAAGGACGACGAAGGAAACTAAGGCGTAGGCTCCGTTGATTAGACACGGACAAGTGGACATCCGGCATTGTGTGCACATATATTACTAGTTAGCTGGTGACATATAATGCACACCTTACCTTCCAGTCGCTTGCCTGTGGATTTGGGTTTACTTTTGTTATAATTCCGCTGTGCGTGTTTGTAATAATGACAATTGGCCTAGTCGGCCCCTTTTGTAAACTCTATCACCCGACGTGGTGTATTTCAGTTTATGTAATATAATGGTTGATTATGCGATGTATGAAATGATTCAGCAATGTACCTGTGTGCACTAACTACTGATCCAGGGATTAGTGCAATGAAACACAGTAAGATTCGGATTGAAAAATCTGGGTCTGACAGCTTACATACAAACTGGTTCGCGGGTGAGTTCAGGTGACAAAGGACTACTTGATTGTAATTGTTGATGTGCTGTTCATTAATGGGAGTAATAGTTGTTCAGCAGATTGGGTGAAATACAACTAACCTCAACTACCCTAAGCTGATGGTCATATGCTCATTAACTCGGCGTCTATATATCGGCCAACTTCGCCGGTAATTGAAACATGTCAGGTGAGCCATGAAGCTCCTAAACGTCTACGCAAGCACATTAGTGTTCATGGCTTCCTCCCAGCTGATGATCACAGTGATGGTCAGCAGCAGCAGCAGTAGTAGCAGTGCTACGACGGCCACCTCGGCGCTGAAATACAACGCCCTGTTCAGCTTCGGCGATTCGATGGCCGAAACCGGCAACATCTGCGTCGACAGCAACAAGACGGAGCTCGACGTGCTCACCTGCACCCATGCGCCGTATGGCATCACCTACTTCGGCAGGCCGGCTTGCCGGTGGTGCAACGGACGAGTGGTCATTGACTTCATCGGTAGATGATTTATTTCTTTCGTAATATTAGTACAACTAGTGGAATGGCTCTCGCAGTTACGTAGCTAGATATTACGATATAGTTGTCTTTAATAAGAAAATAGACCTGTTTTAAATTTTTACCGAGGGTCTGGTAGGACTGGTTTGACCGATTTTCGAAAAAATTAGGTAGTTTTCAGGCCAAAAAATTTCAAATAAAAACTAAAATTTCAAATAAATCAGCTGAAATCAGTCTAAATTAGTCATAAATTGAACTAACTCAGTGTAAAACGAAATATTTAAGACCAGTTTATAGTCTAACCGGATGTGGCCAGTAGAACCTTTTTGGCGATTTTCGGCCAATTTTTATAACCATGGTCTTTGATAGACAACTGTGATGCCTGTAATTGAAAATACATATGTATTCTTTATACAACTCTAATATCTATATTTAATTAATATAGACCGTTATAATTTGCCTCACCAAAATAAGCGGTGTAGATCCATCTCTTTTCCTCTGGATTAATGTGAGAATTTCTAAGTTTTTTTAGTTATACAACTCTAATATCTATATTTGATTTATATGCACCGTTATAATTTGCCCCTACCAAATAAGTGGTGTATATTCTTCTTTTTTCTCTCTCGATTAATGTGAGAATATATATTATTTTTCTTTCTTTAGGATTATTGTTGTGAGATTTTCTTATCCTCAAAATGAACAAGATGACTTGAATAACCGTAGTTGTTTGTTTTTTTAATATATTTTTACTGACTAGATAAATATTGTTTTTAAGGGAAAAGGTAGCGAAGAGACCTGCTGCAATACTATGTTAAACAACCAAATAAATGTTGTTTTGAAGTACATATAGTCTAATTAATCACCAGTATACACAAAAACTCAGATTGGCCGCATGAAAATAATATTAGTGGACTTTATCATCAAGAGTATTTCCATAATGCACTCTTTCAACATATATTTTTTTTGATTTGGTACACTGTCCAACATATAACTTTGATTATTGGACCATGTTCCCAATATGCATGTTTGGGAAAACTATACAATTACAATATTATCAATATACAATATACTTTTTGACTGAGAGCATGCTGATGCCATTGTCTCGTGCCGCTTACTAACATATCAATGGTCCAGGTTGAAAATGTTTGATTGGATGTGTACAAAGCGGCATCTTCTTTCTTTCTTTCTTTTTTTTTTTTTGCTTAGACAGAGTACTTCTCCTAATTATCATTAACTAGTACGGCGGCCTGCGCATCTACACAGCATCAATCTTAGAGCATATTTAATTGGTTTAGCGGTACATATGCAATAGATAACAAAGGAATTCTACGTGGAAAATAAAGAGTTGCATATCACACAAAAAATTCAAATATTAGGTTTTTTTCTGAACATTATCAATTCATTTTAATTTTCATATTTATAGAATTAGTTTCATATGTGGTATTATGTATAGTAGTATGTGTTTAAATAAAGAATATAAATTATATCTCTGGGAGGAAATACTTGTTCTTTATAATTTTTATTTGGCATCTCCAATAATAGAAACAATAAGCATGCATGTAGAATAGGTCTTATCTTTTTTTTGTTTCTTTTTTCTTTTCGAGTGCCACGTTTTCTTCTTTTTTTTTCTCCCAATGGCTTTTACTCATTTATTTTGCATGTTCAAGTCCTTGTTTTCCTCTTATGCATGATTTTTAGTGCATGCCATCTAGTATTCTTTTTATTTATTAGTTACATCTAGAACCTATAATGAGTAGTCTTGCCTTATAAGATTTCTAATTTTATTTGAGATATCCAATAGTAAACATTTATTGACCATAATAATGGTCCACTGGATCGGGTGACGGATGTGTTTTTCAGAACTCCTTATATATTTTTCTTTTTTAGTAACTCTAGAATACCTATAATCAACTTTTAATGTATAATAAATATGTTTTGAATTCATTTACAAACAAATATATAGTCATCCTTTAAATTTTTATTCCAAATTTGCATGTTTTTAGATCGTGCTTGCCATGGATTTATTTTTAGTAAAACCAATTTATATTATTATTCTGAATTTATTTTTTAGGGTTCACTTTGAAATTCATGTGGAACTTAAATTGCTATTTTTTGTTTTATTTATTATTCGAAATTTTAGTTAATTTTAATTGTACTTGACATGAACTCTTTTGTTTTACTTTGCTAATCTTCGTTTAATTATTGTTGCAAATTTTAGTTATTTATAGATGTTAATTTGGAAGTCGTATGAAAATCAAATTGCTCTTTTTTATTTTAATTCTGAATTTTTTTAATTTGGATGCACTTGACATGGACTCTTTTTATTTAATCGGAGCTGTTATTACTCGGATCCGCGAGATTGATGGCTAGATCTTTCTCTTAGTGTATAATAAAAGAAATTTCAAATCTAAGCCTTTAAAATTAGGATCCACCAAATTACAGGGTCAAATTTTTTTGTGAGAATTTATAGCATATTTCTTTTTTTTCTTAGCAACTCGAAAGGTCTACCATCGACTTTTAGTATATAATAGATATTATAATAATTCATGATCAATATGTACTCCCACAGTCACTATATTATTTTAGCGTGAGCAGGCAAACTTTCTAAGATTTTACTAGCAATATATAAAAAGTTATTTAGACCAGTCACATGAATATATAAATTTAGTGGATTTGTCATCAAAAGTATTTCCGTGTAATTAAATGCTCTTATAATACATCTTTACAAACATATAATTAGAAAAAAAAATAATAGAGAATGGTTTATACTGGAGACCATAGCAATATATGGAACACCATGTAGTTAGTAATAGTGAGTATACTAGAAAGTAGAAACCATAGCATAGTTAGCAGCACTGATGTTGCCAGCAGTGCGTGGGACATCTGAATTAATATGCTCGTCTCACAGCTTTGTGTCGAATCATCAAAAACATAATTCGTTGACAGGTGAACAACTACCTATTCTGTCAACACTAATGAGGGAATTTGACCAGATAATGTTGGTTATATAGCAGAATAGATATTAACATCAACAAATTAATGTGGTTTGACACTTGGGCTGCGTTGGAGGACTGTTTGGTTTGAGAAAAAGTTTGTTGTACTATTTTGTGCTAAAGTTTACAGTTACCAAAATTTTGGTTAGCTATGAACTGGACAAATTAATATTTGGCAAAGAATGAACTACCTAGGAAGCAAACAATTAAATGTCTCCAAAATTTTGGCAAAAAAAAACTAAATACATGCAAAATCGAATAAGTGCAATTGAATTTTGCCAAACATTGGCTTCAAATGTAACAGCGCTGTATTCTTTTGGGACACTATGTACAGTAATTTGGGACCCATTCATCCATTGTTCGATCAAGATTATCCTGACCGAATTAGGCTCATCTAAACCGTATTAGTTGATTGAGAACTAGAACTATTGTTTACTACTCTCACTCTCAAAAATATTGTAGTATTAATTGGTTATAATGAAATCGAAAAAATGAAGACATTATTCTTGTCACAAAAGTATGCAAATCATGCTGAGAAACTTCCTTAAATGTTATGTTTTTTTACATCAGTTGAAACTTTTTTTTTTGCTTTGTTTTTACTTGACCATGGATGCCAGCACAAGCACTTGGGCTCCCATTACTTCCAGCATCCAAAGCAAAAGGCGAAGATTTCCGACACGGCGTAAATATGGCCATCACCGGCGGTACTGCGATGAACTTCTCCTTCTACAAATCACTCGGTATTGATGACCCAGTGTGGAACCATGGTTCATTAAGCATGCAGATCCAGTGGTTTGAGGAGTTGATGCCTTCCATATGCGGGACAAAACGAAGTGAACACTCCACTCTTCTCAATTGATATGTCCATTAGATTTTCTACTTATGTGTACTTCTAAATTTAATTTACCCTGAAGAAATCTAAGTACTTTTAGATTTTTCTTAATCTGAGAGTTGATAGTTTTCTTATGGTATAGACTGCAAAGGATTCCTAGAGAAATCGCTGTTTCTGTTCGGTGGATTCGGAGGAAACGACTACAATGTCCAGTTTCTTGAACTTGGCTTAACCCCAATGCAAGGAATGAACTACACCCCAAAGATAGTTAATGCCATCGTTGATGGTGTTAAGGTATATATATATTCATACAACAACCTTCCGCTACCAAAATATTTCGTTGATTGATTATAATTTGTTCCGCCAAATCAATTTTCATTTTTAGACTACCCGAGAGTGTAGTGCATTTGTCTTTCTACTTTTGCAAGTTCTAACTATTCATTTTGGCCTGCCCATGTGATACCTAACTCTGTTATTTTGTTACTTTGTGTAGAAACTGATTGCACTGGGTGCAGTTCACATCGTAGTCCCGGGCATCCTCCCAACCGGCTGCTTCCCAATTTTCTTGACGTTCTTTGCCAGTTCCTCCAGCAGAAGTGACTTTGATCAGAACGGCTGCTTAAAAGATTACAACCTTCTGACGGAATTCCACAACTCAATGCTCCGAAAAGAAGTACAAATTCTCCAAGGGAAGTACAGATCAACAAGGATCATGTACGCAGATTACTACACCCAGGTGTCCCAAATGGTCCGGCAGCCTGAAAAGTTTGGTAATTTACTCTACTCTTTCGTAAGAAACAGAGCATGCGAGCATGTCACTCGTTCAGTCATTGCTTCATTGCATGTCTGAATAATTGTTGCGTTTCTGCTGGAGTACTAGTGCACATCTCATGCAAGGATCCAATTAACGCATTGAGAAATTGAACTGATTGGTTGTGTTGTTTCTGTGGATTACTAGGATTCAGTGATCCTTTTGAGGCGTGCTGTGGGGCAGGAGGAGGGAAGTACAACTTCGACGTCAGTGCGAGATGCGGCATGCCGGGCGCGACCACCGCTTGCCGCGACCCGTCGGCTCGCCTGAGCTGGGACGGCGTCCACACGACGGAGGCGGCCAACAAGATGATCGCCGACGCCTGGCTCAAGGGCCCCTACTGCACCCCTCCTATTCTAGGTTGAATGGACTACGTATACTCGATCCTTCTTCAGTTGGCAGTATATATACATCGTCAGAGCGTCTCAAGAACTTGTGATCAAATTGTGAATAAAGCTGTGCACCCATTGTCGAAGTGTGTTAGTATTTATGAAATGCAGATCCTAGTATTTTCCAAATAAATCTATTGTAACCCGTGACAAAATCATGATGATGAATTAGGAGGAAGTGATTCTCTACTGCGTGAAAAGACAAAAGTATTGAGCAATTCTTCAGAAACATGCCACATATCGTACGGTCTATTCGATGCAATAGTGGTGTCAGTTCGTTACTGTATGGATAAGCGTATTAGTATAGGATGGTAGGCTTGAAACATTATTAGTGGACAAAGGTGCCCCATCACGTATCAATAAAGTAGGAAAATGATCTAACTCAATAAATTCTGCTAGATAGACTAACTTTCACATGACAAATGCAGATACAAATGGATTCTTAAACCTGAAATCCATCATTCAGTTCTGCTAACACCCCTAAAATATAACTAAGAATATACTAAATTTTGGGGGTGCAAAAAGTACCATAAAGCACCTACTCGTATAAATATATAATGTCTCTCTTGAAATATTGGGCATCTTTTGCCATGTCAAATTAATGGTCAAAACTTTTCTGGACATGATGCAATGGAACACACACAGGTGCTCTTCTGCGCTACATGATTATCACTTATAGCGAATAATTATAGTAAGTAGTAACATCAGCCCTCACAATCAACATCATAAGACCAGCAATTATGCACACTTTTAGCAAACAAACAAATGCAGATATTCAATATTGCAATGGACTGATAATTCACAAATAAATAATGCAGCTTACAAAAGATACCTCTTAGGAGCATTCCTAACATGGCCTCCATTATTGGCTGGAAGGGCAGCTGCAGCTGTAGGAGTATTGGTCCCAATTATCTCCATTTTCATAGGCTTACCATCAAGTTGCACATTGTTATATTTCTTCACCGCTGCAACAGCATCACCATGCCTTGCAAAAATAACTTCAGCTGTTCCCTGCAAGAAATAGCAAAGTCAGACATCACAGGAAAACGGGCATGTAACAAAGAAAGCATAAGATTGCATACGTACCTTGCGGGCGGCCTTGCGGGCGGCGGTCTTGGACGGGGCCGAGGCGGCGGCGGCCTCCTCCTCGGCGATGTGGCGGTTCTCGGCCTTGCGGGCGGCGGCCTCGGCCCGCTTCTCGGTGTCCTCCTCCCGGCGGCGCACGGCTGCGGCAGAGGCGGCATAGGGGGGCCAACAAGGATGGCGGCCATCTCGCCCAGGTCGACCTCCTCCGAGTCGCCGTCCTCGTAGAGCACGCGGAAGTACCCCGCCTCGGCGTCGTACGAATCCACGACGCCGGCGAACACCCCGATGCCCGGGAACGCCTTCTTCACCGCCCTCCCCACCAACTCCTCCATCCCGCCGCGAATTCCTAGGGTTTGGGGGGGTAGAGGGGTCGGGGCTGCGGCGGATCGGAGGGGATTGAGGGGTTTGCGGTGGGATCGGCCGGGGGATTTGGGGTTCGGGTGCGGGGTGGGGAGGAGGAGGTGTCGGCGGAGCAGAGGAGCGGGAAGCGGCGGCGCAGCGAGGGGTGGGGAAGGGGAGGCGTTGGCGGAGCGGAGGAGCGGGAGGCGGCGGCGGTAGCGCGGGGGCGGAGCGAGGTCTGCGGAGGAATCGAGGGTAGGGCGGAGGGAGGTCTGCGGAGCGAAGAAGTGGGGGGAGGAGGAGGCGGCGGCGGCGCAGGGTGGGGAGGAGTAGGCGACGGCGGAGCGGCGGATGAGGGAGGGGAGGAGGCGGCGCGGAGATCCGAGGGCAGACGCGGAGGGGGAGACGGGGGAGAACGTGGGGAGGCGTGGGGAGGCGCGGGATTCGCGCGGGGGGCGGGGGTGGCCAGCGTACCGGTTCAATGATGTGCATGATCCAAATGATTTTGGCCTTAGGATCTTCAATGAGTAAGAGAATAAGGTTTGAGGAGAGATCTAGGCCATTCATTTGTATGGAGTTGGATTACTTTGGTACACAAATCTGGGTGGACTTAGATTAGGCATGACTTTAGGGGTGGTTGAGGGGGTGGATGTAGTAAAGATAATTTTGGTGTATTATAGAGTAGGGTATCTTAGGAAATAAACATACCGCTTCTGCCATCTTTAAATTCTAATAACAGTGTTTTTATACTTTTTCTCTCGAATATGAGTAGTATTAATCTCAAAACACACCCAGGGCGCCCCTATGTACGCATCACAACTCTCGTTGCGTTCTCCTCGTCCTTGAGTACGTAGTCTTGCGGCCAACTTGCGATCGCCGTTGCGACTTGTGAGTTCGAAATCCACTAGCCGCATCAGCGACGGGGAAGAGGAAGTCGATGAGGTCCATGCTAGGTTAATAATCTTTAGTCTATATGAGTCTGTTGTATTCGTATATGAATAGACGTCGAGTCGTATATAAATGGTAGCTAAGTTTTAGTAGTAGTCTGAGTCCGTATCTAGTTCTGTAGGACCGAACTGGCAACAGAGGAGGATGAGTGGTGCCTTCAAACCTCTCCAAGTATTCACATAAATCTTCTTCTCCGATAGCTATAGAGCTATGAAGAAGGAGATGTATTGCTCATTGGAAAAACAAAGGAAGGGACAGAAAGCAGAGAAGCAGACTCTCGGTCGAGAGCAATCCAGAGCTGCCTAACTGAAAAGACGAGGTCGAACCAAAGATAGAGGAACCAACCGAGAGTTAGTTTGTCTGAAACCGAGTGGTCGAACGCCAACTCGTGGTCGATCGAGTCACTTGGCCGAAGACAGACTGAAGCAAAGAAACAGAGCGACCAAAAACAAAGTGCACAATAATTACTGCGTTGCCGAAGCTAAAACAGAAGACGAAGCGCACGACAATCCGGAAATCTTTTGATTCACAAACCATTCGGTCAAGAGACTTTAAACATAGCAAGATCACTCTCTCTGGCTAAGAAAATTCAAGACGCTTGACAGCTTTTCTACCAGAACGAAGAGAAAGGCAAAGTCGAATCCAGAACAGAGGAATCAAAGGCGCACGACCTCAAAATCCAATTTCCGAATAACTTATTATTCTTGGATCGGTTGATCGTGAAAATTTAACCTCACAAAGAACACGCCCTCTGCTTGAGAAAAATCAGAGCAGTTGAAGCCTCTCTGCTGTGGTCGGAAAGAACGGCATGGTCGAACACAAAACAGAGGAACTGAAGGAGCGCCCGACCTCTCGGCCAAGAAGACATATTGTTGTCTGTAAGATAATTATTGACATTTAAGTAATGCGTTGTTTTGAGCTCAAAATCTGAATTATTGTTATCACATCTAATTAGTGAAGAATATTGACAAGTATTGAGAAGGCCAAGATTCCATCTTGTGCAACTCTGTATCTGAGAGCAAAACTAAACATTCTAAATTTGAGTAATATGTTGATTTTGTATGTTTTGCCGCCCCTTCTCTTGAGCATATTATCATGTTTAATTGACATGAAAGACCTACTTGTTTATAAGTTTATTATGTCAATTAAAAGCTATTGGAATTGTGCTTTAACTATTCTAATTACTGTTGGCATTAATTCTTAATATTCATTAAAACCGCCATGTTTCCAACACTCAAAAAAGTCTAAGACTGAATCTTTATCCAATACGAGTAGAGATTGTATCTCCACTTGGAGACTATCTTCCAACCATATCCAATACGAGTAGAGATCGTATCTTACTCGGAATCTATTATCCGGACCCTTATTATTCTAACCCATTAAGTGTATGATCCTGTAAGTCCATTAAATGGCCATGAACTAAAAACTCCTTTCCTATCCATAAGTTTGTAGCGGTCTCTAACAGGACATAACGACCCCCAAATATATAATGATCGTGTCGGACAAACCTATATAGTGTTTATGTACCGACCCCTTTGCCTCATGAAACCAGATTGAATTCAAAGTGAGAAGTGTGCCATCCTTTGATATCTCGATCTTTCACTCGAACCTGTAGTAGATTGCTTAGTTGTGATTGACTCCTCCGCCACATTCAGCATGACCATGCAATTCCTTAATCAAACCACATCGAGAGTACCAGGGATATCTCTCCTGTTATATTAGAGGACCAAATTCTATCTTAATCACTCACATTCCTCCGTAAGTTTTATAGTAAACCTGAAAACTACCTTTATGACCACCCAGTTATGGAGTAGTGTTTGGCAATCCCTAAGTAAGCTATTACACATGTAGAAAACTATGACAATATCATATCTAAGCATTCTACATACAATATATATGAGATAAACTGATGATACTTAATAATATAATAATTTCTGCAATGTCTCATGGTAGGTCAATCTAATACCATATTCTCTAACATGTATCCATATTATTGATTTGATATCACATATCTATTATCTATAAAACATGATCATCAATCAATACATGTGCTAATCTATAAATTATAATTGTCCCATATAATGACATAAGATCAGGAGTAATTTAGAATAATA
The DNA here is from genome assembly GCA_017311315.1 of Dendrocalamus latiflorus. Classification (NCBI taxonomy): domain Eukaryota; kingdom Viridiplantae; phylum Streptophyta; class Magnoliopsida; order Poales; family Poaceae; genus Dendrocalamus; species Dendrocalamus latiflorus. The sequence goes on along the minus strand of CM029617.1, from coordinate 37,775,259 downwards.
TCAAAATATAAATAAAGAGTAACATGAACAAACCACATACTTGCTGATCAATATAAAATAAATTTATTCAATGGATAAAATAATATATTATTTAAAATATTATAAATATAGAAGTGATATAATCATCTTTATGATTGTTTTTAAGGTATATCACTAACACTGCTTGCGCAAAGTTCACCTTAGGATGTACCTTTGGATTATTGTATCTCGGGTGACGATGCTGTAAAACATCCAAAGGAGGGAGCATCCTACAAAGCCGGGCACTTGTATCCATCGTAGCTCTTATTGATTGTAACCTGAAGATCGATTTTCTATACTATATGTCCATATTGTGTCTAATATTGTACTGAAGGATCTACCAGTGTAACCAGGGCGGACATATCATGTACGTAGAAAACGATGAGGGTGTACATATTGGGTCTGCTCTATGCTATGCTCGCTGTGGATTGTGACGTATTTTTAGTTTTTGGTTCTTGTTTTTGAATTTTCTATAGTAACTAACTTTTAAACGGAGTATTTTTTTAAGATAGAGTCTACTAAGTTAATTGTAATACATACTGTACCGACTTCATTTATATCGGCAAAAACCGCACGTGAGTTTCTGTTACTCTGTAATCTCTCACACAAACAGCCCAAAAGTCATAAACTGCAGCCAAAAGCCATAAGCCTTACGCCCTATTCTTTTTCAACTTTTAACTACAACTTTTGACTTTTCTACAGTAACTAGCTTGTAAACGAAGTGTTTTTTTCAAGATGGAGTCTACTAGTTAATTGTAGTACACACTGTATCGACTTCATTTATATTGGTAAAAACCGCACATAAGTTTCTATTACTGTGTAATCTCTTATATAAATAGCTCAAAAACCACAAGTCACAGTCATAAACCTCAACAAAAAAAGAACAGGCTCGTTTGTCTCTCTCGGTCCTGGGCCATATCTAGTCGCTTGGCCACCGCGTGGCATGGTTGTGTTGGTGGGAGACGAACAGGTAGGTGTTATGCTATGTCTTCTAGTGTATTGGCTTTCTTGTGCTCGGTTGGTGTTTAAAGAAAAATGTGTTGTGCTTTACTCAAGATGATTCAGGTGTGATTTACATGGGATAATGAAATCCAATCTAGCAAGAGATACCGATTGGCTCTGAACGGTTTGGTATCTCGATGAATACTAATACTTGATATTTACAATTGACGTGTTCTGACGGAAATTTTATTTTACTTATTTGCGTGTCATTTCTTTTTTACTTTTGTCACTCTCTTTTTTACAGATATCGATTTTTGACTAAAATGGCTCCTATTCGTATTAAATTGTAATTATTACCATAAATAATACGATGATGTATTTTTTTATTTGAATATATGTATATTATAGACTATAATTTATTAAGTGATTTGTATTACATTTAAACATGTACTAATTACAATGGGTTGTATATACATTGATTACTCTCTCTCAGACACACACATATTATATTTATATATATATATATATAGGAAAATTGTTCTATACTCCTAGGAGTATGTACTCCCATTTCTAATATACTCCTTTAATAGTGTTGCTATATCTCTTTATCTATTTGAACATATTCTAATAATGATTATAAGATACTCTAAAGTGATTTCTATGAAAAACTTCATCAAAATCCAATTTTTATAGCACAATTTGTGTATGCACTCCGTTTATGCGTGGAAAAATGTATATAGCAAAAACAAAGAGCTCCGATAAAATTTTTTCAACCAAATCACATTGAAGTACCTTAAAATTAGTATTTAAGTATACCTAAAGTGATAAATAGGTATAAAATATTCGTTTAAGTGGTATATTAGAAGCAGAAGTATATACTGATAGGAGTATAAAAAAGGCTATATATATATCTAATATACTACCCTAAACAAACTTGAAATACGCCTTTATCACTTTAGGTATACTCGTATACTAATTATAAGATACTCCAATGTGATCCACATGAAAAAATTGTAAGGGAATTCATAGTTTTTAGCGTATTTTGTAAATACCTTCATATACGCATATAAAAAGGAGTATGTCAAAAAAATATACATACTATATCTGAAAAATTATTCATACCACCTAAATGATCTTAAATACTCATATACTACATGTACATACTCTCCGTTATGCGAGATACTTCATACTATATATATATATATGTGTGTGTGTGTGTGTGTGTGTGTGTGTGTTGTGATAAATTGATAATGCTTTATTATTACGGTTTTGCTATTGCACAAGCAACTGAAATGATTTTAGCTCTCAGTCACCTAAAATTACAGTGTACTAATCCCCTCTCCAGAAAAAGGGCCATTAGATGATGCCCATCCAATGGATAAAAAAGTGATTAAAAATGAAGGAAAAAACAGTCGTTTGTGCAATAGTCACTTCCTTATTATTAAGGGTTTAACAAGTGACTTAATGGCTCATATTTAAAAATGATAGTTAATTAAGTTACTAAAGGTCGATTGTTACAGGTCCGGACATAGCTAGGCGCAGATCTCACCACCATATAAGCAGACCCAGGGAGGGCGCCCATCCTCAGCACAATCCGTCCGTCCCGTTGCGTTCTCTTGGCTCTCGCTGCCTTGCCATTGCCGTCGCGACTGCGAGATCCACTAGCCGCATCAGCGATGGGGAAGAGGAAGTCGATGAGGTCTAAGATGGCGCCACGGAAGAAGGCGGCGAAGTTGGATACGGCCTTCTGCTGTCCGTTCTGCAACCACCCCGGCAGCGTCAAGTGCAAAATCAAGCTCAAGTTCATGATCGCCACAGCCTCCTGCTACGTCTGCATGGAGACCTACTCCACCAGGCCCCACGCGCTCACCAAGCCCATCGACGTCTACAGCGAGTGGATCGACGAGTGCGAGCGCGTCAACGACGGCGTCGTCGTCCAGGATTACTATGGCGGCGGCGGCGGTGACGACTATGCCTGATGGTTTCGTTGCATCTCAAGTTTACCTAGTTGGACTTGGTGTTAGTGATATGCTGTAAAGCTAATTATGGAAATGATTATATTACTTCTATGTTTACGATATTTTGAATAATATATTATTTTTCTTTTGAATAAATATCTTTTATATTTATCGACAAGTATGTGACTTATTCATGGAACTCTTTATTCATGTTTTGATGTTATTCTAAATTATCTATGATCTTATGTTATTATATGGGATAATTATGATTTTTGGATCAATATATGTATTTATCGATAATCACGTTTTACGGATTATGGATATAGCGATATCAAGCTAATAATGTGGATATATATTAAAGAACATGATATTGGATTGACTACCATGAAACACTACAAAAATTGTTATATTCTTAAGTGTCATCAGTTGGCCTCATACATAGTATATATAGGATCTTCAAACTTGATATCGTCACAGTTTCCTACATGTGTAATAGTTTACTTAGGGGTTGCCAAACACTACTCCGTAACTGATGGTTATAAAGATAGTTTTCAGATTTACTATAAAATATGTGAATAAATGTGAGCAATCAAGATAGAGGGCATGTTTGGCTGCAGCTGTGGCTTATGGCTTTTGGTTAAAATTTTTGAATTTTGGTTGTTTACGGTACATATTACGAAGAGAGAGATACTCACTTGCGATTTTGGTTGGTATAGATGTTGGGCTTTTAACGTGTACATCGTTTAACTTGTAGACCCCGTCTTGAGAAAATACTCTGTTTAAAAGTTAGGTACTGTAGCAAAAGCCAAAAGCCGTCAGCTTCGGAGGAAAAGAACATGCCCAAAATTTACCCCTCCTATATAATGCGAGAGACATTTCTGGGCCCCTCAATGTGGTTGAATTAACAAAGTGCATGGTCATGCCAAATATGGTTCAGGAGTCAATCACAACTGAGTAATCTATTACAGTTTGGAGTGAAGGATTGAGCTATCATAGTATGATATGCTTCTCACCTTGAGTTCGATATGGTATCATGAGGCAAAGGAATCGGTACATAAACACTATATATGTTCTTTCGATATAATCTTTATGTATATTTGGAAGTAATTATATCCTACTAGGAACCGCTATCAATTTATGGACCGAAAAGAAGTTTTCAAGTAATAGCCAAATATACATAAACCTACAGGGTCACACAATTAACCGGTCAGAACGATAAGGGTCTGGATGTTAGACTCCAGGTCGGATATGATCTCTACATATATTGGATCCAGTTGGACATTCTCCTGAGTGGAATACGATCTCTACTTGTATTGGATAAATATTCAATCAGAGGATTTTCGAGTTGGATACGATATTTGATTGTATCAGATAAGGATCCGATTGAAGACTATATAAAGATAGGTGCGGGGGTTGAGTGAGATAATCGCGAGAAGTAGATGGTTGACCAAAGCACGATAGACTACTTCTATTACGCCAACGCATGCTTCATTGAACCAGCAGCTTCAACTCTAATTCCGTTGCACTGCACGTTTAGTGGTAACGATCTATGATCTCTTATTCGTGTGGCTTTCTGGTTTACACATTAAAAATTTTAATCTGCGCTAGTGTAGTCTATCTGTATTCCAACACTTGGATAGTTGATTCGTCGTTGTACCTCAAGATTTTATTGTTCTGCCGGAATTGCAGAGCAAACGAATAGATGTAATAATCGTGTAATGTGACTGTTGTGGTTACAGACCAAACAGAGAGAGAGAGAGAGTATGGTAGTGGAGAGTTAGGTGAGCAATAACTTAAGGTTTCTCCCCGTGGCCTGTGTTGTATATATATCCTCATGGGAAGTGCTTTTATAATTATACCCTTACATCCGAGTACTCCCCTCAGGGGCACTTATGTCATTACACATGTCCCATTTTGGGTCTTACATTCCTCTAACAGGCCTGCTGGGCTCAGGTGAGGGCCACCCCTACAACAGGAGCCTCTCATGGTGAAGGGCTTCACGGGCCGAAGCCATGTTGCCGAGCCCCTTGGCCCCCTCCGTCCCTGCGGCCTGTGAGTTTTCCCAACGTTCGGTAGAGCCCTACTGCTTGATGTAGTGTTCGTCCTGCCGCGAGGCTATGGCGCTGGGCGGGTTGGCGAAGTCTTCGTCGTCCACAGGGCGACGTCAGCGTAGGAGTCGGAGTCGGAGTCGAAGCCGGGGTCGAAGTCGCATCCGGTTTGGCGGGGTCGGTAGCTGCCCGGGCCGCCCTCAGCCGCAGGTTGTTTGGGCTGCGAAAGCGAAGTTAGAGCGGAGGCGGACCTCGCACCGATGGCTTTGGTGGGGGGGGTTGAGCCAGCTTATAAGGCGTCGCCATCAGCATAGGTACGCTCCTTCGCGTTGGTCATTCCGGTCTGTCTTCTTTCTTCTGCTGCCCGCACAACCCACCCCTGCTCCTGCTATTTTAGCGCCATATCTCGGAGAGGAATGGCTTGCCGCGACGATCCCGCTCGGGGGAGTACTCGCTGGTGGTGCGAGGAAGATCGCACGTCAACAAACGGTGGGACGCCATGGAGCACTCAGGAGGCTGCTGCTCCCGCGTGTTGGGGCGAAGTCGCGTTACTGAAGAGATGCTCCAGAGACTCGTCCGGGAGGGGAAGATCGCGGAACATGACGGGGCCCGTCTACCCGGCCCCACCAAGACGGAACCGCAACTGGCGAAGACAGAAGCTATTATCTTTGTCGCGTTCTTCGATGCCGGGCTGCGGATGCCCTCGACCCTCTTCGTTGGCGAGGTCTTGCGGGCGTATGAGTTGGAGCTGGCGCAGCTGACCCCCAGTGCGATAGTCCGCCTGGCTGTGTTCGCTTGGGCACTGCGAACAGAGGGTCGCCGTCCCAGTGCGAGTCTGTTCGCTATTCTGCACGATACGCGCTGTCAGCCAAAGAATCTCGAGGGGGGAGCGGAATCGAACTTCGGTAGCGTCAACTTCGTGCTGAGGAAGGCGTGTGCGGGGCTTTTTCCTGCGTGGGCCGCGCGAGGAAAATGGGAGTCCGGTTGGATGCGTCGGTGGTTTTACTACCTTGTGACGAGCAAGAGCGGTCTGTCGTGCCGGGGACAGCTGATATCGTTCAATAGCTCGCCAAATGTGGAGCCGATGTCCGACGACGCGCAGAAGGCACGGAGGCTTGCCGGTATCACCCGCTGGTTCAACATGCACGATCTTGCCAAGGAGTTCACCATGTATGGGGTGGCGCTGCTCTCTGGTTGGTGGCAGTACGATGTACAAGGCAGTATCCAGAAGGATGGCGTCCTTCCGACTGTTTCCTGCCTTCTACGACCCTCCGCTCCTTGTAAGTCCTTCGACCGTTGGATGTGCAGACGTTCGCATGATCACGTGATTTTTGTGCGTAGTGCACTGGCTAGAAGATGCAGAGCGCAGTCGTTGTGCTCCTCAGGCCATACACGGCAAAGGAGCACAGGCTACGCGAGGCCGCGATCACCTCGGCGAAACAGGGGTGGATAAACCGGGTCTGCGAGGTCTTGGGGATTAGTGTGCCCGAGCGCGCGGTGCCGGTGGAGACCCCGAGCCGTCACGATGACGATGGCGAAGTGGAGGCGCGGCCACCTCGGCGCAAGGCCCGATCAGAGGCCACCAAACCCGGCCCACCGATCGCGCCGCTGGGAGGTATCATCGAAGCGGGAGGCGCGGCCGGCGCCGGGTGCGAACCTGCCGGTTTGGGGGGAACGTTGCCCCTACCGAGGGTTTAGATGGCGACGAGGCGGCGGGCCTCGGTGCTGTTGACCCTGGGGATGAGGTGGCACCGCCGGTGACGACCACTGAGGGTCTGCTGGCTGCGACGACCATCGGGGATTTGCCGCCTACGACGGCCACCGGAGCGACTGAGGAAGGGTCGCCTGTATCCCCTAAGGCGAAGCGCCCCCAAGTGTAGTCGTCTGCACCTACCAGGGGGCGATTCGGGGTTGCTGGCGCGGTGACTGGGATCTTGGCGCCCTGCGTAGAGGTTGGCGAGGATGGGGAAGCGCCGTTCCTCAAACCAACGAAGCCCCCATGCCCCGTACGGAAGCTACGTTGGCACCCTCTCGTACCTTCGTAGAGGGTGTCGAAGGTAGGCGCGATTCCTTCTCCTCACATGACTTCGTGAAACTCTCTCCGATTTGCTCGCTCATTCCGCCGTCGACATCAGGCGAGACGAGGTCTCCCGGATGCGATCAAGGATCGAGCAACGGAGGTACATGCGAAGTCGCTGACCTTGTTATGCAAGACGCGGCGTGGGCGTCCGGTGCTGCGGAAGCTGCTAGGCCAAGGCCCGTCATCTCCGACTTCATCCCACGATCGGAGATGCTTTGCGTTCTTAACCAGGCCGCGGAGCGCGTCGGCAACAGCTTGGATGTGCCGGCACTGGCGACGTGCGGGGGAGACCTTCTGGCGCTCGTGTTGGGTGCCTCGGAGATGAGGGTAAGTAGTATATGGCCTATGCCGCTGTCTGAGGTCCTTCTAACTCGCGCGGTTTTTCTCAGACTCTTGTCCTCAGCCAAGCCTTGGAAAAGACTCCCGTTCGCGAGAGAAGAGTGCTACAGAGTGAACTTCGTGCCGCGGACGACGCTCGCGCTGCCAAGGGCGAGCAAATCCGCAGGCTGGAGGCAGAAAAGGCGATGATAGCTTCTGACGCGGAGGAGGAGGAGATCCAACTCGCTGCATCCCTTGCCAAGAGGACCGCAGCCCTGGACAATGCATCCATGGCGGCATGGAGGGCGATGGAGTCGCTGGAAGGGGCCCTCTGGGATCTTGTCGTCAACGTACCAGAAGTTGCACATGGCCCTGAGAATCTGACGGAGATGCTTGGACGGATCTAAGAGGGCTCGGACCTCGCCCTCCGCGGTGCCATGTCCTTCGGCGATCACTGCGGCTTCATGGGCACCTCCTTTGCCCTCGCCTTGCTTCGCGCCCGGGGATGTGGACACATCAGCGAGCTGGCGGGCTCTCAGCTGGATCTGCCGGCCGAGCCCGGGGTGATGTCTGACGCCATCCGCTTCACCCAGCCGGCTGCACAGAATTTCTATGATCGAATCTGGGGCTATGTCGGGGAGGACACAGCCAAGATCGCATTGCGGCGAACTCTGCGTAAAGAGGGGGGCCTTCTCCGGTGGCACGAGGGGGTTCCTCAACGCGACGGAAACGGCGCAGATCAAGCGTAATGCTGGGTTTGGGTGTGTTGCGTTGTGTACACCTCTTTTGTATGGTTGCTTCGCAATCTACTCTTTTATATGAACGAAGCAGCGTCTGCTCAATATGTTCTTCGTTGTTGCCTGCCCCCATTCTAGACGATTGGCACGTAGGATTCAGATTTGTGCGTTCGGCTCCGCTAGGTTTATAGAGAGTAGTGGCCGAAGTCAACTCGCGAACGCTCCGTCTTCTACCTTCCGAAGGAGTGGCAGCGGAGCTGGCGCGCGAGCGCTCCGTCCCCTACCCCTCGAAGTGGTGGCAGCGGAGCTGGTGCCTAGTCGAAGTAGACGTGCGAGCGCTCCGTCCCCTACCCCTCAAAGTGGTGGCAGCGGAGCTGGCGCTTAGTCGAAATAGACACGCGAGCGCTCTGCCCCCTACCTCTCGAAGTGGTGGCAGCAGAGCTGGCGCCTAGTCGAAGTAGACGTGCGAGCGCTCCGCCCCCTACCTCTCGAAGTGGTGGGAGCGGAGCTGGCGCCTAGTCCAAGTAGACACGCGAGCGCTCCGTCCCCTACCCCTCAAAGTAGTGGCAGCGGAGCTGGCGCCTAGTCGAAGTAGACGCGCGAGCGCTCCGCCCCCTACCCCTCGAAGTGGTGGCAGCGGAGCTGGCGCCTAGTCGAAGTAGACGCGCGAGCGCTCCGCCCCCTACCCCTTGAAGTGGTGGTAGCGGAGCTGGTGCCTAGTCGAAGTAGACGCGCGAGCGCTCCGCTCCCTACCTCTCGAAGTGGTAGAAAGTGCGTGCAGAGGCGGACCTCAACGCTACGTCTTATTTAGAGTCCGTAGACTGCGCGCGGAGGCGAGCCTCCTCGCGTTGCGGGCGGTGAAGGTGCGTGCGGAGGTGGACCTCAACGCTACGTCTTATTTATACTCCGTGGAGTGTGCTATGGCGTTGTATGAGCCCAGTATGGCGTTGTATGAGTGCGGGATGTCCACGACATCAAAGACGATGTCCTCGCTTCTGACGTTGTCGGCCTGGCACAAGGAGACTCGGAGACGTACCTGACCCAAGGCCTTCAGTGGTTGGCCTCCGAAACCTTGGAGAGGGGTCTCCGATGCTCTCAAGTGACTCCGAGGTATTCCCATGCGATCAAGGGCCTCCATGAACAAGATGTTTGCGGAGCTTCCTCCATCGATGAGGGTGCGCCTGACATCGCAGCTTGCAATGTCGGCTTGGATGACCAAGGGATCTTGATGGGGGAACTCCACACCCTGGGCATCGGCTGATGTGAAGGTGATGTTGCAGTGCGGCATCCCCTGGGGTGGTTGCGCTGAGGAGGTTCTCGACGAGGAGCCTCCAGAGATGACGCTAACGGTATGGTGCTGGGTCCCTCCCGGGGCCCAGTGCGTGGGGGACTTCCTTGCGACTGCTGCATGTGGACTACTGCGGGAGTTGGCGCTTCCGAGGCCTAAACTCGGGCAGTCGCTTGCCGCAGCGCCATAAGTTCGGTGCATGCCCGCGTGAAATGGTCACCTTAGCCATGCACCTCGCACCATCTGCCGTAGTCCAGGATTTTCTGCTCCGCACGCGGTCTCTCGTCACGGCTTCCTCCGCGTCCCCCTTCCGGGCGCGGGCCGAGGATAGGTTCCCAGGGGTGCCTTGTAAGGCAAGGACGTGGTGAGCCTTTTGGGACCTTCGCTGGTTACGCCGGGGCTTGCGCCTACCGCTTGACGGGCTCCCGTGTGCCCCAGTGTCAACGCGTTCAGGAGCGTCTCCCACGGACGCTTGCTTGCGTTTTGTTCTCGAGTTGTCCTTCGCGTTTCCTTTTCGCGACAACTCCTCCGGCTGAGTGGTGTCGGAGTTGTCGCCCTTGCGTCTTCGTGCATCTTCTTCTGCCCGGGCGTACTCTTCCATTTTGTCGAAGAGCTTCGCCACCGACTTGGCTGGCTTTCGCGCGGTGTATTTGGCAAGCGGCCCCGGGCGAAGACCCTGTATCGCTGCATTGATGATAGTTGTTTCGTTGACCTCCTTGACCTGGCAGCATACCTTGGCGAAGCGTTTGCAGTAGTCGCAGAGCTTCTCCGAGGGTTTCTCCTTGACGGCGAAGAGTTGATCCGCGTCGACACGTTCGACATAGTTTCCTTGGAAGCTGTTGTAGAGGCGGCCACGGATCTGCTCCCAGGCGTAGATGGAGTTTGGCTTGATGGTAAAAAACCAAGAAAGCGCTACTCCCTGCAACGCGAGGGAAAGTCCCTTCGCCTTCGTAGTGTCGTCTCCGCCAGCGGCTTCGATAGCATTCTTGTATACGCGCACGAACTCCCGAGGGTCCTTGTCGCCTAAGAGCTGATCCGCGTCGACACGCTCGACATACGCTGCGGAACTTGAAGTCCTCCGGCCACGCCGCTTGCTGCAAACCTGCAGAAAGCGGAGACCCCGGGTCCACGCGCCATGGCGGGACGCGAGAACGTCGCGGCCATCTGCCTTCACCGGCGTGGGCTCCGATACGACTACTGGTGGGGTCTGCTGGCCCCGAGCCTCTTGCATATCCTCCACGGCCTCACGGAGATCTGCCAACTCTTGTCGGAGCGTGCCGAGGGCCGTCAGCAGGACGTTGTTCCCCGTGGGCGTGACCGGGGCCGCCGGCGCATCCAGATGTCCCGCCGGGACGGCAGCAGCCACTGGCTGCACTCCTGGGCTGCCGGCCACGATGGCGTGATGGACTCTGGGGTCGATGATGGGGTCGGGCGTCGCAGCGGTGGTGGCGGGGTCGAGCGTCGCGGCGGTGGTGGCGGGGTCGAGCGTCGCGTCATGAACACCAGTGTTCGTGACCGTCACACCCGCATCGCCACCCACGCCCGCGGCTGCTAACGCCGAAGCCCTGGTATTGACGCGAGATTCCGCCGCTCCCACCTTCTTCTTCGCCGCCGACGATGAATCTTTCTTTGGTGCCATTCTCCTTCGGATCTGGAGGCTTGGTCTTGTCCTCCCCACGGACGGCGCCAACTGTTGTAGTTACAGATCAAACAGAGAGAGTATGGTAGTGGAGAGTTAGGTGAGCAATGGCTTAGAGTTTCTTCCCGTGGTCTGTGTTGTATATATATAATATATCTACATGGGGAGTGCTTTTATAATTATACCCTTACATCCGAGTATTCCCCTCAGAGGCACTTATGTCATTACACATGTCCTATTTTGGATCTTACAATCCTCTAACAGGTCTGCTAGGCTTAGGTGGGGCCACCCCTACAACAGTGACAATTCTTGCCTTCGTGTTGAGCTGAGTTTCTCAATGATAATGAGTCATTCATCCATAATCTGTTACGATGAAGCTTCCAGTTTTGCACGTTCGGGCAAATTCGATCTTACTGCTGCAAGGATGTTGAGTAATTCTTGGGTTTGTTCCATGCCCATTACAGATCGCAAATCATATATCTAATCAAACTGGGCTACCTGGGAACGAATAAACTCTTTTCGCTAATGTAATCTTGAATCAAAATCTGCAATCCTGCAAGAAGCATCAATCCATTCAAGTTAGAATAGGAAGGTTACAGTAGGGACCCTTGAGCCAAGCCTCAGCAATCTGCTCGTCGGCAGCCTCCGTCGGGTGAATGCCATCCCAGCTCACATAACATGAACATTGGCATCAAAATTATACTTTCCTCCGCCGGCTCCACAGCATGCCTCGAAAGCCGTGCTAAACCGTACAAAACATCAACATATGCAATCATTTAACTTGCAAATTAACCACCGATCGAAATTTTTCCCCAACAGTGGTACATGTTTTCTTCTCAAGGAAAGAGAAGTTACCAAACTTTTGAGGCTGATGGACCATTTTGAAAAACCCCAAAATTTCAAAATCCAAAAATTTGTGAATTTTTGCCGGTTTTTGGGTGATTTTTGGAAACTTTCCTTTTCGGGAAAGTCTCCCCGTTTCCGCCTTCCCTTTTCGGCCGGGCGTTTCCTTCCTTCGCCGGCGCCCTCCTCTCTTCCCGCCTTCCCTCGCGCCCCGGCTCCCTCCCGCGCGGACGCCTCCTTCTCCCTCCGCTGGCGCCCGCTCCCTCCCCGCTTTCCTCGCGCACGCGCGCCGCGCCTGCGCCCGCCCCCGCGCCGCCTTTCCGCGCGCGCGGACAGCGCCGCCCTCGGATCCCCTCCTCGCGCCCGCGCTGCCCCGACCGCCACGGTCCAAAACCGTGGGCGCTCATGCGCCACGCGTCTCCGACCCTCTGCACCTGCCCCGCATGGCAGCGGCCGCCCCTCCCTCCGCCGCGCGCGGACGCCCTTCGCCCGCAGCTCCCCGCTCCGACCCGCCGCGCAGTCCCGACCGCCGCAGAACCTCCGCGCCACGCGGCGCCACTTCTCTGCGCACGTCCCCACCTGGCAGCCCCCGCCTCCCCTTCTCCCGCGCGCGGACACGCTCCCCGCCCGTGCTCGCGCTCACCTGCCCCTCTCCCGTCCCGTCGCCATTATCGCGACGCAGCGCCCGTCACCGCTCTCTCCCCTCTGAGGCGACGCCCGTCAGCTCCCCGCCCACTCCGGTTGACTCCCGTGCCCTCCCGTTGCCTTCTCCCCGAAGGAGCTCCTCCCTCCGCCGGGTACAAATACCCCCTTCTGGCCCCCCCCCTCTCCTTTGCTTCCCGTGCATCCCCAGCAACCCCAACTCCTCCCCACCGCTCCCAGCCACCTCCCCGAGCCGCCGACTGGAGCCCCGCTGCCCGGAGCTCCGCCTCTGCCGCCTTGTGAGCCGGCGACCCCCGGGAGCCAAACTCCCTCTCCCTTCCTCCACTTCTCAATTGCATTCGTCCGGAGAATCCCCTCGGTGTGCTGATCATGTTGGTGAACCCCTTTTGGCAGGTGATCGCCCAAGGAAGCCCAGCGCCGAAGCTCACCGCCGGCCAGAACCACCCTCCCGTGGCCAGCCCTCCTCGCCACCTCCCAGCTTCCGCCACCACCGCCAATGTAAGCCCCTGGTCCCCCTCACCGTGTAAATGCGGCCGATTGGGCTATCTCGCCGCCGGCGACCTCCATCGCCGCTTTGGCCCCGAATCTTCCCCTTCTGTTCCCCGCCTTCCCCGTTGATCCCCTCGCCTCCCAGCTGCCCAAAATGGACTCCCCGAGTCGAGCTCTAGCCGGTGAAGCCCTCCCCGGCCTTCGGGGGCCATCGCCGTCGCCGGAACGCCGCAGCTCCGCCGTCCCCACTCCTCTGTCGCTCGTGCGCGGCTGGAGGAAGACGACGACGACATGGTCGCCCCTCCGCCGACCGATCCCACCTCCACCTTCTAACGTCGGCCGTCCGATCCTCCGCATACCGCTTCGCCCCTCCGTTTTATCGTCGCCGTCGGATCATCTTAATCACCGCCCCTCCCCTCCGTTGGATCTCCTCCCCGTACCCCTTCACCCCGCCGCATCTCCGCCACCCGCTTGAGCCACGCGTCGCTCATCCGAGCCGCGTGAGCGCGCGCGGGCGTGGGCCGAGCCGGCCTGCCCCGTCGCCGAGCGCGCGCGCGCGCGCCTGCGGGCCGTGCGTCGCCGCGCGTTGGGCCGCGCTGGCCTTCGGCCGCGCGGGCCGCACAGTGCCGGGCCGCACTGTTCATCCGATTTTCCAGGATTTTATCAATTTCCAAAATGCCAGAAAATCCAAATAAATCCCAGAAAATCACAGAAAATTCCAAAAATTCCCAAATTTCACCACTTTGCTCCAAATAATATTCCAGACCCTCTGGTGAAATCCATTTCCACAATTTCATCCCAGAAAAATTCCTAAAATCCCATTTGGAGTGTTTATGAATTTTATTCCTTTTTAATTAGATTATTTTGCCTCGCTTGATTAGTCTCAAGCTGGATTTAATTTATTTTACGTGTTTGCGCTAGTGTCGGAGATTCCGGAGATTCAAGAGCAGGCTCAGGATCCAGGTGCTTCGACGTTCGAGCTCGCAGAGATCATCCGGATAGATGGCAAGTCCCAAATCCATTGATCATTTTGTGTCCTATGATGTTTAAATATGTTAATATGTTATTTGCATTGAGCTAGTTCTGAAATGTTAGTTCAAAAATAAAAATAAAATGTTTAGAATGACATGTGATATAGTTAGTCCTACCACCATGAAATGCCCTGTTTAAATTGTAGCCATGCCATTGAAACCCTAGATTTAATTATCTGTTAATCTAGATAATTGTAGGATATTATTATCATGCAAAGTGTTACACTAATAAGGCTGTGGCTGTGGAGCCAATAGAATTTGGAAAACCCGACTCTAAGGTAGGGTGGTATGGGACACCGTATCTTAGAGCGGGGAGTGCCGGCGTGCACAAGGTAGGGTAAGGGTTGGGAAACCGCGAGACGGTCTTCGCCCATCTTTTACCCTAGGTTTGGAGAAGGGTAAGGGTGAGTGGGAAACCGCGAGACGGTCTACGCCCACCGCTTACCTCAGTTTGGGTCGCGGGCCTGGCGAGGTTGCGGACCATGTGAAAATATAAGGACTGAAACCCTTACGCTGAGCAAATGTCACAGTGATCGCTCAACCACAGGAGTTGACTTGTCAACACTTGTCTTTTAGCTGCTCAACTCGTTTGAAACTCTACAGGAGGGTAGCAGTGAGGTTAGGTAGGCCGTGCTACGGATGCCTAACAACGGTAGAGTTCACTCGAAGCGGATACTGTTTTCGCTTGTGTGTGTGTGTGTGTGTGTGGGATCCAGACCCAAGTGAATTCTACCGGGTAGAGCCTATATAAAGAGTCGAGCAGTGAAAAGACCTGGTTTTCTTAACTCTTTAGCGGGAGTTGAGGGATCGTGTGGGTAAAGCTGAGCAAACTCTGCAGAGTCAAATAAATGGTATTCGAATACGCCGTGCTCCCGGTTATTGGAGCTGTGTCACTTGGGTGATTCCAGCAGCAAAGCTTAAGTAGATTTGTACATGCTTTAACTTGGTTAGTTGGTTAATGAACTCTTGATGAAAAACCCTGAGATCTTAAGGAGTAAGTTTTGGGTCCGTCTTATAAAAATGTTTGCAAATAAAATTGCATCCACCAAATGTAATAAACCAAGTATACTCCCTTCCTTTGACTTTCCGTGCATATAGTAAATTAAGATCCCTTTGGGATTTGCTGAGCCGGTTGTTTGGCTCACGGCTTGCTTAATCCACCCTTTAGAGGATCAAGACGAAGGAGAAGGTCTCCCCGTTGAAGAAGTCCCCGAGGATCTTTTCTTCGACGAGGACCCTTGGCTGTAGGTCTCCGCCGCGCTCGAAGCAGTTTCTGGAGTCTTTTGTAATGTATTATAATTTGGGCTTGCACGCCCCGCTGTAAAAACTGGATGTTATTCCGTATGTCAAATATATGCTGGACTTTTGTTGTTAGCATGCAATGGTATACTCTTGCGCGACAGTCCATAACTGTTCATGCGTGAATAGTTACGGGGTGCCGTGTCCGTACGCGCCCCTGGAAACGGGGGCGTTACAAGAAGTGGTATCAGAGCAGGCTCTTTGACCGTAGGTTGAGACCTAAGGCTGTCTAGGAAGCGATTTTATCGCAAAAATTAATTTACGGCATAAAAAGAGTTTATGAAAAATATAAGTATTATTGCTGTCTTGTTTCTCTCTTGTTGCTACTTTCCTGTCTTAGTTTATTTCTGCTTAAGTTTTAATTTTCGCAAATGTTTACTGTCTTACTTGTCTAACTTCAAAATTTCGTTTCCGGCAGATGGTGCGCCTCGTTTTCTCCCGCCCCGACCGTAGGGATGGATGGCACCACAAGTTGTGGGAAATGCGACGATACCTCGGAGCGAGAGGAAACCACGGCCCAGTGATCTACGCTGAGGGACAGTTCCGCCAGGACCAGTTCTACGAGTACAAGGCTTGGGTGGTCCTCGATCCCTTGCCTGTCCGCCCAGACAGGAAGCGGAGGTTCACCGCCCGACGGGTGGACGATGAGGATGCTGTTCAGGACGTGGCTCTGAAGGCTGCGCTCTATCTCAGGGACTACTACCACCAGGAGCTAGCAGGGACGCCTTTCGACCTGGTGCCGCGTCCGCACTTTGGGGACTTTATAGTCCCTAGGTTCGGTGAGGATGACGATCCCCGCCTAGCGGGTATCGCCACCCTTATGGCGCAGCAGGTCGCCAGCTACGACAGAGCCATCGAGGAGGCCAGAGTCTGGCAGAGGCAGTTGTGGGACACTCGTGAGGAGGTTCAGCGCCTCCGGGAGTCCCTCCTCCGCTATGAGGCCCAGGAGGCAGCAGAGGGTTCAGACAGTGCGGAGTCGCCCAGCGTTCACTCTTCTTGTGCTTCGGTGCAGTCTAGGCCCAAGCGCCGGATGACTGCGGCGCAGTACCGTGCCCGGTTCCGCCCCGCAGCCCCGCTTGCCCTTCCAGCACCCGGGGACAGGGAGGAGTAGACGCTGTACGCTAGTGGTAGCCTGACCTTTTGTAATAGCTGTACTTTTGTTATGTAATGCAAGTGTAACTCGAACCCTAAGTGGTCTGCGTACCACTTGCTTTATCGTAAGTTTATGTTAACTAATCTTTTATGTTGCTTGTTTAATTATCAGTATGTTCTTCCTGTGTTCAAAGCTTTCTTCTGTCCCCTTTCGCTCTCGTTCTTATCTTTTCATCCTATACTTGCCTTGAAAATTCTAAGTCTTACTTATCTGTTCTTGATTGCCAAAGCCGCTGCAAAGCTAACCTGAAGTTCCCAATCAACAGATGGAGCCAGCAGAGCATACGGGTCAGACCAGCCGGCAGGGTGCACCTGCCACCGACCAGAACACACTTGCTGATGTTATTGCAATGTTAGAAAAGAATCGATACCAAGGAGAGCAGAACATACTGCGAGTGTTGGATCAACAGGCCAAATTGATTGAACAGATCGCCACTGGATCTTCAGGAGTACAGGGTGGAGGAAATGTTCCTCGGGACGGTGCTCCAATTTCCTCCCGATGGAATGACTTTCTAAAAACACGTCCACCCACTTTCTCCACAACCGCTGATCCTATGGTTGCTGAAGATTGGCTGGCAGATGTGGAGAGAAAACTCCAGACTGTGCGGTGCGATGATAAAGAGAAGGTTTTATTTGCATCCCACCAGTTGCAGGGTGCAGCAGCGACCTGGTGGATCAACTATCAACGCATACTGCAGAACAGAGAGATTAGTTGGGAAGATTTCACCAAGGCCTTCCGCAAGGCCCACATCCCTGATGGCATTATGGAAGCAAAGCGCCGGGAGTTTTTGGCGCTTAAACAAGGTGGCCGAACTGTGATGGAGTATTTGCACCAATTTAACCATCTCTCAAGATTTGCCCCTGAGGATGTTGATAGTGAGGACAAGAAAATGAACAAGTTCCGTGCAGGGTTACAGCAGTCCTTGAGATTCCACATTTCAGCTTTGAAGTTCAAGGATCTGAATGATATGGTTGATGGCTTGATCACCTCCGAAGAAGCCAGAAGTGAGATGGAAGACTATAGAAAACGCAAGGCGGCACATAAATCGCAGTCATCGTCACACACCACTCAACGAGCCAGGACATCGGGATCTTCTTCATATCGATCCCCATCCTCCCGACAGTATGTGATGATGCCGAGGAACCAATCCAACCAGACTCAGCATTATGCTTCCCCCCTACCATTGGCTCTCAAGTGTCCCACTTGTGGTGGGAATCACCTGGCTAGTGGCTGCCCGCGAAGGTCAAACGCATGTTTCCACTGCGGCGAGGTAGGGCACTACAGAGACCAGTGTCCTAGGAAGAATTTGCCATCAGATGCAGCCAAGCTACAAGTTCAAAACCAGCAGCAGCAGGAGGTCAAGTCACAGACATCCCCCAGTACCCCCAAAGGAGGATATCTGCAGATTAAAGCAACCAACCCTCAGTCACCTGCAGGCACTGCAAATTTCTCAGCTACAGGCAGAGGCAGAGGCAGAAGCAATGTCAGACCCACTTTCTATGCCAGAGTGAACCATGTATCTGCAGAGGATGCCGCTGGTGCAAGTGACATCATTGCCGGTATGTTCCCAATCAATTCCATACCCGCATTGATTTTATTTGACCCTGGTGCAACGCATTCTTTTATTTCAAAGAGTTTTGCTGCAAGAAATAAATTACCTTCTGTTACTTTGCCAAGACCTTATGTGGTGGAAACCCCTGGGGTTAGAATGGAGTCCCACCGTGGGTGTGCGGGACTTAACATAAAAATCCAAGGGGTAGACTTTAGAGCCGACTTGTTGCAGTTAGACATGTCCGGGTTAGATGCCATCTTGGGCATGAACTGGTTGGCCAGAAATAAAGGCAAGGTAGATTGCGAGGTCAAAACAGTGTCATTGATTAACTCTGAAGGTCAGAAAACAGTAGTAGAGACAGATCGAAAAGTGCTGAAAGATGCCAAGAAACGTATGATTAACATGATAGCAGCTACACCTGACCAAGTGCCAATAGTACAAGAGTACCCTGATGTATTCCCCGAAGAATTACCAGGTAGACCCCCTGACAGGCAAGTAGAACTTGCAATAGAGTTGGTACCTGGTACCAAGCCAATTGCCAAGCACCAATACAGAATGTCAGCTAGCGAATTGAAAGAGCTGAAGAAGCGGTTAGATGAGTTACAAGAGAAAGAATTCATTCGACCCAGCACTTCACCGTGGTCAGCCCCAGCACTGTTTGTGAAAAAGAAGAATGGCGAATTGAGAATGTGTGTGGATTACAGAGGTTTGAATGCTGTCACTATCAAGAACAAGTATCCCCTTCCAAGAATTGATGATCTGTTCGATCAACTTAGAGGAGCCAAAGTGTTCTCCAAGATCGACTTGCGCTCGGGTTATCACCAGCTCAAGATCCGAGAGCAAGATCGAGAGAAGACCGCCTTCATTACCAGATATGGATTGTTTGAGTTCACGGTCGTACCCTTTGGTTTGACTAATGCGCCAGCGTATTTCATGAATCTCATGAACCTGGTGCATATGGACCAATTGGATCGATTTGTGATTGTTTTCATTGATGATATTCTGATATACTCCAAGAGTGAAGAAGAGCACAGACAGCATTTGCATATGGTTTTGACCAGATTGAGAGAGCATAAATTATATGCAAAATTTGATAAATGCAGTTTTTGGTTGAGAGAAGTCGCTTTCTTGGGTCATGTTATAACTGAAGATGGAGTGAAAGTCGATCCAGAAAAGATTTCAGCAGTGATGGAATGGAAACAGCCTAAGACAGTGACTGAAGTGAGAAGCTTCCTAGGATTGGCGGGTTATTATCGCCGATTCATAGAAGGTTTCTCAAGAATATCTCGTCCACTCACTCAATTGTTGAAGAAGGACAAGCCGTTCACATGGACTAATGCATGCGAAGAAAGCTTCCAGATGTTGAAGACCAAGTTGACAACAACACCAGTGCTGATATTACCCAATCCAGAGAAGGAGTTTCAAATTTACTGCGATGCCTCAAAGCAAGGTTTGGGTTGTGTGCTTATGCAAGACGAAAAAGTTGTTGCCTATGCATCAAGACAGTTGAAGCCACATGAGGAGAATTATCCCACACATGACTTGGAACTAGCAGCTGTGGTGCATGCCCTCAAAATTTGGCGGCACTACCTGCTAGGAAATCGTTGTGAGATATTCTCAGATCACAAGAGTTTGAAGTACCTATTCACCCAGCCAGAGTTGAACATGAGACAGCGCAGATGGTTAGAACTGATTAAAGATTATGATATTGATCTCCAGTATCACCCAGGCAAGGCAAACGTAGTTGCTGATGCACTTAGCCGCAAGGCTCGCCCAAACAAAGGCAGTCAATCAGAGTACCCACCAGAGTTGCAGAGAGATATATTACAGCTGAACTTGGTAATCACAGAACAAGGTGAAGAAGCGGCCTTAGAGATTCAACCACTGTTGCCAGACCGGATTAAAGCAGCCCAGGATGAAGATGAAGAGATTCAAAAACTGAAAAAGGATATTCAAGGAGAAAATTCATCAGAGTATGCTATAGACGAACATGGAATCCTTACCTTCCGTGGTCGCTATTGCATACCCGACAAGAAAGAGTTGAGAGAGCTGATCTTAGCTGAAGCCCACTCCTCTCAATTCTCGATTCATCCAGAAGGCACAAAGATGTATCAAGATTTGAAGAAAAGATATTGGTGGAACCAAATGAAGAAAGAGGTGGCAGAATATATAGCTAAATGTGATGTCTGTCAGCAGATCAAGATAGACCACCAAAAACCATCGGGATTGTTACAACCTTTACCAATTCCCGAATGGAAATGGGATAGCATTGGCATGGACTTCATCACTGGACTTCCCAAGACTCGTGAGGGATATGATGCTATTTGGGTCATTGTTGATAGATTGACCAAGGTGGCTCATTTCCTCCCGATCAAGCAAACTTATGAGAAGGATAAACTTGCCGAGTTGTACTTGACCAGAATTGTGACGTTGCATGGAGTTCCGAAGAAGATTGTGTCAGATAGAGGAGCCCAGTTTACATCCAAGTTCTGGGAAAAGTTGCATGAAGCCATGGGCACCGATCTGAATTTCAGCTCAGCATATCACCCACAGACAGATGGACAGACAGAGAGAACCAACCAGATTTTAGAAGACATGTTGAGAGCTTGTGCAATAGTGTATGGAGCAACATGGAACACCTGCCTACCATTTGCTCAGTTCTCATATAACAACAGCTATCAAGCCAGCATTCAAATGGCACCGTTTGAAGCACTTTATGGCAGAAAATGCAGGACTCCACTGAATTGGACAGAAACAGGAGAACGGCAACTCATTGGTCCCCAGATTGCTCAAGATGCAGAAGCACATGTCAAAATTGTCAGAGACAGACTCAGAATGGCACAAGATCGACAGAAGAGCTATGCAAATAACCGCAGGAAAGATTTGAGTTTCGAAGTTGGAGATTATGTATACATCAAAGTTACCCCATTCAAAATAGTCAAGAAATTTCAAGTCAAAGGCAAATTAGCTCCAAGATATGTGGGACCGTTTCAGATAATTGGAAGAGTTGGGGAAGTAGCTTATCAAGTGCAGCTTCCGCCCAACTTATCCAGAATTCACAACGTATTCCACGTATCCCAGCTTCGGAAGTGTCTACGCCAACCAACAGATGAAGTGCCATTGTCAGATATGGAATTGCAAGATGACTGCACATATGCTGAAGAACCACTACAAATACTTGAAACATCAGAAAGGCAGCTCAGAAACAAGAACGTCAGATTTTGCAGAGTGCAGTGGAAGAACCACACAGCGAATGAGTCCACTTGGGAACGAGAATCAGATTTGCAGCGGGATTTCCCCAACTTACTCCCTGGACCAAGTTAATCTCGGGGTCGAGATTCTTTTAAGGGGGGTAGGTTGAAAAACCCCAAAATTTCAAAATCCAAAAATTTGCGAATTTTTGCCGGTTTTTGGGTGATTTTTGGAAACTTTCCTTTTCGGGAAAGTCTCCCCGTTTCCGCCTTCCCTTTTCGGCCGGGCGTTTCCTTCCTTCGCCGGCGCCCTCCTCTCTTCCCGCCTTCCCTCGCGCCCCGGCTCCCTCCCGCGCGGACGCCTCCTTCTCCCTCCGCTGGCGCCCGCTCCCTCCCCGCTTTCCTCGCGCACGCGCGCCGCGCCTGCGCCCGCCCCCGCGCCGCCTTTCCGCGCGCGCGGACAGCGCCGCCCTCGGATCCCCTCCTCGCGCCCGCGCTGCCCCGACCGCCACGGTCCAAAACCGTGGGCGCTCATGCGCCACGCGTCGCCGACCCTCTGCACCTGCCCCGCATGGCAGCGGCCGCCCCTCCCTCCGCCGCGCGCGGACGCCCTTCGCCCGCAGCTCCCCGCTCCGACCCGCCGCGCTGTCCCGACCGCCGCAGAACCTCCGCGCCACGCGGCGCCACTTCTCTGCGCACGTCCCCACCTGGCAGCCCCCGCCTCCCCTTCTCCCGCGCGCGGACACGCTCCCCGCCCGTGCTCGCGCTCACCTGCCCCTCTCCCGTCCCGTCGCCATTATCGCGACGCAGCGCCCGTCACCGCTCTCTCCCCTCTGAGGCGACGCCCGTCAGCTCCCCGCCCACTCCGGTTGACTCCCGTGCCCTCCCGTTGCCTTCTCCCCGAAGGAGCTCCTCCCTCCGCCGGGTACAAATACCCCCTTCTGGCCCCCTCCCTCTCCTTTGCTTCCCGTGCATCCCCAGCAACCCCAACTCCTCCCCACCGCTCCCAGCCACCTCCCCGAGCCGCCGACTGGAGCCCCGCTGCCCGGAGCTCCGCCTCTGCCGCCTTGTGAGCCGGCGACCCCCGGGAGCCAAACTCCCTCTCCCTTCCTCCACTTCTCAATTGCATTCGTCCGGAGAATCCCCTCGGTGTGCTGATCATGTTGGTGAACCCCTTTTGGCAGGTGATCGCCCGAGGAAGCCCAGCGCCGAAGCTCACCGCCGGCCAGAACCACCCTCCCGTGGCCAGCCCTCCTCGCCACCTCCCAGCTTCCGCCACCACCGCCAATGTAAGCCCCTGGTCCCCCTCACCGTGTAAATGCGGCCGATTGGGCTATCTCGCCGCCGGCGACCTCCATCGCCGCTTTGGCCCCGAATCTTCCCCTTCTGTTCCCCGCCTTCCCCGTTGATCCCCTCGCCTCCCAGCTGCCCAAAATGGACTCCCCGAGTCGAGCTCTAGCCGGTGAAGCCCTCCCCGGCCTTCGGGGGCCATCGCCGTCGCCGGAACGCCGCAGCTCCGCCGTCCCCACTCCTCTGTCGCTCGTGCGCGGCTGGAGGAAGACGACGACGACATGGTCGCCCCTCCGCCGACCGATCCCACCTCCACCTTCTAACGTCGGCCGTCCGATCCTCCGCATACCGCTTCGCCCCTCCGTTTTATCGTCGCCGTCGGATCATCTTAATCACCGCCCCTCCCCTCCGTTGGATCTCCTCCCCGTACCCCTTCACCCCGCCGCATCTCCGCCACCCGCTTGAGCCACGCGTCGCTCATCCGAGCCGCGTGAGCGCGCGCGGGCGTGGGCCGAGCCGGCCTGCCCCGTCGCCGAGCGCGCGCGCGCGCCTGCGGGCCGTGCGTCGCCGCGCGTTGGGCCGCGCTGGCCTTCGGCCGCGCGGGCCGCACAGTGCCGGGCCGCACTGTAGCAAAGCGGCCGGGCCGCACTGTTCATCCGATTTTCCAGGATTTTATCAATTTCCAAAATGCCAGAAAATCCAAATAAATCCCAGAAAATCACAGAAAATTCCAAAAATTCCCTAATTTCACCACTTTGCTCCAAATAATATTCCAGACCCTCTGGTGAAATCCATTTCCACAATTTCATCCCAGAAAAATTCCTAAAATCCCATTTGGAGTGTTTATGAATTTTATTCCTTTTTAATTAGATTATTTTGCCTCGCTTGATTAGTCTCAAGCTGGATTTAATTTATTTTACGTGTTTGCGCTAGTGTCGGAGATTCCGGAGATTCAAGAGCAGGCTCAGGATCCAGGTGCTTCGACGTTCGAGCTCGCAGAGATCATCCGGATAGACGGCAAGTCCCAAATCCATTGATCATTTTGTGTCCTATGATGTTTAAATATGTTAATATGTTATTTGCATTGGGCTAGTTCTGAAATGTTAGTTCAAAAATAAAAATAAAATGTTTAGAATGACATGTGATATAGTTAGTCCTACCACCATGAAATGCCCTGTTTAAATTGTAGCCATGCCATTGAAACACTAGATTTAATTATCTGTTAATCTAGATAATTGTAGGATATTATTATCATGCAAAGTGTTACACTAATAAGGCTGTGGCTGTGGAGCCAATAGAATTTGGAAAACCCGACTCTAAGGTAGGGTGGTATGGGACACCGTATCTTAGAGCGGGGAGTGCCGGCGTGCACAAGGTAGGGTAAGAGTTGGGAAACCGCGAGACGGTCTTCGCCCATCTTTTACCCTAGGTTTGGAGAAGGGTAAGGGTGAGTGGGAAACCGCGAGACGGTCTACGCCCACCGCTTACCTCAGTTTGGGTCGCGGGCCTGGCGAGGTTGCGGACCATGTGAAAATATAAGGACTGAAACCCTTACGCTGAGCAAATGTCACAGTGATCGCTCAACCACAGGAGTTGACTTGTCAACACTTGTCTTTTAGCTGCTCAACTCGTTTGAAACTCTACAGGAGGGTAGCAGTGAGGTTAGGTAGGCCGTGCTACGGATGCCTAACAACGGTAGAGTTCACTCGAAGCGGATACTGTTTTCGCTTGTGTGTGTGTGTGTGTGTGGGATCCAGACCCGAGTGAATTCTACCGGGTAGAGCCTATATAAAGAGTCGAGCAGTGAAAAGACCTGGTTTTCTTAACTCTTTAGCGGGAGTTGAGGGATCGTGTGGGTAAAGCTGAGCAAACTCTGCAGAGTCAAATAAATGGTATTCGAATACGCCGTGCTCCCGGTTATTGGAGCTGTGTCACTTGGGTGATTCCAGCAGCAAAGCTTAAGTAGATTTGTACATGCTTTAACTTGGTTAGTTGGTTAATGAACTCTTGATGAAAAACCCTGAGATCTTAAGGAGTAAGTTTTGGGTCCGTCTTATAAAAATGTTTGCAAATAAAATTGCATCCACCAAATGTAATAAACCAAGTATACTCCCTTCCTTTGACTTTCCGTGCATATAGTAAATTAAGATCCCTTTGGGATTTGCTGAGCCGGTTGTTTGGCTCACGGCTTGCTTAATCCACCCTTTAGAGGATCAAGACGAAGGAGAAGGTCTCCCCGTTGAAGAAGTCCCCGAGGATCTTTTCTTCGACGAGGACCCTTGGCTGTAGGTCTCCGCCGCGCTCGAAGCAGTTTCTGGAGTCTTTTGTAATGTATTATAATTTGGGCTTGCACGCCCCGCTGTAAAAACTGGATGTTATTCCGTATGTCAAATATATGCTGGACTTTTGTTGTTAGCATGCAATGGTATACTCTTGCGCGACAGTCCATAACTGTTCATGCGTGAATAGTTACGGGGTGCCGTGTCCGTACGCGCCCCTGGAAACGGGGGCGTTACACATTTGATACGCTTGGTTGTAGTAATCTGCATACATGATCCGTGTTGATCTGTACTTGTCTTGGATAGTTCTTAGCTCTCTTTGGAGCAACGAATTGTGATACTCTGTCAGACGATTGTAATCTTTTAAGCAGCCATGCTGATCAAAATCACTGTTGCTGGAGGAATGTTTTAATGTCAAGAAAACCGGAAGGCAGCCGGTTGGGAGAAGGCCCGGGACTACGATATGAACTGCACCAAGTGAAATCAATGTCTAAACGAGTAAAAGATTAGCTAAATTAGTTATCCCACGGGCCAACATGGAATAGTTAAAGATTGCACAATGTAAAATAAATAAATAAATGCAAGCACTCTTGATGATTTTAGTCAACTGGTAGTTTGAAAATAAAAGGTATAATTTAATCCAAGGATAGATCATGAAACATCATGGAAATGGAACGTGCTGTAGAACAAAAATAGTTAAGTGATTGATTCCTCAACACCATTAACTATCTTTGGTATACTGCCTGTCATGAAATCGACTAAGCAAGATATGAAACAGCGAAGAATACTTAAGATCACGAGACAAAGATACAACGTGGAAATCTGTTGTGGGAAAAACCATATATATACTTAGCAAAATCACTATATAGAGGAGAAGTTACAAAACGCTTTAGGCACCACGGCATGTCTATGCCTATGTAATATACGCCTTGCAATGGGTTGTCTATCAAGAGGCTTACATGAGGTATAAATAGCATTGGAAACAAGAGTCCCAAATGATGATGGAACAAAGTCTAGTCAGTAAAAGGGAACAATATTCTACTCAATGTATCTTCTTGGTTTGGTTGATTTGCTCTTATTCTTGTTAGTTTTGATCTCTTCTCTCCCCTTCTTAATCTTGCAGTGTGTCAAGAACGTATAAGTGATAGATATGACCTATGAAAATCAAATCCTATCTATCTAGGCACCAAGTCTTGCAATATTCTGAAATTGTTGGTTTTTCTTGGATTTGACCTCATCTTGAGATTTCTTGGTCCTAACGTTTTACTTTGAATTTTTGGGAGAAATAGATTGCTATGACATGTGAAAATTCATCTAGAGTTATCTTAGCTATCCTCTACCCACAAGCAAGTAATATCCTAAGATTTTAAAGTTTGCTCGATTTCGATTTGGTCTTGCTTATCTTTGGGAAAGATTGTAACATTGACAAGGATTCATGTGATTCTTAGATGGAATAGGTTTTTGAAACCCTAACCAAGGTATGTTCAAAATTTTATATCTTTTCGTTAAGGATTTTGAGAGTTGCACCATTCTTGATCTTGGTTTAGGCTGATTATCTGTTCTGAAAACAAAGAAGCGGTCAGATCGCTCATAGGCCTAGTCAAACTGGCCACCGGTCAGATCACTCCTAGGTCTAGTCAAACTGACCACCGGTCAGACCGCTGTGGTCAAGCCGGTCAGACGTCCAGGTGGATGTCGGTCAGACGGCCCGTCAATTAGACCTCACCCCCTATGGTGGTTAGATAGGTGAGATTTTGAAAGTTGTCTCTCTTGAGCACTTGAGGTTGTTGTTTTGTTTTTAGACTTTTAATTCTGATTTTCATAGCTCTAGCTACTGGAGTAAAGAATTTAAAAATACTTAAAAAAATTATATGGTACCGTTTACCCCTTGTTACCATTGCGGTCCTACATTATCACTTTGTATGGCATTATTGAAGGCCTAACAAAATAACAAAATATCAGTCCGAAAATTTTCAAATTTTAAATTTTGAATTTGAATCGATAAACAGTAAACTGGTAAGCCGGTACCGGACAGGGTCGGTAGCCGGTTTCCGTAACGGCCGAACCAATTGACCACTGGCTCGGTGGCTCGAGCTCGAACTCACAGCCACACGGCAGACACCTAGACGCGAGTTTCAGTGCGAGACACCACCCACCCACCGGCCGCGGCCGCTTCTCGCATTCCCCCCTCCTCCCCGCCCCCCGCGCTGCCCGCCCACTTGCGGAAACACGCGCGGGGAGGGGGATAGCCGGCCGCCGCAGCCATGCCCAGCTCGCGGAAGGACCGCCGCTCCTCGCTCCGCCGGCTCCTCTCCTCGCCGGCCTTCTCCGCCACCTGCCTCCTCTTCGGTCTCGCCGGGTTCCTCGCGGCCGCCGTCTCCATCGCACGTGCGCCGGCCGCCGCCGCCGCCGCGCGCGGCCGCTGCCCGGACTCCTCGCGGCCGCTCTCCGTCTCCGTCGCGTGGGACCGGCGCCCCGGGGCGGCTGCGGACGCCGCCGCCGAGCTCCCGGCGTCGCTCGCCACCGGATCGCGCGGGAGGCACAAGGTGATGGCCTTCGTCGGGATCTTCACCGGCTTCGGCTCCGTCGGGCGGCGCCGCGCACTGCGGCGGACCTGGCTCCCCGCGGATCGGCAAGGTCTACTTCGGTTAGTCGTTGGTATCACAGCTTGCTAGTTCATATTCGCTTGTGTTGCTCGAGATCTAGCTGTAGTTTTAGTGTTGAACTGTTGATGTTGTTGGTTACCTAATAAGATGACTTGTTGCAAACTTATTAATTGCTGATAAGAGTTGAGTAGGTAATTTCCGTTTGTCCATTTATCTGCTCTAGATGTGACAGTGATCTACTCAAATCTTCTGCTGTTGGCTATTAATGCTCAGGCACTCGGTACTCAGTAGTCAGAAGGTAAATGCTGATCATTTGCACAAGTGGTTGCTGGTTAAATTATTCATCCATTTAGAAAAACAATTATATGGACCATGTGAATATGGTAGTAGATTTGTTTCTAAATTTACTTTTGTGTTTGCTTCTGAGATATTGCTTAGTGGTACCAGACTTTCTAATTCTTCTGCACTGGTGGTTTTTGAGACGGAATTCCTGTGACTTTGTGGAATACACATGTTTTTTGTGGAATTATACTTCTATTCTAGAAGAATGGATTGATCATATGGAATTGTTAGATTTGTCACACTAGCACTGATAATTCATTATTTTGTTGCTTGTGATCTAACTATAATGTGCATAATGTTGGGCAATCTATCCATCTATTTAATGCATAGGTACAGGAAATCTGTACATTTGCAAACAAAAGTTGCCTACTAGTGAGAGACCAGCCCCATGATATCTGCTAGATGAGCAAGCATTGACTATTTTGTTTTCATTGCACTCATTGTGTATCTTTGTTGTCCAAAAGTTCCAATCATGCTTGATGATCATCAGTATCACTGGTTTTGATTTTGGTTTCCATTTGGTGACGATGTTGGCTAAGTGCCCTTACAGTGGTTGTCTTTTTGGTTCACTGCATTGCAGATTGGAGGAAGCTACTGGTCTGTCATTCAGATTTGTGATTGGGAAAAGCAATGACAAGTCTAAGATGGAAGCTCTTGAAAGAGAGGTTGAAGAATATGATGATTTTGTGCTTTTAGATCTCGAGGAAGAGTATAGCAGGCTTCCATACAAAACGTAAATAATAGAACTACTATCTTTTGATTGTGTTATCTCTTTTCCAGGATACTGATTTGGTGTTACGTTTTAGGTTAGCTTTCTTTAAGGCTGCCTATGCGCTGTTTGATTCTGACTTCTATGTTAAAGCTGATGATGATATTTACTTGAGACCAGGTAAATAACAATATCCAAGATATCACAGACATCCTTTCCTTTTGAAAGGCTGGCACTTCCATCACTGATTTCTATTCTGCAGATAGACTTTCCTTGCTTTTGGCTAAGGAACGTTCACATACACAAACATACATCGGATGCATGAAGAAGGGGCCTGTTTTTACTGATCCAAAGTTGAAATGGTTAGTTCTTTCATTTAGTGTCATATGATATAATGGGCTCCTTTTTTCCATGATGCTTTTTCCTTGAAAAAAATTAAATGGATGTCTAACTCTAAGAAGCAATATATACTGTAGTACCAGGCTAACTATATGGAAAGTAGCTACTAAATCAAAAATATTCTTTCTTTTCTACAGCATAAAAGTAGTGCATCGAAACCTTAAAGTCTTATGGTCCCAGAAATATTGAGTTTACCATTTTATTGTGCAAGGATTGAAAATAACTAGGTGTCAGATTCTTAATTGCTTGCTTATGTTTGACTGTATGAAACCACAATTGCTTTCATTGTCTGATGGCAAGTTGTGGTCCCCGCAACGATCCTTGTTTCACATATGATTGTGTGTCTGCATTCATTTGCACCACTTCTTGCTTTATATCTCAGGATGTATGGAAATAGTGGGGTTCACATGGATTGGTCTAGCGGGTGAAGTTTTCTCTAAGGACCTAAATTTGTTTCATCTATGTTCAGTACTGATAATCCTTGGGACTGGATCTAGTACTTTGATACCTGGATGATTTTTCATAAAGTGAAGGTGTGAACTACTCTACATATGTGGTGTCTGGAGCAAACACTTGGTCTAGAGTATTGGAAGGGGAATGCAAGGCTTAGCATGGAATGAGTTTACTGGATTGTTCATGAGAGGTTAACGGACATGTATCCTGAATTCCTGACAACTTTTGTCTGACTCAGCATCTTATCGGTGTTGGTCTGGGATCAATGAAAAATCATGTTTCCAACCCTTTATTATCAGCTATGCATTTTGTCAAGTCCTACTCCGTCCGGTCCAATGCTGTTGTCAGTTTTGTATCTATGCTGATCATATATTCTAACTTTGACCACGAATTATTTTTAAATGTCTGGATCAACCAGGAGATAAATATACCAATGTATTTGTTGTAAAAAGTACTTCCATCATATTACGATTTTATAAAGTTTTAGTAACATAATACCGTGCACAAAAAAAAGAATTTTGGACTGAAGGAAGTATATTACAGGATTTATGGAAAGTGTTAAGTACATTTTTCATCCTTACAGCAAACCAAGCTGGCTCAAGCTGATCCTAGAAGCTGGTGCAAGCCATAATTTGAATTTTCCTTCTGCATTAAGTTAATCAGCCTTTCCCTCACTTCTATATGATTTCCAATATCTTCTGTACAATTAGTCAATTATGCTCGGAAACAATTTAAGAAAAAGTTAATTTTATCCTTCTAGGACTGTACTCAGACAAGCAATTGTTACAATTAAGGTGTGTTTGCTCCGTTATGCCAAATGGTATCACGTCATATATGCAGAGAACTAGCCACCACACAATTACACATGAGCTAGCAACTGGAGCAATCTGCCTGTGGATGGAAATAATTTGATATTTACTTGCAATGAATGGTTATGCTTGTTGGAGTGCTAAGCTCCAGCTTAAGTTGCTAGTTGTCATACATTGATGCCAGTTGCCTAAGTGGTGCTAGACGAAGTTCGGTAGCGATCTCACTCTATTATTTCAGGGAAATACTTATAACTAAAGAGTCTGTTAATTCTCAGTGGATGGGGTATGTGCTGCCTAGTTTGGAGATGTACGTGGTAGTCTGGAGAAAAGTTAGTTATGCATGGATATGTTATCTATATTGACTATGAGAAGTTGTATCATTGGAGACTGCGAATTTTGTTATCATACGTAAATAATGTGTCAGTATGAGCAAAAGGTGAATGCACAGTGGAAAGGTTGCTTTTTTGATAATCCAAAACTAAAATCTGTCTCTTCTTTAGCTATTATCTGTAGTTAAGTAATGAAACTGGCCTAATTGAATTAGGTTTGACCAAGATTGGTTAGCTAGCCCATTAGGGCTACATGTGCAATATGCGTAAATGGTGGCCAGACATGGCTGGCCACCATATATGTTGGGATTAATTGTGTTGTGAGTTCCTTAACCTGCAGATGTATCAGGTAGGTTTGTAAACTTGCAATTTGATATGATCATATCTCTAAACTTACAACATTGTATCACTTAGATCCAAACTTGTAACTTGACCTTTTGTCTCATTAAACATCAATGTTTCTATCACTTAGGTCCCTAACATTGCAACTTGATTTGTCATCCCTAAAGTTGCACAATTTCCTCCATTACTAACACCCATGCAAAAGTGGTAGTAGTACTGTAGTGGTGTAAAGCTCTATTTGCACGGTATAGTAAGATAGTTTGTCAAATATGAGATCGATACTTTGCAAACCCCTTTGCTCAGGATTTAGAAGAATGAGAACAAACTGTATTGTTCCGGTTGTGCCTAAATGTACAACAGTTGCATTGTATCTGGGCATAAAGACCTGCATAGCATTAATTTAGTTGAAGATTTGGAAGTTTTATCTTCACGGTCAGGTTGATAACATATATATTCAGGGAAAATGCTGGAGACCACTTCTACAGAGAGTTAAGGACCATCTGCATGTGAGGATCTAGTTGTGAACCGTCCGATTTTCCCATATGACACTATCGGACGGTTAGGGATTAGGTCCTCACTTGAGGATGGCCCCATATAAGTTTCATCTGAAAATGTTGCTACAAGATTAAACTACTACAAATGATTGAGGATAATGAGTCGAACACAGCAGGATTGCAAGTCTAGGGACCTAATGATATAACCATGCAAGTTTAGAGACCTAATATATCAAAATCAAATTGCAGGTTTAGGGACATAGTCGATACAAACATGTAAATTTAAAAACCGAACAAATGAAATTACAAGTTTAGGGATTTAAGTTACACAAAGCATGCAAGTTTAGGGATCTAGAGCACAATTTATCCCATATGCTGTTCAGACTTGCCAATTCTCCACATGGCAAAATTATTCAGTGCATCACATCAATGACCACTCATTTTATTTAATCCTGCTCTTAACAAATGCAGGTTTGAGCCACAATCCTACTTACTTGGATCAGAATACTTCCTTCATGCATATGGGCCTATTTATGCTTTATCAGCTGATGTGGTGGCAAGCTTGGTTGCCTTGAGAAACAACAGGTGAGTTACAGTCCACTTTCTCTTCATCTTATCGTGAAACTAACATTCTCAAACTTGTTTTGTTCCGCAAGTGTTTTTAATTGTTCACAGCAATGGTTTTTGTCTTAGCCTGTGTACTATTACCAATTAGTCATCCTGACCCATATACTAGCTGCCAATAAGTTGTCTTGACTGGTATTACTGGGATACCTATACTCACAAACTGCTAGGAAAGTGCCCTAATACTTGGTAATTTTGCCTAAAACATCTTTCATTCCTTAGTGTCAGCTGGAAATTGAGAAATTAGTCTTGGTGGGAAACATTCCTCTTACAGGCTGGGATATTTTGAGATATGTTGTTGAAGGCCAACTACACTTGTGCCGAAAGTTTATAACAAACCGTGATGCAGCACAAATTAGGGCGAGTTGGTCCGATCTTTCATGGTACTGTAACACAAGCTTCTCAATATCTCTTGGCGATCAGCTGGAATATTGGAAATTACGTTGGTGCACAATAGAACTAATAAACACCAATATAATATTCTGGCCGGACAGAATAAGAACAGCAATACAGAATAAGAACAGCAATTAACTTGTTTCCTCACAACTAGGCTAGTTCAGCAATAACAGCCTCGACAGACGCAAACACTAGCCTGTGATCTCTCTCCAATGCAGCAGTAAACAAGGCAAATAACTAGTTGTGATTAGCAAATAGACAGCAAAGAATTGGCTGAATAGATGTAGAATTACCACATAAGTAACTCAGTTTACTATCGGTAGATGCGAACTCAAGCCAAACAACTTGCCAACCAATCTGATGAGAGAATGATGAGATTGATCCACAAGGAATCACAGGAAATTGATGAGCACCGTCCCTCAATTCTCACGCGGCAGCACAATCCCTAAATGGGTTTCTTCTGATCACGCACATGCACACACACATGCCACAACAGCTGCCATGGCTTTTCTATATTAGACTCACAAAATATTCTGACTTACATGGCCGCCAGCCCTAGGCTTTATATAGCCTGACATGCACGCACAGAAAGCTAGCCCGGCTCACAAATAAACTCGAACCCAACCCTGCTTCTGACTTCCTAAACACACGCACACAATCTTGCAACTCGGACTCAAGATAAGGAAAAAGAACTCCGAACTAAAAAATGAACCGACTTAGGTCTTGTTGACTAGAATTAAAACTGAACCAACGTAAAAGGACATGGCTTGTTTAATTTCTGGCTCAAAACTTCCTGGCTCATCGTTCTGGCTTGCACATGTTTTCCAGCTCTCCATGATCTGGCCCATGCAGGTGCTGTTCTGCTGTTCACACGCACATGCATGCACTTGTCTTTCTGTTGTTCCTGGAGTGCATAGATCAAGTTGTGCCCCATGCACGACTCTAGCTTGTTCATTGCGCAGCATTGAACCCAGTTCTTTCCTTCTTGTCAATCCCTATGCCGTCCACACCTCCCTCCCTCTTGGCCAAAGCTTTTGCACTTACTACTCGGCGCGCTGTTAGACACGGAGCACATGTACTCAACGCCATCTTCGTTTCTTTGTCTCCATGATCAATATAATTAACACTGAAATCAGTGCTAACCTTTGGATTTGATTTAGTTAGGTTAGGTTGAGCCGCATCAAACCGTATTGAGTTTTTTCACTTATACCTGACACCATGGATAGGGCTTGTGGTCATGTCTCTTTCATCTATAAATAAATGATGTAGCTTCTAGTCAAACTTTCCTTTTCCTGTGGCTGGTCAGGTTAGAGCTACGGGAAAGAGTGGGCGATTATTGATTAATTGCTCAGATTATATTGAACTATGAAACTCCTGGAGCCTGAAGTAGAGATACTGTAGGGATAGTAAGGAAATTGACAATTTATAGCTTAAGAAATTCAAAATATCATGAGCTTCAGTTTTTACAGACAAACATTATTACATGCATTTGCACCAGTGTTTAACTCTAGACTGAGGCATATTATCTGTTTGTTGGATGGATTCTTATCTATGTTTGTCCAGTTTCCGTATGTTTAGCAATGAGGATGTTACTATCGGATCCTGGATGCTTGCTATGAATGTCAACCACGAGAACACGCATGCTCTTTGCGAACCTGACTGCACAGAGTCCTCAGTTGCTGTTTGGGATATTCCAAAATGTTCAGGTTAATTCCTTTCTTAATTCTTACCTTGAAGTGAGTTTATTAAAGGGAAAGTGCTCAGTGAAATATGGATTTTTCACATTCATGTATTTTCTTGGCCCCTCTGCAAGTAATTGGCTAACATGCGTATTGTCACATTGTACATTACTTTGGTCAATTGCAACATCATGAAGGCCAAAGGTTAGTAAGAATCAATGACACTAACCTGCAAAAAGGTTGTACAGTAAATTAGACTCATGTTAGGCAGTCCAATAAAAAGATATGAATAAATTTGAGGGATGTGTTTGTGGAGATTAGAGAATCATAGAAGCTGATTGTGATATTATTTCTGGTTAAACCTTTATCAATGCAAACCGTGTTTGGCTTCAACGTTACATATGCAAACGATCTGACCTCTTCAGACCAAGCTGGCGCATGCTAACAGGTTTCTAATCTGTCATCCAGGGCTATGCCACCCAGAGGTAAAGTTGCTGGAGCTTCATCGAAGAAAAGAATGCACAGGTGGTCCAGCTGAGGTGTCTGAATCTGATGACAGATGAATTTCCGTCTGGACACGGACTATGGGCCAGTTGACATGATGGCAGAATGGTTGACCTACGCCTTCCAAAATAGATTGTTGGGAATACTCATTGAATTCACCGGGTACAATCATTGCCGGGACACTGTTGAGGAAACCTGTAATGGCGCGATTCAGGCATGATAACACGGCATTCTAGCACAGCGTTATTGTCCTGCATTCTTGTCACATTCTTGTTTACTTTTTAACTACAGATTCACATTCGTGTCATTCGGAATGCTCATCCGTGTCGTAGTGAAGAAGTTTTGCTGTATAGAATGCATTGCAAATTAACATACGATACACTTTTCTGATGCGACTGTATAAACAACGCCTTCTGATTTGTGTTTGTTGGCGTTGATAATATTTTCCCCAAGTGTGCATCGAGTGTATAAGGCGTTTATATGTTGGCTCTGATTTGAGCCTCTCTCTCCACCGTTTTGGATATCGAGTAGCACCACACCAGTCTTGAAGAATTAGATTGCTCAATTGAGCCTTTGCTTGAAGAGTACTGTTCTTTTCTGCAGCAGCATGGCATCGCCGTCAGAGATGGGGCAGCATTAAATAGGAAGGTTCCTCCTCCTGAAGGACCTGGTTTTTTTTTATTTGTTTATGGCTGTGACTTATGACTTTTGATTAAAATTTCTGAATTTTAGGTTGTTTGCGATAGAGACTAGGGAGGGAGATATTCGCTTGTAATTTTGGCTGACATAGATGTTGAATTTTTAATATGTACTATAATTAACTTGTAGACCTATGTTTAGAAAATGCTCCGTTTGAAAGTTAGATATTGTAGTAAAAGCTAAAAGCTATTTTTAGAAACCGTAAAGAACAGACCCAAAGATTGTTATAACTGTTTAGATTTAAGTCTAACAAGGCTTTAGCTTCTGGTTTTCAGTTTCTAAGTCTAACAACATAAGACTAGCTTTTAATTTTCAATTTTTAAAAGTTAAAAGCCACTTAAAACATCTTGCCCAGCCGGTGGAGTAGGTCAGCATGCATTTACTTCCATGTATTTAAGCCGATTTGATGTAGCAGTTCGAC
Organism: Dendrocalamus latiflorus; assembly: GCA_017311315.1. Taxonomy (NCBI): domain Eukaryota; kingdom Viridiplantae; phylum Streptophyta; class Magnoliopsida; order Poales; family Poaceae; genus Dendrocalamus; species Dendrocalamus latiflorus. The sequence goes on along the minus strand of CM029617.1, from coordinate 37,739,635 downwards.
GGTTATTGTCCGAAAGGGATTAGCAGGAGCATATCCTCCAAAACAAACTTAGCAAGTTTCATCCATCAATCACCGAGTTCTTTATTATTATTAGTCCTCCAAAAGCTCCGACCACACGCCCTCGCCAGGCACAAGATCCAAACCCAAGCTGCCATGGCAGAAAAGTTCCTTTTTGTAAACCCACATTAGTAGTATAAACTGCACCATTGATTGAAGAAAACAACAGTTAACAAATTACAACATCTTGACCACATATTATTCGACGGTTGCCGCCGTTTCTTTCTACGGCGACGTAGACAGTTCATCACACCACCACCATATGCCACCGCCACCGAATCAAATCAAGAACCAAATAATAATCCCCTCCTTAACTAATCCCCAAGACATTAACCCAATTTAAATAACAAATTAATCGATCCCCATCACTGCCTGCCTGTGCCTGTCTAGCTGTGGAGGATGGCCGGGTGGCAGTAGGGCCCGTTGAGCCAGCCGTCGGTGATCTGCTTGTACGCGGCCTCGGTGAGGTGGATGCCGTCCCAGCTGAGGTGCGCCGCCGGGTTGGCGCACGCCGCCGCGCCCTGCATCCCGCACCGCGCGTTGTTGTTGTAGTTGTACTTGCCGCCGCCCGACCCGCAGCACGTCTCGAACGCCGTGCTGAAACCTGCACAGACAGGCACGCACGCGGCGTCAGATCAGAACGAACAAAAAAACTCGTCGTCAGCTCGACTCGGCGACGATATCGTCCATTAGGTGAGCGAGACGATCACATGCGGTGGCAGCGGCGTCGTGCCACGCGCCGAGACAAAGAACGCACTGCTGGCCCCTCGGTTTCTTGCAGGCTCCTGTTCTTTGCGTCTACACGATGGCCTGCCCCCCCCCCCCCCCCCCGGGGTCCCGTCGACGAAGATTCATCAGGCTTGTGCCGTGCGAGAACGTGCCGGAGCAGTGCGGGTGTCGACTCCGGCAGCTGCATGTTGAGGGCATGTGTTGGTTGGGGGAGCACGGCCGTTTCCGTGTTTCGGCGAGGGAACGCGCATAGGAAAAAATATTTTTTTTTTGTTAAACATCGTCTAGATATTTTCTTTCTAACTATCATCTAAATTTAAAACTGCCTTTTTTGAAAAAAGTCTCACCCTTCAAAAATAAGGAGATCTTTGATTTTTAATTCAAAGATCATAAATTCAGATAATAGTTAAGAAGAAAATATTTGTATAATAGGAAGAAAACGTCCACCTACCCGTCGTATCGAGCTACCATTATTTCGCCGTGGTCGGGCGAGTAGCTCGTTAGTTCAAGATTGATCCTGCCAATATGAAACGCTCGTGACGAGCGTGAGCTAACCCGTGTCGGGCCCGATCGTTTTTATTTTCTTTCTATTCGCGGGAGCAGGACGTGCTCACGTTTCCCACAGAAGTGAGCACAGCTATGCATCCTACGTAACGGGTCCCTGGCCGAGTAATCTAATCTCAGCGCGGCGCACATGGACGGACATGTGGTGGTCAGTAGCAGCACGCCACTGTCCGCTGATGCTCGTGCGCAAGTTTTAAACCCAGATTCATCCTATTTTAACCTATCACGTTGCTTGTCCCCGTGCTAGCTAGTAGTAAGTAAGGACACGTACAATAGTATTGATAATTATTATTTATGATATTCTTTATATTATTTATAAATAGTATTAAAATAGCTCTTATAATGGTCCTGATCAACTCGGCTTCGGCTTCTGGCTTATTTTTTACTATTCATAAGTTTCGTCTTTTTCTGAACTTTTGGCTTTTTGTTGAACTTTTTTGCCGGTTTTTTTTTCCCGTATTTGTTTGTATTATACATAATGGGCTAACATATTTTTTTATTTTTAAATTTTTTTAAATTTAATTATGCTAAATAAGTCTCTGTCAGCTACAGTGCTTTTTTCAGCCAGCTACAGTATTTTCAGCCATAAGCCACGAGCTTTTCAGCCGAACCGATCACTACCATATATTGTGTTTTTTAATGTCTTTATAGGTAACCCCTTCATAGAAAATATCTTGTTTCTTGTGTTATAGTAGACTAATAGATGATAGATGGTCTAATTCTCTATGCTTTCTGTCTCTCCTCCACATCATCTTATATCCTGTGTGGTACATATCTTTGTAGGCAGCTCCTCCATGTAAAATATCTTATTTCTTGTGTTACAGTGAACTATTGGATTATTATTCTCTATGCTCCCTATCCTTTATCCACGTCATCTGTAATAATTTAAGATTAGCAGGATATATTGAAATTTGAGGTCCTGCTCCAATGAGTTTGGATTCTGACTTCTACCTTTTTAATTTTGTCTTTTTTTACTTTTTCTTTTTCTTCTATTCATTTGTATTGTCTGTGATGATATAATATTTTTAATTTTTAAAAGTATAATTATGCAAAACCAGTCAAGCGCGGTTTGAAAGCTAGCCAGCGGTAGCCGCCAAGGCGGCTCCAACAATCGACATGGATACTCGCGTCACGTGACAGCTCCCGTTTTAGCCTCTACTGCAGGTGTTACCGTCGTCGGCGATCTCGCCTTATTCGCGTGTGCAGTCTCCGGTAGCTCACCGGCCAAGACTGCTTATCTTCTTCCGTAGAATCATCGCTGGCTGACGGTCTAGCTAGCTAGCGCGATATATTGTCCAAGAAGAAGACGACGACCAAGAGGATGGTAACATGGCGTGGGGGATTTGTCGCACGCGTACCGTAGCTCTGGGGGTTCTGGACCATGTCGTAGACGCCCTGGTAGAAGTCGGCGTACATGATGCGCGCCGACTTGTACTTGCTCTGGAGGTTGGTGATCTTGGTCTGGAGCAGGTTGTTGTGGTACGTGGAGAGGTCGTTGAACTTCTTGAGGCAGCCGAGGCTGTCGTAGTCGCCGCTGTTGGACGTCCCGTAGATGGTCAGGTAGATGGGGAAGCACCCGATCGGCAGCACCCCCGGCACCACGACGTCAACCGCACCCAGCGCAATCAATTTCTGCGCACGCAAGACCCAAATGTACATGTCAAAGGTTAATTCGTAGCCGTCAGTAGCTAGCTAGACGACGCTGGTAGTACTGGCTATCGGAATGGTAGGTGAGGGGTGTGAGTTTGATGCGTACGCACCTCGATGCCGTTGGAGATGGTGTTGACGATGTTGGGCGTGTAGGTGCTGGCCTGGTCGGCGGTGTAGCCGCCGAAGAGCATGGCATTGTAGTCGTTCCCGCCGAACTCGCCGAACACGAACAGCGAGTTGGCGAGGTAGCTCGTGCAATCTACATGCCGCACACGCGAATTTGCTCTTCGATCAGGGACTCATCAAAAGTGAAGTTTTTTTTTCGCAGCGGCGGCGGCAGCAGCAGCAGCAGGGGAGAGGCGTTAAAGAAAGCTCGTGTTGGTGTTGATGAGCACTCACTCTGTCCGCAGACGGAGGTGCTGATCTGCTGGAACCACTGGATTTGGAAGCTGATGGGCCCGTTGTTCCAGATCTTGTCGGAGAGCCCCAGCGACCGGAAGAAGTCGGCGTCCATGGCCGTCGCCCCCGTGATCGCCATGTTCGCGCCCTTCGTGAAGTCCGCGCTGCTCGACTTGGACGGCGGCAGGAACGGCAGCCCGCACTTGCTGCCTGCACGCGTCAACAAGAAATCATCGTCAAGAAAGGTGGGTAGGTGAGATCGATCGAGTGCGAGTGCGAGTCGTAGGTAGGTACAGAGGAAGTCGACGACGACCCGGCCGTCGCAGCAGCGGCAGGTGGGGGTGCCGAAGTATGTCTCGCCGTAGGGCGGCTGCGTGAAGGTGATCTGCGACGGCTTCCCGTTCGTGCACAGGTTGCCGGTGTCCGTGATCGAGTCGCCAAAGTTGTACAGCGCGTTGTACTTCTGCGCCGCCGCGGAGAGGACCAGCGACGACCACAGCAGCATCAGCAGCACCGACGGCGACGAGCCAATCATCTGGTGGCACCCCATGGTGCTGCCTCGCAAAGCGGCAAGAAAGCTACGGAAAGGAAAGGAAAGGGGTGCGTTGCCTGCGCAAGGCTCGGCAGCGCAGCGCAGCGCAGAGCAGAGCAGAGCACTTGAATGGAACGGTTGGCGAGTGGCAGAGCGTTTTATAGCCCCGTTTCCGCGTGTGATCTGAACCGTCCGCAGTCCACCTACCTCAGCACATGCCGTCGTGTAATCAACCGGGCGCGACTGCGACTCAACAATTCGCGCTTTGCGGATGCAGGCAAGAGCTCTAAAAGATTCTGCTTCTAGCTTCTTACGTTTTTTTATTTGTTTCAGGCTTTTTATCTTTATTTGTTTGTATTATTGTTATGGTATAACTTTTTTAATTTTAATAACGTTAAAAAACCAAGAACAACTATAGTATATTTTTAAGAGTATTGTTATACAACATTCGACTGTTTTTTAGAACAAAAACAGTCAGATTGATCTGGGACGTTAGATCTCCATCCAACGGATCCACCCATACAAGCCCCCTCCAAAAAAAATGATCTAAGACATTAGATCTCCATCTAACGGCTCAAAATCTGACTGTTTTTATCTTAAAAAACAGTCGAATGTTGTATAAACACTCCCTATTTTTAATCAAGCTTGAAGTCTAAGCTTACGAGTCCGAGTGAGTATCACCTAGGCTGAGCTGTGAGCAATCCTTTTCCTCCTCGCTTTTGCGATGGTGAGGCGACGACTTCCATGTGATTTTGGGGGTGCTTTTGGGCGGGGCGATGATGTGTAGCGCCCAATCAGGGCAGGAGAGGCTTAACCCAAGTGATTGAGAAAGAAACGACGTGTTAGCCAGCTAATCGGCCGCGTTTATCAGTGGCTGGAAACGAGTCCCGTGCCGAGGAGGATTTGTCCCTCCTTTCGAAATAATGCTGCCCGTTTGGCTTGGGTTTGGTTTTGTTTTGTCTTGGGTAGTAGACGTGAGCGAACGGCACTCTGCTTTCTGTAAAGGTGACCCTACTGGCTACTATGGCATCGAAAATGCATGTGATAGGCTGGATCCGAACTGGTTTATCTGTAGCTTATATTCGAACTATCTATAATAACTAGCTTTTAAATAATGTGTTTTTTAAGACAGAAACAATAAGAAGAATGTAGTAAAAAGTGTACGGAGTTTAGCTGTACCGGCCAAAATCACATACGACTATTTTTCTATGCGTACTATCTCTCACGAACAACTAGAATCTAAATATTTAAACCATAAGTCATCAGCCCAAAAGAACCCACCCTTAATGTGGTGTTGCGTGTGCCTCTGGTGCATGTAAGGTTGACCGGTGTCTTTGTTCTTTATTCCTTGCTTCTCCGGTTCGACGCAACTGGGATATCATTCTTGTCTTTTTTTTCGTTGCTTTTACCTTGGTTTCTTGGGAAGTAAAAATAAATAGACCGGTTTCTCTAAAAGATTTTAGAAAACTACTTGCTCAAACGACTTTCTGAATCTAAAATCATATTAGTCATTTGTGTCGATATCTCTATCATCTTAAAAAAAATTACGAACAAAAACTATCCATCACAATCAAACTTTATTAGCCGTAGCCTCGGGGATCAGCGCCGGGCTGGAGATATCTGTTCGTTTCTGCGATGGAGCGTGTATAGCCATTAGGGCATCTCCAATGGGTCTATAGCAGCTATCTACAAGAGAGTCCATGTCATCAACTGTCCTACGTGGAAGATATTAAATGAAGAAAGATAACGCAGCTCTCTACAGCTCTAGAGATAGTCTATAGCGCCAAACGAGGCAGCCTCCATAAATTCTGTGTGTGCATGTAAGCATCAAATAGCTATCCTTATAGATAGTTCTTTAGAATGCTAACTTTAGTGTGTACTATATAGATGATGTGGAAGTCTTATAGTTAGTTGCTAGCTATAACCATTGGAGATGCCCTAAGCCTTTGGAGACTGGTGCTTGACAGAACAGAAGAACCGTGACCTACAAGTTTCGATCTTTATCCAAACGAATGGAAGCGCGTACACGTGAAACAGCGACGTGGACCGTCGTTTCGATCCTAGCCATCTCAATAGAACAACTACGGTCCATGTCAGCTGCTACAGTAAAAATCCCTTTACGTTTCCATACAGTACAGGATATGGCTATATATCCATCGCAGGTTTCCATACTGAACTGATCCGAAGCGTTGATTGCTTGATCCGACGGTCTCAAAGTAATAGCACAGTTCACAAACAAGTACCTGGAGTGCTCTGGGTAGAGCGTGCCACGTAGGCTGGAGTGCCAGATAGGCCTTAGGAGCGAGCACAGTCCAAAGTCAGTGGAGGCCAACACAGCATCTTAAGTTCTTAACAGCACAATCATGGTAGAGCGAAAAAAGAGGCGCCTTCACCAGGATCACCACCATTAATCCAAAGCTAGATTCAATGTGTTTCAAGCATAGCATCAACTAAGCAAGTGTGTGCGCTAGCATATATACTGTGCTTAGAAAAAAAGTGATGGAACAAGGCCCAACTCAAACCACTCGATGCATGCAGGACCAACAACACCATTATGATTTTGGACTCGTATATATGGTGATCATTTGGGCTTTTTTGTGACTTATGGCTGAAAGGCACTGTAGCTAGCTGAAAAAAAATACTATAGCTGACAGATGCTTATTTAGCATAATTAAATTTAAAAAAATTAAAAAAATATAAAAAATATGTTAGCCCATTACGTATAATACAAACACATACGGAAAAAAAACCGGCAAAAAAGCTCAACAAAAAACCAAAAGTTCAGAAAAAGACGAAATTTATGAATAGTGAAAAATAATCCGAAAGTCAGAAGCTGAAACCCAAATGATCACAGCTATATACGCAGCACGCTTTAGTAAGGTGGTAACAGAGAACCATCAATATATGCTTCTTGTCACTAAACTAAAAGCATTCCCATCTGCAATTTCGCCACCACACGCACATAACGAACTAGCACTATAGGCTCCCTTTACCTTACACGCACATCATTAATTTTTCTCGTAGTTCATCATCTTATCCTGTGATGTCTCGAGAACAATGGTTACCCAAAGTGCTGGACGGGAACAACTGCTCGCAATAATAGTATAGCAACTTAGCACTAGTCTCCGTCGCCTTTATTTGATTGGACTGTAATTCTCTGCTGAAGCGTGGCACTGTCGTCTGCAAATGCCTGAAAAGACGCTTTACTTTGGTCGAGTGCGCGCGCGCGGGCAAGACGATGGAAATACATCAAGTTTCGGGTGATGAAGACGACGACGGCAGAAACAAAAAAGAGAAGAGAGACAGCGAGCGCAGGAGTCACAAGCAATCTTAGCTGTGAGACGGCGACGCCCACGAAAGCCCGCGAGGAGGCGGCGGCGCAACCCGTTCTTAAGCTCCAGTTCCAGTTCCAGTTCGGCGAACGGGGCTTTCCTGTTCTTATTTCCCTGTTCCCTTCATGTTTCTGTCTACGTGTCATATATCTGTTAAATGCAGGGGTTCCATAATATAATCAATAAATTAATAGATACATGACACGTAAATAAAAATATGAATGGAACAGAAAAATAGGAACAGAAAAGCTGTGTTCCAGTTCGGCAGGTAGCGCTGCCGCTGGCAGTGGCGCGGGCAGCGCAAGCAGAGCACGCCACCGTGACGCGCTCCTCCGCGATTACTCAACTACTGCTACGTTCGACGGAGCGCTTGGCTCGCCGTTGCTTTCCAGGATCGTGACACCACCACCTCGCAGCTAGGAGCTAGCTAGCTAGCCCATCCGATGATCGTTTTCTGAATCAGCAGCCTTGGGAACCTGCACAGGCAATGCAGATTGACACCCTCACGCATGTGTAAAATTTTTGCTTTTTAGTTCAAAATTTAAAAGTTTTTTTACATATGAACCTCTGGAGAAAAGATTTGCAAAAATGGACCCCTAGCACGGCACCAACTCACATGGCGCCCAGGGTACACGACACGGCGCCATATTCTTTGGCGCCGTAAATAGACACGTAGGATCCACGGTGGCACAACACGGCGCCAACTCACATGGCGCCGTGACATTCATAAACGGCGCTAACGTTTGTGGCGCCGTTTATTGGGACTTAACACCGAGCGCAGCCCCCGGCCCCCTCACTCCACTCCTCTGTTTGAACAGACCGAGCAAGCAGAGAGCAGCCTCCGCCGCCGCCCCTCTCTCCCCCCTCAAAATCCACCCTAATCCATCGATTTTCTTCGCGATTTTGCTTCCAAACCAAGCAAGCAAGGTGAGCTCCCTCTCCTCCTTTGATTTGTTGCAGTAGATATGGATTATTTGAGGTACATTTCGTAGGGCAAAAGTTGAAACCCTAGATGAAATTAGTTGGATTTGGCTCGGTTTTAGGTTCGATTCGCAATAGATTTGCGTAATGTATTAGCAATAATGTGTATAGATCCGTTTCTAGGGTTTGATTATTGTACGTAATGACTGAGATATGTTTGTTTGTTGTGCTATAGATGGATAAGGTTGTGACTTTGCACCATGGTGGTACTGTGAAGAGAAATGACAATGGGGGTGTTGATTTAGAGGGCATGGAAGAGACCACATTGCTATTTACTTCACGTCCGTCGTATGGTGAGGTCATTTATCGCTTGAAAGAGAGGTTGGGATGGACAGATGAGTATGGTGATGTCGTTATGCAAGGATTGATTGATGTTGGGTCGTCAAAGGGGCCGCGTATAAAGAGATTGGTTTCGATTAGCAGCGACGGTGAATGAGATAACTATGTAGCCATTGTTTTGGACTCAGAGGTTAGAGCACCTGACTTGTTTGTGCAGAGGGTGGTGAGAGATCAATCGCCTCCTAGGGCTGCATTGGATCCCAATGACTCACCGTTGGTTGGGTCACCAGATCATGAAGAGGTCGAGGTGCAAGTTGTATCCTCGGCTCAAGTATGTGAGGTTCCATTGACTCAGGTAGAAGCTGACTCTGAGGATGTCGATGACCGCTTTGTTGGTGGATTCGACGAGGAGACAGTGTTTGAGGAACCCATGGTTTGTGTAGCATCTAACATGGTGGATGTACAGCTTGCAGGAGACGAGGCTGATTATGAGGATGCGAGGGCTGTTGACTCAGATGATGACAGACCAGTCACAGGTTTGACGTCTAGCGAAATTGAGATGTTGCGAAGAATGTTTCCTGGCCGTGATCCACTAGTGTCCGATTATAATGACCTGAGCAACGCACATAGGGCTGTCGCGGATTGAGGGCAAATGCAGAGGGACGTACCTAGGCCTGGGGCTAGTATCATAATTCAGAAGGGTCATGTCTTTGAGGATATGTCGGCATTGAAGATGTGGTTGAAAGAGTACTCGATCGTGCACAACCGTCCATACCGGGTTAAGAACTCATACGCCAAACGTCGGTACACCATCAAATGTGAGAGCACAGGGTGTGCATGGAAAGTCTGTGCCAGGAAGGTGAAGGGTACGGAGAGGTTTAAGATTACAACTATGGATGGACCGCACAGCTGTGGGTCTTCCGAGCCCAGCCAGAAACATCGTCAGTTGACTTCTCGGTTCATTGCAACCCGCCTGTACCCCATGATAAAGCACATGCCGACGATGCGCGTGGCAGCAGTGATAGAGGCCGTTAAACTAAAGTGGCACTACACAATCAAGTATGGGAAAGCATGGAGGGCGCAACAACGTGCTTTGAAGTTGATTTATGGTGATTGGGAGGAGGCGTATGAGCGTTTGCCGGCCATGTTGAACGCAATGAAAGCGGCCAATGCAGGAATGCGGTATGAGTACGTGCCTAAGCCCGATGTATGGGTTAATGGAAGACAGATTTTTTTTCGAGCATTCTGGTGCTTTGGTCAGTGTGTCGAGGCTTTCAAACATTGTAGGCCTGTTCTGTCAATTGATGGGACGTTCCTGTTGGGCAAGTATGAGGGAACGTTGTTGATTTCTATTGGCTGTGATGCAGACAACTCGCTTGTGCCGTTGGCTTTTGCTTTGGTGGAGAAGGAGGACAAATCTAGCTGGGCTTGGTTTCTACGGCTTGTACGGATCCATGTGGTTGACCCGGGGAGGGAGGTATGTGTGTTGTCTGACAGGCACGCTGGGATCTTGAGCGCCGTTAAGGAAGTGATACCAGGACATTTACCTGTACATCATCGTTGGTGCACAAGGCACCTTGCAGAGAACTTGTTCAAAAAAGATGGGGTGAAGGCCAACTTTGCACTTTTCGAGGAGGTATGTCGCCAGAGGGAGGTAAAGCTGTTCGATGAGAAGTTAGAGGAGTTGAAAACGAAAACTAATGCCGAGGGTCGTGATTGGATAAGAGGTTTAATGAGGGATGTGCACAAATGGTCAAGGGCTCATGACCCATTGGGAAGGAGGTATGGGTTCATGACTAGCAACATGGCAGAATGCTTCAACGGGCTGTTTAAGGGGGCACGTGGATTGCCAGTTACCGCAATTGCGGCGTTCACTTTCTACAAGTGTGTTGCATGGTTTGTCAACCGGCACCGGGAAGCCTCAGACATGTTAAAGGCACATGCACGTTGGCCACCTCGTCCTCACGGCTTCATTATCAAAGCGAATATGCAAGCCAATGAACAGGAGTACCACTGTTTTGACCATGTGACGGGCACGTATGAGGTTGTTGAGGGTGGAGGGACAACCGAGAATGGAGAGCTCCGAGAGGCCCGAAAGTATAAGGTCGTGATTACATCCTTCACATGCACATGCGGTGTTCCCGACAAGTTCCATTTTCCATGCTCCCACATGGTGACCGCATGTAGGGCCCGGAATGTCGATGTTGAGACCAAAATCCCGAGACTATTCAGCGTGGATGCGTTGGTGGGGACATGGGCCCCACGGTTCGAGCCATATCGTGATGAAAGCGAGTGGCCACTTTACTCGGGTCCCAGGTACATAGCGGACGTGGGGTTACGTTGGCACAAGAGGGGCAGCAGGAAGCGGTCAAGGTACAAGATGGACATGGATCGGATACCTGGTCGCACCAAGAGGGGTAGGGCAAATCCCTTCGTTGAGGACCCACAGGAGACACACTGCGGTATGTGTGGTCTATTGGGTCACAATTCACGGACGTGTCAACGTCGTTCCACTCAGGTTAGCAGCGTTAGGTCTAGAGAGCATAATTTTTAGATATTTTGTTATTTTTATCACTAACGTAATTTTGAATGCACAGGATGGCGAGGTACCGGCTGGTGGACGAGTTCTACGACAGAGAGCACCGCGGCAAGCTCACGATGATTCCCATACTGCGTCCTCCAACCCATGATGATGAGAGTTGTGTGTATGTGTATGTGTATTTTATATGTGTGCATGACGATGTATGTGTGCATATATGTATGTGTATGTGTATTTTATATGTGTATGTGTGCATATATGTATGTATGTATGATTTGAGATTTATATGTGAATGTATGCATCTAGACTTTATTGAGAGTTATGCGTATGTGTTTTATATGTGAATGTATGTATATGTGTGTATGTGTTTTGTATATGCAGAAAAACAGACAGCTCTTTGCTGTTTTTTCTGTATGTTTGCGTAGCACGGCGCCAAACACTCAGGCGCCGAGGTATTGAAAAACGGCGCCAGAAACTTTGGCGCCAGGATGTGGCGCCAAAGTTTTGCGCGTCGTATTTCAATATCTCGGCGCCAGAGTGTTGGGCGCCGTGCTACGAACATACGGCGCCAGGGTGTTTGGCGCCGTGATTACTGCACTTGCATTAAAACTGCAAGCTCGGCCTAGTTGTTTCGTTCCATCCGCATCCGCACAAATAATACTAATTGACATTCACCAAATGAATAAGCACAGCCCAAAATAACATACTGAGTGCATACGTCCACATACATACATAGTCCACATACATAGTTTATAAATTTTCAGAAAATATATACGTCCGCATACATCAAACTACTGAGTGCATCGAGGCCACTTCCCCTTTCTCTGAGCATCAGGGTACTGCTCAAGGGCTGCCTTGGCACGCCGCGCTCTCTCTAGCTTCTTCTGCCTTTCTCCCTTGCGCTTTGCCGCGGCCCTCCTACACTCCTCCTCACGGTGTTCCCTCGCGGCCTCCTCCTGTTTCTTCTCCCTTTCCCACCTCTCCTTTCGTTCTTCATCCCACTTCTTATTGGCGTCAAGATATTTTTTGTCATCCTCAGCGATCGCAGTGTCGATCCACTGCTCAAAATCACAAAGCGGTGGAGGCTCCTGCAAATGTACGCATTCGTTAAACCAACAGAATTAATACCAATTCGATGAATCGACAATACAACATACCATCTTGCCGAGGACAACGGCGGCACGTGGCGGATCGAACGCCCAGTTGGCGCACATCCAGTACCTCTGCCTATATGTATCCGGATCATCCGACCTTTCCACTTTGCAAGGATCGCCGCAATAACACATCGGCACGGGAACACCGGATGGAGGTGGCAAACGAGTGAAGCCCATGACAACCTAAAATGCGAAATGAATAAGATTTATAATTTTTCTCGTTTCTAACCCTAGGTTAGCTAGTTACCCAAATCAAACCCTAATCCAACTAATTTCAACCCTAAAAACGGATCTATACACATTATTTCTAATACATTACGCAAATCTATTGCGAATCGAACCTAAAACCAAGCCAAATCCAACTAATTTCATCTAGGGTTTCAACTTTTGCCCTACGAAATGTATCTCAAATAATCCATATCTACTGCAACAAATCAAAGGAGGAGAGGGAGCTCACCTTGCTTTCTCGGTTTGGAAGCAAAATCGTAAGAAAATTCGTTGGATTGGGATGTATTTGGGGAGGGGAGAGAGGGCGGCGGCGGAGGCTGCTCTCTGTTCGGTCTGTTCGAACAGAGCACTGAGGGGTGGTGGGGGGCCGGGGGCTGCGCTCGGTGTTAAGTCCCAGTAAACGGCGCCACAAACGTTAGCGCCGTTCATGAATGTCACGGCGCCATGTGAGTTGGCGCCGTGTTGTGCCACCGTGGATCCTACGTGTCCATTTACGACGCCAAAGAATATGGCGCCGTGTCGTGTACCCTGGGCGCCATGTGAGTTGGCGCCGTGCTAGGGGTCCATTTTTGCAAATCTTTTCTCCAGGGGTCCATATGTAAAAAACTTTTAAATTTTGGACTAAAAAGCAAAAATTTTACCACGCATGTATGGTTGGGAATTTTTTTTGAAATAACCGACCGTTCTATTAATATTAAACAAATATAAATAGTCAATTTTTTCAAAAAAATAATACTATGTTGTCAAATCATTTGACAACAGAGCTCTTGTTATCAAATAAAATGGTGACAGGCGCCGGAGGCACCTTCTGTTATTATTTCAAATAGCGACATACCTATCGATCAATTGAACGATGTCGCTAAACTTGTCAGCCTACTGCTTTGTTGTCAAATGAATTAATGACAAAGGCTGTCGGCCAATTGATGATGTAGGCTTAATAAATCGACAAGAAAGCTTCCGTCGACCAATTAAGTTGTCTCCAAATAAACAGGCAACAAGTCCTATTTCCAAATGAATTGGCGACAAGAGCTACCACGTCAGCCAGTCGTCGACTCATTTAGCGACAGAATCCCTATCGCCTCATTTAGCAACATATGATTATATCTGCAAATTCTTTTTTGACTATTTATTTTTTTAATATTAATAACGAAATACATTATTTTAAAAAATCGTATGATTATAATGTTGACGGGAGAGAAGAAATGGGAAGGGACAGGCTGCAGCTACCGCCACTCGGCTCTTCTTTTTCTTCTCCTTTTTGCGGTTTCTTGACGTGGTTGATAGGTGGTTGTTGGGTGCATGTCGCTGTATTGTTATGGGCCTTAAATATTATCGCTGTGCCTTGTTCCTCCAGTTCAGCGGAGGGGACGCGAGTGGTTTATGTGTATGCAACAGGACTTGTGAGAGCATGGCTCGAGATGATCCGTTTCACTCTGCTGTGCTTTCGACTAGTCTAGTAGGCTAAAATAGCAGGCGAATAATAGTGCAGCCACGTCGCCGTGTGTGAAAGGGTTTTGCGTTTTCTTGACCCAAAGGGAAAGAAAAATATTTCCCCCCCTTTTTTTTTGAAGGAAAAAGACATGGGAAACAATTACTGAGTTTTTGATCCTTCCATCGACTCTCAACTAATGGTCAACACATTTGGATCATGGTTTCCTATTTCACCGTCCCAGACTGGTTCTCATCGATATGTACAAAAGAGGGGGTCTGTTCAAATTAAGTTATTGTTTATATTGACTCCTAAAAGTCAATATATTAGTTTTTTTTAAGCAGTCTCTTCACTCCTCTTGTTTTCGTTTCACTCCGAGGATAAGTCAGGGGGTCACGGCGCATCACGTATCTCATTTCTCTTGCTCTCGTCTCACGCACACATCGCTCCCTCATTTTTTGCATCATTTGTCGTCTCCTTCTAAGAGCCACTTCTTTCAACTGTTACTATTCATTTTTAGCCAAAAACCATCAGCCGTAGCTAAAAGCCATCAACAAAAGCCAATACAAACACCCCCTAACTTACATCACCTAAGCTTGCATCACACAAATTCTCGACTTGTCATGATCTTGACTACTCCGATGATGCCCTGGTTCTTCCGGTTCACCTCATTAGGAGACTGCTATTTTCAGCCAAAAGTCATTAGTCGCAGTAAAAAACCATCAGTAGAAGTCAATACGAATGTCCCTAACTTAACATCACCCAAGCTTGCATCGCACAAATTGGACTATTCCGATGATGCCATGGTTCTTCAGGTTCATCTCATTAGGAGGCTGCTTTTGGGCTCACTCTAGTTGAAAGTACCAAATGTACGACCCTTAGGCATAGCCCAACTAGTGGCATTTTAGAACGTTCCAAAATTCCAAAGCTGTCATAATCTTGACAGTTCGAATGATGTACCCCATTTTAGATATCAGTCCAGATTTTAGATATCAGTGTGCGCCGCATATCTTGATCTTAGACCTTGCCCAGCCAAGTAATGGTTTTGTTCTCAAAGTAAATGACTGAGATGAGTTTTTCCTCCCTATATAGAACAATTTAGCTTTTGGAATTCATTTCTTCTCCTATCAATCCAGTACAAAGTTTCACTTGCTTTGGATTAGTGTTACAAACTTGTGATTAAACTAGCATAGACTCATCCCAATCTCGTCTTTACTATTTTGGTAGTGCCTTCTACATAGTCATGATATATTTCTCTCCCGTGGAGTAGATCATCGCTTGTATGATGCAACCAACTGGGGGAGAATCAATAGACTCCATTTTTTTTAACTGAAGACTGGAGAGGCTCCATGGTGTCTAAGCATCAAACCTCACTGCCTTTAGATTACTTTTAGATGCGTGCTAGTGTGATTGAGACTTTCCATATATGATTAAGACTTTTCATCCATGATTGATTTAGCATGCATGATATATTATATACCATTGCACTAACACACATTTAAAAAACAATCCAAAAGCAGGAAGGCTTGGTGCCCAGACATATACACACACACTTGTACATGTATATATGTATATATACATACATATATGTGTGTATGTATATATATACTTATATATATATATGTATGTATGTATGTATGTATGTATGTATGTATGTATGTATGTATGTATATACATACACACACACACACATATATATATACATATATACATATATATATATACACACACACACACACACATATATACTAGTTAGAGACCCGTGCGTTGCAACGAAGTCATAAAAATGGTGAGACAAAACTTACTAACCTGACCAACTTCACACATCAAACATTAGAGAGCAAGTGATAGAGATAGAAGAGTGGCCAGAATGCGCGAGGAGATGGAGAAAATGGAGGGGTGGACGGTTGTATCCTGAGAGAGAGAGAGAGACGAGAAGAGAGACGAATAGTCCAGATTAAATCAGATGGTATCCTGAGTATATATATATATATATATATATATATATATATATATATATATATATATATATATATATATATATATATATATATATATATATATATATATATATATATATATATATATATATAATATATGTGTGTGTGTGTAATAGAGGGTTATTTACAAGCAGGGAAGGACAGAAGAATATCATACACAAGGAAAGCTCTTAGTAGATTGTCTCTAGCCAGTCAAAAAGTAGTTTGTGCTCCTCTTTCACTCTATACACATGAAGAGTGAGGTCATTCTTAGAGAACTGCAAGTCTGCAACCACGTCGTTCTGTTTGGGGTAATATTCTCAAATATGAGACCATTTTTTTTGCTTCCAAATGTGCCAGGCCGCCACAACGAAGATCTCCATGAAAAGAGGATGATGGAGAGTTGCTCTGCTAATAGTAAGATCTGAAATATTAGCATGCGATGGCCAAGAAAAGCCTATCTTCTGCCAAGAAATTTTACTGAAATCGCATTAAAAAAAAGAGGAGCCATAAAATCTCCTGTATTTCTTGCGCAAAGGACACAGTCATCTGAATCTCCAACATTGCAATGCCTTCGACGAAGCATCTTCTTGGTTATCGGTAGACTCCTTTTTGATAGGAAATAACACTGATGGGCAGAAAAGGAGGTTGAAGTTGATTTTACCTATGATTCCTAGCAGCCAACCGCTGGGCAGTCTAATCACCTAATCGATGTGCCAGCTCAGTTCTCTGGATGACGACTAAGGGTGTGTTTGGTTGAGCTGTGGCTTCTGAAAAAGCTGCTGTGAGCTGTGGGCTGTGGAAAAACTACTGTAGGTTGTGGGCTGTGGAAAAGCTGTAAGCTGTTTGGTTCAAACAAGTATAAAACTTACCTCCTATCTCTATTTTCTTTGAAACAACTGTAAAACAACTCTCTATTTTCACCATTTCAAAAAGCAAAAAGCCAAAAGCTTCGCCTCGGAGGAGCGACCTCACTCACAGCTCTGCCTCAAAAGCACGACCTCGACGGGGTGCCTTCGGCTGCATCGCGGGACTTCATAGTTCTCGTAGGCATTGCCTTGGAAGACTGACCTAATCTACGATTCTGCCCGCATGTGCCGCCCACCCTGGGAATACGACTTCGGTGACATGGTCGCAGCCTCAGTGTCGGAATTCCTCGCACGTGCCTACACGGCACCCAAGACCGAGCCACGCGAATTTACAGCATCCACATGGAGCGTCTACGACCTCTAGGGAGCTGGAGCTACCAATTGCATTATCTTGCCCATCAGGACCTCCAAGCTTGCTGGCGCAGGACGAGGGGCTGGGATAGTTGATCACGTTAGCTCGCCCATCAGTACCTCTGTGCTCGCTGTCGAGGGAGTCTTGTTATAGGGGTGGCCTAATCCCCCGTGACTGAGCCTTGCAACCGGTCCAATATGTAATAAGTCCAATAGTATAGAGGAATTTACCAATGTATCCTCACCTTTTGTAATTATGAAGAGGTAGGAGGGGAATTTTCCTATCCTACCCGTATCATGTATATAAACCCCTATGAGTGGTGCAAGATGGCTAATGCCACTCATTTTACACATGAGCACTCTCTCCTATTGCTGCTCTCTCTAGCTAGTCCCCTCCTATGCTATTTGGTCAGTAGCTACAACAGTTACATCTCACGTTGGTCAAGTTATGAAGAACTTGTGCTCGAAAATAATTTTTTTATCTTTGAATGTGCAAAGTTGTTTGAAGCCAACTATGATCAACGATGAGGATTGAGACTACGCTCATGGAGGAGCTGAGGCCTAAAATGATCAAAGATGCCGTGTGAGATGGCTGAGTCCAAGTATTGTACGAGAAAAATGAGAAATATTGAAGGGAAGTTCAAGCTGCGGGTTGCACCATGTGGCTTGGTCGGTCTAAGTGAGACGTGACTGGTGGAATAGGAACATGAGAGACTTGCTGACATTTTGCAAGCTAGTGGTGTAACTAAATGTGACAAGTATGGTGATTGCTTGCAATGGAAGATAAAAATCGGGTCAAGAAATGATATTTTGGTAAATTGACCAAACTACTGAAAACTATCTTGAATCAAAACCGCATTGCTTAAGCCACACTTGGGAGAATGATTTGGGTCAAGGAGAAGCTGAGAAGACCAAATTAGATCAAAGCTGAGGACTTAGCGGATTCGGGCTTACGTACTTTGAAAAGTGTGCATAAATGTAGTGTGTGAGTAAACTCATGTTGTATAAGGTTATTAGGTTTTTCCTATTTGTACGAAGTGAATAGTATCCACTAAGGACAGATAGGTGTTGGTTGCCTATCTATTTAATGGGTTGAGATAGAGACTTATTAGTTAACCATCCAGCTTTTGCCATTAAAGCCAAATGTTCTAGGATTAGGGTTTGAGAGAAGTTGTACTATGGTGAGCTCTCTTGTCCTCTAGGTGAAGTGGCTGTAAAACCTTTACCCTTAACTAGCAATATATCAACTTTGTTCATCTCCCATGGATCCCACTTATTTTGGATGATTTGCTTTTAATTTGGTTAGTTTTGATATTCTCTCTCACCTTCTTGATCTTGCTATGTCAAAGATGTGTAAAAGATAAAAACGGCATTTGAAAATTAATCCCCATCCATCTCGCCACCTGGCTGACAAGTTCTTGAAGTAACCCAGTTTTTGCTTAGATTTGACCTTCTGTAATGATTTCTTGATCCAATCATTTTTGCTTCAATTTCTTTGGTGTTCTTACTTGCTATAACATATGGGAATATATTTAGAGCTATCTTGGCCATCATCCACCTATGGGCAAGTTATATTCACGATTTTTTGTTTTTGATTTTTGCTAGATTTTAGTGCAATCTTCATTCAAATTGAAAAGATCACAACTTCGACAATGATTTTCTCGATTGTTAGTTGAAATAGGTTTGTCACATCCTAGAGAATGTGCATACCAAGTTTCATGTCATTTGGATTTATAGATCAAAAGTTAATTGATTTTTGGTTTGAAATAACATTGAATTTACTATTTCTATGCTGAAAAATACTGCAGTAGTTTGATTGGCTACTGCACACCGCCCTGATCGAAAAATATTGTAGCAGTATGATTGGCTACTGTTCATCGGTCTGACTGTGTACTGTTCATCCGATTTGACCTCCGAGCACGTCGAGGATTGTTTTGTTCCATTTCGCTTGGATTTTTTGTGTGGTGATTGATCTCTGATCTTTATAACTTTTTATAGCTGTTAGAGTGAAGATCGATGGATATTTGAGAGAAATTTTCAAATGCACCATTCACCCCTTTATAGCCATACCAGTCCTGCAATGTACTAATTTTGACCATTGAAATATATTGAAACTCAGGAATCACAGTTACACGGCCTAGCAAGCCCAAGATTCAAATACCATCCGACATCTCTTGCAACCATTCAATAGCTCATGTCGGATTCAAATGGTTTGCAACACTAGAAGCTAAATTCCAAAAAAGAAAAGACTTGAAAAAAGTACAAAATTAAGCTGGTGCTGTGGTCATGTGGTGCACCGTGCGATGCGTGCATGCATGCAATGCAACCAATCATGCATCCCACCGGCGTTTCATCTCCTCCGACGACGGGAGCACCCCAGCCACCGTGTCCTCAGACAAATCCACTCCCTTACTAACCCCAGTACCACCGACGCCCTCGACGGCAACATTGCTCCAGCTCGAGCCACCAGAGGCCACCACCGCCGCGCGCGCGGCCGCGGAGTCCTTCCCGGTGAGCCTTTGCACGACGTCCTTGAAGTTGGCCTCGTCCGTGCTCACCTCCCTCGTGACGATGTGCGTCACCTTCACCTCCTGCGTCCGCCCGGCGCCGGCTGCCGCGGGCGCCGGCCTTGACGAGTCGCCGCCGCCGCCCCCCTTTACTCGGCTTTCCATATACGCTAGCTAGCTCCTAGCTGCAGCTTCTTTGCCGTCGCTGCAAAGATCAACAAGCTATACAGATGGTTCTAGCTAGTTCTGACCACTGGCCTGCGTTCTAGCTCTCTATAGAGAGAGCGAGAGAGCCTCGGGGAAGGAAAGGTCGCAGCGTGCGAACTGGAAAATAATTGCCGTTGAATGGAGAATGAGAATTTGTCCATCGACATGACTGGTCGCCTGGTTCTGTCCTCTCGACCTCATGCGCTCATGCAGATTAGCGTCGCAGTAATTGTCGTGCGTGAAAAGACCTTTAGGATAGCTAATCTTGTTCCCTTGCCTTTGTTTTCTTTTTCTAGAAAGAAATTCGTGTGGAAAAAGTCGAACCATTTTTAACTATTTTAACTTACTATTATTACTACCCTGCAGTTCCACGAAAGCTGGATTTTTATTTGCGTTATACCAAGGGCCTGCAGATATGTATGGTCGAATTAGGCCACTGATTTATGTTTAGTTCGTAGAAGCCTCTCCGGTGCAACCGCCGGAGCACCCCCTCTCCGCTCTCGCCGCCAACCACTTCGGCCACGGCGTACACCCTTCACCTCGCCTCCCTCTAGATCCGTTCCACCCACCCTCATCCCCGCAGCCCCCTCGGGTGGCATCCCACCCCCGGGCACCCACCGGCGGTCCGGAGATAGATCTCACCGGCCGGACCTTCATGGTTACTCCAGCCCCTCTACCCCCTCCACCGCCGCCCCCACGGTCGCCGCCTCCACTCTTGCTACCGCCTCCTCCACCACCCAGATCTTTCATCCCCTCTTCTATCCCGCCCCCTCCACAAGCCCTGAGGTCACCTCTCCTAGGGGGTAGTCTACCTGCGCCTTCGCTGCCGACCAGCTGCAACCCTCTGTAGTAAGTGGCATTCAATCTCAACCACCACCCACCCAAGTCTTGCAGGCATAGCAGAGTTGCAGCATTGAAGGCAACACACTCTGAATCCTGCTAAATCTGCTTCGGGGCAATCCTTCGACAAGTCGTCTCAGATTAGTTGTGGCAGCTCCCCCATTACATCCAGGCGCAGAAGCTTCATGTCAGCTGTAGCTCTACTCCCTAGTGACCTCCCATCTACCAGACACACCCTGCCCCCTGAGGGGTATCCGCATCTTCACACCACAGAGGAAAATCTTCTCCCCATGCATACCCCACCGCTCAGTCTCAATGGCAGCTCATGAAGCCAAGGTTTTGGTGGCGTAAGGCTCAGAGGCAACCAGTAGTACTTCACAAGAATCTTGCCCTCAAGAAACAACCCTACAAAGCCACAAGCCAAAAATCACCTGCTCTTCCTCCAGCGGACAAGACGGCGGTGCTTCAACTGCCTTAGTTGAGACCACCAAGCTTCCGTCTGCCGGGATCCCTCCAAATGATTCCGCTTCCTCCATTCCAGCCATAAAGCTAGAGGGTGTCACCGTCCGGTTGCTCCAACTACGACACGACCGACCCCGCTAGTTGCTAGTCCCACCTCCACTACCACTTTTGCCTCCGCCACCACCCATCTTGCTAAACACCGGCTGTGGCCAACTTCTTTCGACATGGCCAGCCACAATCTCGGCGACCCGACCACTTGTCCTTCGAAGGACGCGTGCATTACCCCCTCCTCCAGGGAGCACCAGAGGGAACTCAAGAGACACAAAGATTACTCAGATGCAGTCTGGCTCGGCAAAACTAGGCCTGAGACAGAGCTCTGAACCATAGCTGAGGCCATCAGAAGAAGATTCAATCTGCACCCCGCTGACTTCTCGGTGCTTCACTACTACCCCCAAGAACTTCCTTATCAACTTCGAGCACAAGCATCACCGCGACGAAGTTGCCGGCATCCAGAAATTCGCCTTCCACTATCTCGAGTTACATGTGCGACTGTGGAAGCCACTTCGGCACACCTCCAAGATGGCTCTAAGGTTCCATGTCAGGCTTTGCCTGGAAGGAATCCCTCTGCATGCTTGGAATGAGGAGGTGGCCAGTCGAGCTATTAGCAACAAATGTGCTCTCAACCGCGTTGACGAAAAATCACTGCACTAAGAAGACTTCATCTTTGGGCATGGACAGCGAACACGAGCATAATTCCTAAGGTAACTTGGTTAACCTTCACTGACGTCTCTCTCCATGGTATGTCAGCAGGCCGTCACACTGACTCAACAGGGCCAAACCACTGCAAGAAGGGTCTAACGTTTAGAGTCATCCTGCACCTCAACTTCATCGAGGACTTCTCTGCCGCACCACCTGAGGCCAACCTCAACACAGAAACCTTCGTGCCTTTCAAGACCACGAAGTACGGCCTCACCTGGCACCTAGGAGCCATGGACAGCACAACAGACCAAGTGGAAGATCGACACAGCCATCACCAAAGCAACGACGCCACTCGACCGGAGAGTGGTGCCACTGGCACCTCACGTCGCAGCAGGCCAGTGCGAAGTAGCCTTGTTGGGGCGACGACTAGTACCGCGACAACCAAGAGGATAGCGACGACGACAATCGCCATCAGCGATGCAACAAGGAGCATGGCTGCTGGAGGCGCTCCACTTGTGAAGAAGGCCACCATAGGAGCTCCAAGGCCCCTGAGCGCATACATGATAGATCACCATGGCTTCGAGAGGGAGATGCGAGCACCAAATTTTTCACATTCGAATAAATTCATGTAGGCGAAAGAACTTCATCCAGTGCTCTCAGCAGACCAAGGTTGGGCTCTAACACATGATGACAAAGCAGAAGCGTTGTTCCAACATTTCCATCGTTCCCTCGGGCAGGCCTCACCTAGAACCACCGCCTTCAATTGGGACAACCTACAGCTGCCACAACTTGACCTCCACACCCTAGTAGACCCACTCACTGATGAAGAGGTACACAACGTGGTACTTCAGCTACCGCCCGATAAAGCACTAGGCCCTGACGGATTCAATGGGAACTTCTACCGTACATGCTAGGATATTATAAAGAGCGATCTCATGATGGCAATGCAAAGCTCCTTCAACCTGAGAACAAACAATCTACCATCCTCAAACATGGCAAACCTTGTTTTACTACCAAAAAAGGAGGGGGCTCAAGCCGCAGCAGACTACAGATGGATTAGCCTCATACATAGTTTCTCTAAAATCATCGTAAAGATTCTAGGTTTGCGACTCCTCCCTTCATGAACCAGTTGGTCTCTCCAAGCCAAATCACCTTTATAAAAAGGTAGATGCATTCAGGACAACTTCCTATATGTCCAGAACTTGGTGAAAAGATACCATCAAAATAGAACACCCTCCTTCTCAAACTTGACATCACAAAAGCCTTTGACTCGGTCCTCTGGGATTACCTACTCGATTTGCTTCAACTACGAGGCTTCCCACACCGATGGAGAGACTAGGTGCCTACTCTCCTCTCAACTGCCACTTCTATAGTCCTCCTCAACGGCATCCTAGGGGGCAAAATTTAGCATCGCAGGGGCCTACGTCAGGGTGACCCGCTATCACCCTTCCTTTATCATTGCAATAGACCCCCTACAAAGAATCCTTAACATCGCAACAGACTATGGTCTCCTATAGCCTCTTGATGGCCGCTCGGTTGCCTTCAGAACCTCCTTATATGTGAATGACGCGGCTATCTTTCTAGCGCCGAAGCGGAGGATGTTCGTAACTTGATTCGGATCCTCCATAATTTTGGTAACACAACGGGACTGCAACCTAACCTACAGAAGAGCCAGGTTGCAATGATACGATGTGACCAGCTCGACCTACAAGACATCCTGCAGGGTTTCCCAGCGAGACACGCATCCTTCCCCATTCAATATCTAGGCTTGCAGCTTGCACTCAAAAGACTCCGTCGAGCGGACTTCCAGGGGCTAATAGACAAACACGCCAGCCGCCTAGCTAGATGGCGTGGAAAGCTATTCACCCTTGCAGGCAGGAAAACTCTTATCAAATCAGTCCTAACGGCTTAGTCCACCTATTTTCTTATGGCCACCAAGGCACCGAAGTGTGTGCTCAAATCGCTAAACAAATGTGCACGAAGGTTTTTATGGGCAGGGTCAGAACATCTCTCAAACGGCAAATGCAAGGTTAATTGGGACAAAGTCTGCAGACCCACCATCCTGGGGGGGAGGGGCTTGGACTCTTGGATCTAGAGCAGTTTGCATGGCCTTGAGACTTAGATGGTTGTGGCATGAATGGGAAACCAAAAATAGACCATGGCAAGGGATGGAGCTATCGTGCAATGAGTAAGATCGAGAGCTCTTTGCTGTCGCGACCACCATAGTGATTGATGATGGAAAGAGGGCTTCTTTCTGGAAGGCTTGCGCTAACGGGAACCGCCTGAGGGACATTGCACTGGTTACCTACAAAACCTCCAGAAGAAAGAACCACACTCTCCACACGGCTTTGACAGACAACAAGTGGATCCAAGACCTCAACTTCTCGACCTGCATAACTGTGCAACACATCCATGAGCTCGTCACAGTCTGGGGCCTTACCTCCACTACAACCCTCCGGGATGGCCAAGGGGACCCCATCAATTGGAAACTCACTCCAAGCGGAGTCTACACCGCTGCCTCAACATACAAAGCATAGTTCCTAGGCGCAACAAAAACCTCCATGAATGCCCCAGTCTGGAAGACTTGGGCACCCCAGAAATACAAAATCTTCACCTAGCTAACTATACATAATAGAATTTGGACAGCGGACCGCCTTTCTAGACAAAGATGGCCGAATCAACAAACTTGCCCACTTTGCATGCACGTGCCAGAGACTACCTCGTGGAATGCTATTACTCCTTAACAATCTAGACAGCCATAGCACAATGGACAGCTTGCACCTCCTTGAACCCAGCAAATTGGCGGTCCACGTCCTCGGTATGACTTTGGTGGGAGTCGATTATACAAACGCCTAGAGTTGCACGGAAAATGGTGGTGTCCATTATAATGCTTGTGGCATGGAAGATCTGGAAAAAATGAAATACCCGTATTTTCTGTTCAATGGCTTCTATCACGGAGTACCTCATCGCCCACACAAAGGACAAGGCCGGAACTTGGGCTCTCGCATTTGACCAAGCTTCCGCTCACTCCCCAACTTAAGCTCTTGCTTCTCGTACTAAATTGATCTTGGCAGTCCTCTGGCCCTCGTTCAAAAAAAAAAAGAATTAG
This sequence comes from Dendrocalamus latiflorus, assembly GCA_017311315.1. Classification (NCBI taxonomy): domain Eukaryota; kingdom Viridiplantae; phylum Streptophyta; class Magnoliopsida; order Poales; family Poaceae; genus Dendrocalamus; species Dendrocalamus latiflorus. Next base: position 37,714,739 of record CM029617.1, on the reverse strand, counting down.
GTGACTGGACAACGTATTTCACAGCGAGTTTCTTCTGGATCGACATGTCCGCGTACCCTGGAATTCTTGGATTCGTTAAGGAAAACTGCGGGTGCCGGTAAAGATGAACCCCGCGTTGTTATGCTACAAGTTCTTCCGATTCAACATCACTGAGATATCCAACAACTGCAGGCCACTGCCTCCTGATCCGAGCAGAGACTTCTCCCCTCAAGTACATTTGCTACCTGGTACATCACCCGCTGACGCGGGACAGCTATTAGTACAAATGGATGTATGCAAGTGGAAGTTTTAACGAAACTGTAGAAAGTAATAGGAATTAAACAAATAGCTAATGGCATAAGCATGATATTATGAAAATTGATCAAGAGATAAAGCTATAGAACATGTAACCCTTAGGCTCAAATGATATTTGTAGAATATCTACAACTAGGATTTTAAGAACACACGTTGATCCACAGAAAATAGGGCAAATACCGAAATGAGTTACCACTAGGTTTGCACCTACAGGAATACTCCTAACTTAAATTCTATGTAGCAGTTTGCAGTAGAACTAGTTAACCTAAGCAATCCTAATTGACAAAGCACGAAATAATACAATCAAAAAGTTTCAAAAGCTTACAAAGGAAAAGTAGACAAAAGTAGATATCCTACAATTATTTCTATCCTTATGTAATTATAACTAGGGCTATCAAAGGCATGGCAGCAAATTTACATGGCAATTAGCGGTGGTAGGAAATATCTAAATATTATATCATTCTAAACATTTCATTTTAAGCAACTAGCAATTCACAAATAACAATAATGCAAATACCATAAATACATAATTTAAATGGCATGGGATTCAATATGATCAAGGTCTTGCAACTTGCCTTGGTAGTCGACTAACTCAGCAACCTCGTAAACCGCGTTGCTTTGATCTTGCCCTTGCTCTGCAGCTTCCGAGGACTCCGACACTAGCACAAACATACAAAAATAATATAAGTCCGGCTTGAGCCTAATCAAGCGAGGAAAAATAAATCTATGAAAAAGGAGTAAAATGCATAAATATTCAAATGAGGGATTTTTGAATTTTTCATAGATCATGGGATTCAAATCTAGGGAGTTGACGGGGGTGGTTGTCCGAGCGACGGGGAAGTGATCGTACGCCGGGGAAGTTAATGCGCGCGTGAGAGAGAGAGCGGGGCAGGTGAGCTGCCGAGACGGGCGGTGGCACGCCGCGCGGAGGAGGGAGAAGGAAACCGAGGCTGCCAGGTGGGGCCAAGGGGGAGGACAGGGCGACGCATGCCACGGGAGGAGCCGCTGGTTTTCGACCGACCGGCGACGGAGTGGCGAGGGCGAGCAAAACGGTGGGCGCGGCACTCCTCGGGTGTGGGTGCAGGCAGAGGGCGGAGGCGGAAACGGGAGGAGGCGCCAGGGAGAAGGGAAAGCGGAAAGAGAGGAAGGCGCCGCCGAACTGGGAAAGCGCAAAACCGAGAAGGGAAAGCGGAAATCGCCGAAAATTTCCGAATTGGGAAAGGGCTTCAAAAATTCACCAAAAATTCAGGAAAAAAATTATAAATTTTGTTTGAAATTTTGGGGGTCTTTCAGTTCCCGGGAGGCAGTACGAAGAGAAAAATAGGCGCATGCAATTCTAACCGGTACAGCTAAACTCAATATATTTTTACTATAATTTTTCTGTTAATCTTATTTTAAAAATACATCATTTAAAATCTAATTATTATAGCATAAATCATAATCCACCATATAACCCAGCCTCCAAGCTTAGCCCCCGCAACCAGCAGAAGCGCGCGGGTGGCTTGCGGACGCCCGGAGTCATTTCAACGGGGGAGAGGCGCAGTTGGTGGCTGCGGAATCATTTGCAGGCTGTGGCGTGGCGTTGGCTGGCTGGCTGCCGCGTTCCCCATTCTCGTCTGACACCCGGCACCTGCGACCAAAGCTGCCAAAAAGCTAAGGCTTCCACAGCGCGCGTGGTGGTGGGCCTCAAACCAGCGGAAGCCCGACACAAGCTCTAGGGCGAGCTCCACGAAAGTACCCTCGGCCTCACCCGATGTCAATGTACTCCAGATTGTGCAGAGACGTACCGGTTGTGGTATCCACCATCTTTTCGTCTCCCTCCCTCGGATGTGTCGTAGTTTGGTCGATCGCGTGTCACACTTCGGTGGAGTACGTATCACACTCCATCAATGACGTCTTTTGTCTTCTAGCCTTTTTCCTTGCGGTCGTTAACCCTTCTCCCTCATTCACTGCTAGTGCTATCAAGGTCACTTGTGACACGGTTAGTTGACGTCTGATTCACGACTAGTGCTATCAAAGTCACTTGTGACACAGTTGACGTCTGACTTGTATCTTGGCCATATTTTAAGTGGAGAAGAAAGCCTTTCCTTTTAGCATAACTTAAGTTAAAAATCTGAAAAAAAAATTGCACAAGTTACTTATATATATACAGACAAGGAAACATGAGTTTTTGGTACATATGACACAGTTTATATATGTATTTACAAAAATGACAGTACGCAAACCGTATTGGTCACAAAGCTAACGTATGGGCCTGCCGCCTAGACTGCCCTCCTGCCAGCATATGGCAGGCAACCTGCCGCCCCACCGCCTGGCCTACTTTGGTGGCCTGCCATCTCATGGCCAGACGGCACGTGACTGTCTTAATTTTTTCATATTATTTGTTTGAATTTTTCAATATAGCAAATGGGTTCGAAAAATTATGAAATTTTATGTGCAGCCTATCGACATAACGTACTTGACTGTGTACTTTTTGGTAATTTTATCCACTGTGAATGTTGCTTAAAAATTTGTATGATCTTAATATTTGTAGGAGTTATTATATATAGCAACGAGCGACGTCCACCATTTGTAGGGTGACCGGGCGACAGGCCGCCTGCCACTTGGTCACTGTGCGACAGGCGATTAGCCCTTCAATTAGCCCTAATGACCGGTTTAGTTACATGTCCTCCAAGAATTTTTAGAGGTAGCAAATAGTTGTGAAAAAATATGAAATTTTTGAGAGAGCTTTCCGAGGCAGCTTGCTACGTTGTGTAATTTTTTTCGTAATTTTTTGTGGCCATTTGCTAATTTTATAATTTTTCACAACCATTTGCTAGCTCTAAAAATTCTTGGAGCGGCACATAACTGCTTAATCGCCCGGTTAATTATGTATTGCTCTAAGAATTTTAGAGGTAGCAAATGACCATAAAAAATTACAATAAAATTACACAACGTACCACGTTGCCTCAGGAAGCTCCACCAAAAATTTCGTAATTTCCAAGCTTATTTGCTACGTTTAAAAATTCGAACAAATATGATATAAAATTATGAATGTATGCAGGTAATTAAGTTACCTACCGTTTTGTGAGCAGACGGTAGGCCACATATCATCTGGTGGCTGGACGACAGGCGTCTGCCATCTGCTGGCCAGACGGCATGTGCCACGTGTCGAATGTCGGGTGTTGCCGTCCAGTGATCAAACGGCGGAAGCACTACTTTTGTCAATATCGCTTATATACGGCTATTTCTATAAATATACGTTGAAAAGACGATATATATGGCAAAAATTCAAAAAAACATCGCCTATGAAGACGGATTCTATTTATCTGAAAAATACAGATTAGGTCAATTCTCTAACACACTATGATGACCTATTCATAATTACCCTGAAGGAGGCCGCGTGTTGTTTTTTTTAAAAAAAATCAAGTGGATGAAGAATTAGGGAGCTTAAGCACCTGAATGAGGAGTACGAGGCAGAAGTCGGCAGTCATACTGCCTTGCCCTTTTTCCTCAGTTGTACCAACACAAACACTAGCATTCAGGGGGGAGAGAGAGAGCCGAGGAGGAAGAAGAAAGGAAGGATAGATAACCACAAGACTTGGACCAACACAGAGAAGAACGGCAGCCATCCTGCTGCTGCTCCTTTTGCACCATATCACAAATACACTTGGAGGAGAACTAGGAGGAAGAACAAGAGGAGAAATTACTGCACAGAAAAAGATCTCCAGCAACCAAGGTATAGATCATTGATCTAGACTTATTGTCCTTTAACAGTTTCTAGTAATTTGTAATGTGTATACTACAGTAAAAGGTATAGAATAGTAAAAGGTATAGAATCATGAATAGATAGTTCAAGCACTTGCACTGGTTCTAGGAGGTAAAAACCATACATGAACTAGGGTATAGAAATAGCAGAATCAGGTAAAAGAATTAGAAATTCAATAAAAAAACCCCTTACCAGTAAAGGTCATTTTAGATTAATTCTTGCAACCAATTTACTGCAAAAATGATAATAGACATAGAAGCAAGAACCACATGCACAAGCACCAGCTTATCCAGCACAAAGACATGGTCTGCATCATCACCACAGAATCACTTAATCGACCACACTTGTAGCTTATTGCAGTCACATAGAAATAGATGGAATAGAGTAAGAAGGGAGGGAAGTTGTGGAAGCACTGGAACAAACCTGTGATGCGGCGTCTCCGCCATGGCCGGGCAACGTCGAGCAGACACCACCGGGTGTGATCGGGAACAGAGCAGTGAGGTAGGGGGAGAGGAGTCATAGAGAAGCCAAACTTGGGACTTACCTGTGAAGCAGGCGTGGCCCACGACGACAAGCCGTCGTCCAGAGCGCGCACGGCGCGGTCTGCACAGCAGCCGCGCGGCCCAGCGAACAGCAGCGGCCGCAAGCAGCGATGCTGGGGTGTGAGAACCGCCACGGGAGGTCGCCAGCGAGGTCGGAGTGGCGCGGCAATGGCGCGCCGATCCAAACCCTAGAACCAGGGGAGATGCATCAAGATAGCGGAAGGAGGAAGCAGAGGGGGGGGGGGGGGGGGGGGGGGGGGGGGAGCTCACCATGGTAACGGGAGGCCGGCCGGACCTCTGGCGGGGTCACAGCGGAGCGGCGGCGGAAGCCGTGACCGGCGACACGACGGGGCTGAAGCCCTGCGTGGCGCGGCCACGGGAGAGCGAAGGAAGGCGGCGGGGAGGCGATCCGGTGTCGGAGACTCGCGTCGCGGCCGCGCCATGGCCGGCGATGAGCCAGCGAGGCGACCGGATGGCGGCGGCGCGGCAGAGAGTTGATAGAGGGGGATTGAGGAGAGCAGGCCGGACCGGCTGCGGCAACACCGAGGCCGAACCCGGCGGCGGCTGCGCGGGCGTGCGGAAGCCAGCGCAACGTGTGGCAATGGAGGCGAGGACGAGAGGAGGCGCTGGAGTGGGCCTTAGGCCAGCGAGGGAATAGCAAGGCAAAAAACAAGAAAGAAAGATGGAACTGGGCCACTTTGGCCCACAAAAACAAAATGGGCTTAAGCCCGTAAAATATTAATAAAATCAGAAGATACGAAGGAGGATTTAGCTGGGCTTTGGCTCGTCCCAGTCCGAAGAAATGCTGGAAATTGAAAGGAAGGATTTTAAAATAGAAAGATGTGGTGGAGGAGGAGGAGGAAGAGGGAGGCGAGGCAAAATTCGATAAAACTTAGTGAAACTCTATATATATCATTAGAAACATTTCTAACAGTATATCGTCTTGTAGTAGCTCCCTAATTTCCAGGGTATTTCCGTTGAAAGAGTCCATCAACTTGAAAGCAAAAAGGGACGGTCATGCACATGCAATCTGATTCTCTCGTAGTATATTCCCCTAGCCCCTGTCCAATAATGTGTAAGATTTTCGTCCGCTCAAGCCATCAAAATGCCTTTTCTTATCCCCTTGGCAAGCTGGCATCCCTTCGGAAGAAGGTATATACCTCCGGCGGTAACAACGGCATCCGAGTGGCTAATGGCCGGGGATAAGACACTGGGGCCGGTGTAATTTCTACTCCGATTTGACTCGCCCTTCCATATGATACTTTAATTGTATATGGCGGCCAGACCTGTAAGTACGCCACCTAGCGGACGTGATACCTTACGTTGAAGGATGACGCGCGTCTCGAGTCTTTACCGTCCAAGTGCAAGTCTATAAGGTCAGTCTCAGTGGAGGATTCATGTCCCAGTTTCCAACACATCCATATTTTGGAAACAGTGCAGAAGAGTTTCATGGGGATGAAACTCTCTCTACTCCCATGAAACTTTTATCATCTCTCTCTTCATCAATACAGTGTCATGTCAGCGTATTTAATGCCCATGAAACTCCATGAAACCCTCACTGATCCCAAAAAAAGTCTATATGGGTCATAGTCTATTCGCTTTTGATAACGGTGCAGATTTGTAGCTTTTGACAGCAAATGTGATGATTTCTTTTTATTTTCTTTTAAGGATGTGTCTAGAGAGTAATTGAGTTTTTTTGTTTAAAGAGTACTTAAATTTGTGACCCTCATATCTACATCCAATTGATATCCTTCCTCTTCCTCCTCTCCTATATAAACTCCACCTTTTTCCACCCCCATCCTAACCCTAGTTGCTCCCACTTCAGCCCCTGCCGCCACTCCCTCCGCCCTGACCACCACCACCATCACCTTCTTCCTCACCTCCGATGAGCCCCCAACTCCCTTGTGCCTCCCTCGTTCAACAACAATGGTAGCCACCGAATCTGTCGCTGCCCCCACCGCCTCCTAACCATTCCCTTCTCATTGCCTCCCATCCCTCCCTCCTGAGCTTGGCACCTCGTGACCATTCCCTTCTCATCGCCCCTGTCGATGAGCCTCAGCCGCCGCCGGTGCTCCCACCTCCCTCCCTCCCATGCCACCCTTCTTCCTCCTCTCTGGTGCGTCGCCCGCACCCCTACCTTCTTCTTCCTCTCCGGTGAAATCTCTCTGCGCCGCACTCCTTCCTTGTCTCCGGCGGCTACCGGCGTCGAATATGCCACTGCCTCCTAACCACTTGTCCTTATCACGCTCGCCGACCTCCACTGCCCATCGTCTCTTCCGGCCCACGGCTAAGGCAGTGCCACCACCAGCTTCGCCCACTATCGGTCTAACACCGCCCGCTGCCTACCTCTAAATCCAGAGGGTTTCAGTGAACCCAACCCAAACCAGAACCCTAACCCTAACTCGTTGGAGATCTCACGGGGTTGGAGAGGAAAGTGGAGCACAAATCTCAAGGCAAAATCGTATGGTGAGAAATTCGAGTGCTCAATAAAAAAAACACTTAAGTACTAGTTAGCAATTCCCTTCTTTAAATCATATAATAATAGATAATGACTTACTACATCCAACACATGCATGCGCTACTGTTATTTGCACATCGTCTTGTGGCAGTGCTGTGATTTACATGTTTGTCTTCCATGCATGCAATGATATACACGCATGTATAAGTGACTAGTCAATTATCTAACATATAGATGGGTCCACGGATCGATGGATGCAGAGTACAGCCTGCATGACATAGCATGCAGAGTTTTTTTCTTGTGGAAAACAGTAGGAGACTTCTACTGTGGTAAATTAAGATATATAGCATGCATAGTGAATAGGTCTTATTAACGCTATAGACCACAGTTCATTGCACTACAATACTAAGCTAGCTAGGCTTCGTCGCCCTTAGCTGCTGCTAGCTCATTGTTTATATCATATGCTGCTGCGTGGCTGCTAGCTAGTCACATAGCAAGCTAGCCATACCAGAATGATATCTAAGTTGTTATCTTGGATGGGTCATGCACTAGGGGTACATCCTTCTCCCCCCCGAGCCAGCCTCACGCTGGCAGTTGAAGTAGACGGCGGCGACCGCCGGGCCAAGGTTGTAGAGCTCGGCGAAGTCCCTGGTGTTGAAGTTCTGGCGCCAACCGGGGGCGTACACCGTCTGCCGGCCCAGCTGCTGGAACAGCACGAACACGAAGCGGTGGATCCCCATGGTTGGCCTTGGGCACTCGTAGCACACCACCTCCTGCCCTGCAGAGCTCGTCATATGCATGCAGGTTAAAACATGCAGGAGACTAAAGAGGAAGAGATACATTAAGAGTGAGAGGAGTAGTACTGACCAATGGCTGCTCCAGTAGTTCCAGGAATATCAGTGACCAGCCTGCAGACAGAGAGGATCGATATTGCACCATGTCAAGATCGATGCGTATATATATATATATATATATATATATATATATATGCAGTATCAATCAGCAGTGAGTGTGGCATGGAAAAGAGAAAGAGCTAGCTAGCATTAGTACGTATTTACCAGTGTAGATACTCCCTAAGATTCGGGTCGCTTGGGCTTGGAGCATCTGGGTCTACCATCACCTGCAGTTACGCATTACTAATTAGGCCCTTAATTAAGACAAGGAGAAACATCGAAAATGACACTACTGCATGTGATTAGCATAGCACAGCTCTTGTGTGTACTGTATGTGATTAATTAGCACAGCACAGCTCGTGCGTGCGTGTTTATACGTACGAGTGTGTAAAATGTCCTCATGTCATTGCCGCCGACGTCGACCCTGGGCTGGTGCACGACCATGGACGGCTTGAGCTCGCAGCCGTTGGATATCGTCCTCGGCCCGTAGCTCACCCTGAGGTTGGTGGTTCGGACGAAGGGGTCGAGCACGTCGCCCACAACCCTACCAACCACCAGCGGGTCCCTGTCCCTGCCGGCCATTGTTGCACCAGACATACAGGTGTTGGTACCTGGTAATTTGGTACCGGTCCAATGGCCTTGCTAGCTAGAGGTTGACAAGCAAGGCTAGCTAGCTACTACTGTAAGTTGAGCTGATCTTCAATCTTCCCCACAGCTGATGGTCCCTTTATATAGGAGCCGAGCTCAAGACCATGTCCATGTCCAGCTATATGCCATGCCGCGCCTGAGGTACGTAGAATCTTGTGAGCTTTCTATCTTCCTGCGGATATGCCACGCTCGGCTGCAGTCAGGCATCGCGCGCTTTGGACCACCGCGCGGAAAGCGATGGCTCTCTGTCTCGGAGACTTGTTTGCTGCAGTAAGCTAGCTCTCTCTCGCTAGTAGTGTGTTTTGATTACGTTAATGATATAAGGCAGACAGCTTCTAGCTTCGCTGCCTCAGCATGCAGGGTTGCGTTGCCTTTGGGGCTCGACCAAGCTAGCAGACATGGCACAGCCGGCCGGCCGCGAGAATGTCTGCCAAATAATCAGATGGTGAGTCGTCAAACCTGCCTTTTCTATCTTCCATGCATGCAGATGCCCACTGTTTCTGCTTAACTCGATTTGTCCAGGCAAGATAAGCTTCTCGTGCATTTAGTAATGCCCGCCCGATTAATCAGCTGCTGGCTGGCTGTCGATCGATGGCACAAAGCTAGCTAGCTTCCTTTTCAGGTGCAAGTGGTGATGATGGGAACTTTATCAAGTCACATTATTTCGGGGCAAGCGTTGTGTGCGGCCGGAAAGGATGAAGAAGACGGGCTTGTCAGAATTACCACAAACGGCATAGCTTACACAGGACGCGCTTCCGTAAGAGGTTAAAAAGCTTCCGATCATTATCCGCAAAGAATATCGTGAAACGCAGTGTTGTAATTAGCTTATAACGAGATACTTCCGCGCACGTACTCCATTAAGGGCCCGTTTGGTTCCCTTGCTCATCCTTGGCCACCTTAATTTTTATCAGTTTTGCTATTGCACAGGCGACTGAAATTTTTTTATGTTTCAGTCATATGAAATTACACTCTCAATGAACTAAACTTGCAGCCCCCTTCCAAAAAAACAGCTGCAACTTTAGGTGATTCAGAGTGCAACTTCAGGTGACCTGAAATTGCACTCTCAATCAACTAAAATTGCAGCCCCCTCCAAAAAAAACATGTGCAACTTCAGGTGATTCAAAGTGCAACTTTAGGTGACTGAAAGATAAAAAATTTCAGTCGCTTGTGCAATAGTCTATCCCAATTTTTATATTTATTTTCTTTCTTTTAAAGATTTTGTTAAAGACATGAGCCTCTCCAGAAAAAAGGGGAAAAATCGTTAGATACAACCCTCGGCAAAAGGGCAAAGTAAGTCCTGCTTCACTACTTACCATTAACTAAGCTATTACCATTGTTTTCACTTCATGGACATTGTTGCCTCCCTCTCATCGCAAACCCATGGTGCCTTTGTAACAGCCCAAAATTTGCAAAACTATATGACTTGTTTTAAAATCAGCATTTCTGAAGATTTTGAGCCTTTTCAAAAAAAAATTTGAGCATTTAATAGAAGCATTTCTTAAATTTCTAGCATATCAAAATGAATTCATGCAAATAAATAAATCCTAATTAGAGCCTGGGCATAATTTTTTAGACTCCAAATAGTTTGAAATATTTCCCCAATATTTCCCTCTAATTTTAAGAATGTTCCAAAACATTTTAATAATTTCAAAACGCTTGTATTATTTTTCAACAACCTAAAATGATTTTTCCTGAATAAATAATAACTAATCAGTGAATTAAAATATATTATTTGCTCCCTAAATATTGATAAGTACATATGTGAATTTTATAGAATATTTGGGTTCATTTGATATTTTGTCTAGCTCAAAAGATTTTTCCTGTATTTATTTAATTAAAAAAAGGGTTTTAATCTCGCAAAGCCCTCTGGGCCGAATCTAAACCGTGGCCGAATACTGTTCTCAAATTCCCATCCCATCTCGGCCCGTTGCCATCCTCCAGCCCAAACCCGCCTCTTTCTCTCTCTATTTTCCGCTTCCCTCGTGCGTACGCGTATCAAATCCCTTCCCGTAGCTACTGGCATGCTGCGTCCGCATGTTAACCATCATCCTCCACCTCATCGCCCTCCATTGGCACCAACCAAGCTACTGCATCTCTACAGTACTCGCACGCATCGCCTGCAAAAGCTGGGCCGCCGTCTGACCGTTGGCGTGTGGGAGATGCCGTGGATCGCCATTTCGTGATATTTCTAGCCCGGCCATCAGTATTTGAAGGATCTTCGACCACAACATCTTCTTCCCGACATCTTGCCGTCTCCATTTCTCCTGTTGCCCCTCCATCTCCTACATTGAGCCACCCGGAGCGTCTTCGTCGTCCCCGGCTCTAGCGCGTGTGCTCCAGCATGCCCACAACCACATCCGATGAGTTGAGCCCACAGCGTTCATGTCAAAATGTGCCAAACACATTTCTGATAAAAAAAAAACACAGCTTGATTTCTTGTTTCATGCGGTGAGTCACCGGATCGACGTCGTCTTCCTCCACCCCAGCCAAATCTCGCCGCCACCGCCACCACAATTGTTGCTTTCCGGTGAGCTTCCTAGACCATGGATTGCCTTAAAAGCATCCCATCACCTCCCTAACTATATCCGTTCCCTTTATTTCAGTTGAGCTTTCCCTTGATTTCAGTTGAGCTTCGCTAAGGAGGGCTACCACCGCAGTTCTCATCACCGCCACCTCTACTCGCTGTCACCCGGCCATCACACCTCTCCGTTGCCATTAACCTCAGTGGTGAGCTCCTGTACCTTGTAGAGTCTTTTGCGCTAGCTAGAGTTGGAGCTCCCCACCATTTGTTGAGTCGATGCCATGGTCATCAATGGCGCCGCCACTGTTGCATGCCGCCAACGCAACATAGGCGACCATAGGTCTCCGTGCGTGTCCTGCTCGCGTCACAATGTACCTCTCTAACTATTCCAGTGCCCTGGTTTGGCTCTATTTTTCTTCTACACCGAAGCTGTCACATTGCCGAGGCATCCTCGTTGTTCAGTGCCGTTGCTGCACCACTGCCTCCATCTACCTCTCTGGCCGCCTTCACCACCGTCAACTTCCTCATTAAGCTGCAGTCTGAATCCTAATCTTGCCCTTGCTCCGTCGTCCCTCCCTCAAGCTCGGCCACCTCCCCTGTTCCGGCATTGATATCTGATCTGACCAGTTTGTTTGCAATGAAAACATATATCTCCCTTATGTGGGCAATTTCGGTAATAGTGGTTTTCTCCACAAGCATGTCACCGTTCTATTGTAAGTTGGGGAACATTATACTGCGGTCTTCGAGTAGTAACGTACTGAGATCTTGGGGCGGCGATGTATTGGGATTTTGGCATGATGACCACTTGTTGGTCTTGTTGATATCCAGTATGTGGTAATACTAGCATTCTTTTTCTGGGTGCACCTGATGGTGATGTCTCTTTCAATACCTTTCTTTTTTGGGCATCTTTTAACTCATTCCTTACTTCTTCAAATGCAATTAACTTATTCACCATAGCAGACAAATCTTTAAAGTCCATCGCTGAGATGTGATACTTCAAGGACTTTTGTAACCCTTCCTTAAATCGCTCTATCTTCTTTGCTTCATTCTTGACATCGTCTGGGGCATAATGAGCAAGTTAGTTAAATTGATGAAGGTATTCTATTACTGTTCGTTATACTTGCTTGAGCGTGAGGAATTCTCGGTATTTTGCTTCTACAACTCTTATGGGAATATGGGCTTGTCAGAATGATTCTTCAAATTCCTTCCATGATAATTTTTGGTCTTCATGCATGACTTGATAGTTCATCCACCATGCGGTGGCTTGGCCTTGCAATTGATGGGAGGCATACAAAGTCTTTTCTTTATCTGTACACTACACAGTATTCAATTTCCTTTCGATATCCCTAATCCAATCATCAATTGTTATTGGATCAGCGATGTTGAAAACACGGGTGGTCTCATTTTCGGAAAATCCGACCATTTGGATATGTTTCTGTTCCCCCTTGATTATTGGTAACTCCTGATGAGCTTCTTGCTATTGCTTCTGCTGTTGCTGCTCCTTGCATTGCTATCTGTTCTAAAATTTTGGTTTGTTGCTCCATCATTTTCTTTTGATTTAATTCAGCAAGCAATCGGTTTTGTTCCATCATTACTAAAATATTAGCCAAACTGATCTGATTAACTTCCTCTGCTCATGGGCTACCTTGGCCATGAGATCCCTTTCCTGCTATCTTAACCTTTGTGACTTGGGGTTTGGAGTTGGTTCTATAGCGGTTTTGAGAAGGTCAGATAGATAAGTAAGAGTCTAGAATTAAGATGAGAGTAGAAAGAATAGGATGAGGATTAAGATAAATAGAGAAAGTAGAGTTTTGAAGGAGGTGAGATATTAGATATTAACAACAAACAAATTATGGGATAGCAAACATAGTTTATTTATTTTACAAGCTGAACACATACCATGCATATTAGGTACGTATTACAACTTGTTTTACACACAGAAGATACTACTACAAAAAGGGTTACTTCCATTTTAACGTAATCTTTATGACATAACCTCCACTACTTTATTATTTTATTATTATTGTTGTTGTTTTTTAAGGTTACTAGTCGTGTACCATCTGTCCACAACGTATATTTTGAGGTTAAAGAATGATAGGTATAAACTTTTTTGAAAACAAAACTGAACATAAGAAAATTCTAGGATAGATAAGATAGCATTTAGGAGAGAGAAGACAGCAGTAATACTTATATTTTGTAAAGATTTTTTTAAATTATAATTTTGTAAACATTCCTAGTATAACTTAGGGTCTTATCCTATAGTCAAGCAAGCTAGCTCTGATACCACTCTGTAACACCCCTATTTCTAGGGTCGTTAGGATTTCCTCGCAACTGCTCAGGATTGTTCAGCTGCAAGTACCGTAGATGAGTGTACATCATTTTCATCATAAGCTAAGCATAAAAACCAAACATTATTACAAAATTAAGACTTAGCAGCCAAGTTTTACACAGGGGGCGAGCAACACAAAGTTATATTACAATACATAATAACTCCACAGGCATGCTTGAGTGTAGAATAAACCCTAACACCAGGCGTTATCTACATCGTACGGATCTTCAAAGCCTTCCTCAACGGCTCCTTATTTTCTCAAGCATCTTCTATTAATAGTTTAGCAAGCGTGAGTACAACCACCATAGTCAACAAGTCACATGGGAGAACAATATAGCTACATGCCAGGATTTTCAAGAGATGAGAATATAGTGGTTTTATTAAAGTATTTGTGGATGCAATTTTGTTTGTAAACATTTTATTTTTAAACACAAAATAACAAATCATAAACTTCTTAAGGAATTTAGGGTTTCAACATCTCGATTACCAAACTTCAACATTTCCAATCTACTTATGCTTTGCTATTGGAGTCACCCATTAAACATAAATTCATTTACTGAAAGCAGGCATATTCAAATACCACATATTATGACTTTGCAAAGTTGCCTAACTTTACCCATAAGATTTCTTAACTCCTACGCCTGAGTTAAGAAAACAAAGTTGTTTCACTACTCATCTCTTTATATAGCCTCTACCCAATAGACTAGATACCCCATGTTACGGAATACGACGGCCTGAAAGGGCGGAGCCTACCGTTGTGAAAATATGGTTTTACCGTTTTCATACCACATATTCTTACGCCTGCCGTTCCCTTTTCTGGAACAATATATTATATCTTTATAGTAGATATTCAATCGATTTAAGCAGCTACTAAAATAGGTTTGACAAGTCAACACTTGCGGTTGAGCGATTACATTATTCTTTACTTAGCATAAGATTCTAGTCCTTACTTTTCATCAACTAGGTAACCATTTACAAATAAATAACCCAGTGCACTGCGGGCTGCGGCACTGTCACTACTAGTGTAAAGCAGTTGAATTTTCTAAACTACCATGGTATATTTTATAATAATTTATTATTACTAGAGCTTGTCAAGGTGAATATGGTAATCAAATAAAATGGGGCTTTTTCATGTGGTAGGACATAACTAAATAATATGCCATTCTAAATATTTATTGTACAAGAAATAAGTGCATAAATAAGATAATAAAAATACTAGTAATTAAATAATTAAATGAATGTAGGTTCAATATGATCAAAACATGTGACTTGCCTTGCAGACCAATGTATTCTACTGATTTGTATTCTTCTGATTCTTGAGCTTGAATTTGAGCTTCTCCTTCCTAGGCCGGTTGGTCTATGACATCGTGTGCTAGCGCAAGGCAAAAGAAAGAAAATAAAGAAGTAAAATCTAGAAAAACCAAATAAAATAGGTTTAGGGATTATAGGAGGGCTGGTATGGAAAACAGAGCTGAAAAATGGTAGATGGGTTTGAAACGATTGAAATGGATGTATACATATACTTTAGGGTTTTGTGAACAGTAATGGGTCTGGTATTGTTCATCGTGGGTTTTACTGTTCATAGCAGGTTTAGTCCTTATCGGGTTGTCACTGTGTACTCGGAGAACAGAGTACTTGGGTGGTCTCGAGTACGACTACGTAGACAAGTGGACGGTCGAGGTTTGACTTCGAGCGTGAAGTCGGCAGAGATCGAACGATGTACGAGTTGCTATAGAGATCGAATGACATCCGAGTAGCTGTGGAGATTGGGCGGCATCCGAGTGGCTTAAAGGATCAGATGGCGTTCAAGTGGTTTAGCAGTATCGGACGACGTTTGAGTGGCTTAACATCGGACGGCGTTCGGGTGACTTAAGAACATCGGATGACATTCGAGTAGCTTAAGAACATCGGACAATATATGAGTGGTGTTGCTTAGGACTCGAAGCAGAGCGGTCGAAGCTTCTCTTGATTACAAGGTAGTCGGAGAGTTCAAGCGGTGGGGCGGTCGGAGATTTCAAGCGGTGGGGCGGATAATTAACCTACTACAATTGAACCAAAACATGACATGGCAGAACACTTTGACTAGATTGATTATATATATAGTACTTTGTGATGTTTATCTAAAAGGATAAGCATTATTTTGAGTCTTATTTTAAATCTTGGCTATGAGTCTCGTATGTTTCATGTTACAATCTTTTTATGATCGCTCAAGTTGGCATGTTATATAAAAGAAAAGGCATAAAAAAGTGCACAAATAAAAAGAAGTATGCTTTAAGCATGCCATGGTTAAACAAAAGATAAAAGTACAAGAAAGTGTGCAAATAAAAAGAAGTACGCTTCAAGCATGTCACCGTCAACTAAAAAATTTGTGTGCTACAAACATGAAAAGAAGTACGCTAGAAGCATGCCACATTCTTAAATTTTGAGTATGGAACAATAGGTTGCTACATGGAACTGCTAGCTTGCTCTGATTTAAAATCTGCTTTATTTTTAGTCTTTGACTTTTCGGTGTGATATCTCATTGTGGTTTTTATAATTGGTTTGGTCATTGTTGATATGCCTGTCATTGACATAAATGGTTTAATCATGCTAAAAGACTTGTTTTGACATTGCTAAATGATATATATTTTTATATGATCTAGAAAGCTCTCATCAAACAGATGGCTTGGTCAAACTATTAAATCAATGCAAAATGACTTAGATAATACTCAAAGCTTCTGTGTATTTTCTCTTTTTGCTCCTTTTTAGAATTATCCTCTCTTTGGAGCTCTTGATGATTTCATTGCCAAAGGGGGAGAAATTAGAGAAAGGGGGGGAGAAATTGGATAAATCTAATAAAATTACTTCTCTTGTGTTTAGAGGGAGTTTATGAGTTTTGCCAAGTGTATGCTGAGTTTCTTCTTTTGCTTTTCTTTCAAAGCGCAATTCATTCAAGAGTTTTTGAGGTGTTATCAATGTATTCATCAAAGGGGAGATTGTTAGACCATGTGGATGGTTGTAAATAAAGTGATGAATAATTGGCACTTTGTAAATCCATGAAAATTCGGTAATAAAGAACATCTTGAATCAATCTGGTTTGCGATGTCTGGTGATTGCTGTTTGGGCGACGCGTACGACTATAAGCAAAGCTATGCATCAAGTGTTCGTTCGAGCGGTCGGATTCTTCATCAACTACGTAGAGATTTTGAGAAGTGGGGGCAATCATTCACTCATTCTGATTGCACCATACAATCCTACAAAAAGCAATACTAATATACTATATTTTAATAGTGGAGCAGCTGTAGATTACAGATGGATTATTAGTTGGACTTTCATGTGATGTAAATTTATGCTTTCATTCTCGAGGAGATCAGCATCGATGCATGCATACCTCTTTTTTTAGCAGAACGTATCCTGAAGGGAGCCGTGTAGATTTCGCAGGAACAACTCAAAGGTATATCACTTTTCATGCCTTTCTATGACAACGTGCATGTCGTTTCAGAATTCCCTTCCTAGCCGGAACGTATATCGATCAGCCGGCCGATGTGTCGCAGCGCCGCGCGTCCACGGTGCTCGATCGGCACGGCCACCAGGCATGGGAGGACACGTACGGTGAGTATACCAAACGTTCTTATCGCCCAAAAGGAGCATCCCCGGCAGGTCAGATCGGCACAAGTGCAGGACAAGATGCATGCCTGCCGCAGCATGTAGGTATTTCATCATTTCATGTCTCCCTCTGCCTGTTCTAGATGAGATACATATTTCGTACCTTATCGCAATTTGGTTTTTTTGTTCGAATGAGGGATCGATTATCTTATGGATACCCATCCCATGGGTTGGATCGATGAGCATAGTGAGACGCCCATCTGAGGTATGGCATGAGAGGTGGAATTAGCACTAGATAAATGCCCAACCGATTGAGGTATGAGAGCTAGCAGAACGTAAGCGGAGTGGTTTCACAGTTTGCCTAGTGTAAGAAGAAACTAGGAGCGGAAACGCGGCGACACGTTGCGCTAGCTACCATATGGACTAAAGTAAAAGAACCGATAATTTGTAAGAGAGGTTTTTCTAAAAAATCAAGGACACATGTATTTTTGGAGAAAGCGAAGGGTGTTTTCCATAAAACCAAAGACCCATGCATAATTTCCAGGCAACTGCGGGGTGTTATCAGCAAAAAGGAAGGATTCTATGGAAAAACCAGGACTCATACGTAATTGCAAAAGAGCAAAGGGTTTTTTCGAAAAAACTGATGTGGCAGGGGCTTTTTTGCAAAAAATGAGGACCACACGCGATTTCACAAATTTTGGAGGGCTTCTTCGCAAAAAATCTGATGTGGAGGCCCTTGGGGTCTAATGCGTAATTTCTAAAAAACTGCGGGGTGCTATCCAGCAAGGAGGGGCTCTATGGGGAAAACAAGGACCCATACATAATTTTAGAAAAGAGAAGGGATTTTTTTTAAAAATTGACATGGCAGGGGCTTTTCTGCAAAAACAAAGACCTGTAAGTGATTTCACAATTTTCAGAGGGCTTTTTCGCAAAAAAAAATCCAACATGGAGGGTCTTCCAAGAGCGAATCCCCGAGGTATAATATAGGAGGATGTGGCTTACTAGTTGTACCACCAGCACGCTACTCTATGTCTGATAATGCTGTCAAAACATGTTTTGAGATTTTCATTGTAAAAAAAATGATGTTTTATTTGTGTTGATTAGTTCAGTAGTGAAATTTATTCATTTGGGTTGAAACAAAAGGAGTTTCTGGAGAGAAAAGGTTGATTAGAAACCCTAAGGGAAAAAGAGAGATTGACATCGTTGATTGTAACAGATCGATCAGATATATTGGATCTATTACAGCTGAAAAAAATACAATTATATTTTCAATCATACACAGAGCTGTTTAACAAAGTACAGCTCTACTTTTAAATATAAGCATAATATTCATGCGGAGAATTCGGCTAGTTATGCCAATATAAATGTCAAGCTTTTATATCATAACGAGAAATCCGCACTGACCAATGTCTCGTGCATCTAACTAGCTAGCGTCCCTTTCAGTTCAGCTCTTCCCCCTCCCCGCTGAATCTTTCGGAAATACCTAACGCTGTCATGCTTCGATCGGTCGATGGATCTGATCGATTCCGCGCAGTTTGGGGAGATTCATGTTTTTGCCACTCTTAAGATTGATCAATTACCTCTGTCACTTACATGTAGGACCGCCTGAGTCACTGACAACAGACCAGGGTAACAAATCTATTGTCCCTCACCTCATAAGGGTGACAAAAACATAAATTTTCCCGCAGTTTGCGCTTTGATGCAACAAGCGCGTGTCATTTTACCCCGCGCGCGCTCCATCCTTCGCCATCGAGATAGGCAAGTACACTCATGATCGTCAGCAAGCTAGATTACTTCTAACATTCGCCTGAAAAATCTGTCAGATATATGTAACCCACCTTGGAAAGCTAATGGCATGAGACTGGCGTATCTTCGAGAGTTGGTTGATCCATATCAAAAGAGAAAAAGAAAGAAACAAAGTTGCCGGATCGATCGATGGAGGAATTTGCAGAAAGGGCCTTTATATAAAGGGAGCATCCAGCCGCACGTGCGATGGGTGGGCACAGCAGCATTTACCATGTCGAGATTTTTTTTTGCAATAATCTTTTTTATCCTGAATTATAGCAATATAACTATAAATACAAGGCTACTCGGCCAGGAACTCGTCACCAACAACACTACCTAGATATCATGGACAAGGAGAACGAATGAAAGTACATCCACGAGCTCTTTGAAGGATTGGGAGGCTCCCTAGCAGACCGCCGCTCACTACAGGTGTTTAGTCAGCAGCCTTATACACACCAGTCACCTTCGTAATAGCCACCTTCGGAGCTCGCCGATCTAAAGAGGCTGCCTCACAATATGCCCAATGATTCCTGGTTGAGCCACGCCCCCGTCCTATGCCCACTAAGTGCCCTCTGGAAGGGCCCCTGACAGGGGTGGCGCCACCCCTTTGATGGTGTCGGGACGCCTACAAGTGCGTCAAATTAATCGATGAGTACACCATTGGACATCGCTATTGGTGTTGCCTAAACTACTACACAAACTACCCCAATCATAGGTTCGACACGCTGAGCCACAGGTAGCCCATAATGAAATTGTATTTCAGTGCACACCACTATTTTGCTTCCAGTTACGTCATAACCACGTCTCTCTTCCCACCGTAGTCTCCACCGCGCTTATGCGACTTTAGCTAGTGGATTGACGACAAGATCCACCCCTACGACATGTCGATGCTACTGGCACGGAAGAGGTGGGCCAAGGAGGAGTGCGAGGGCTGTGAAACGCACCTCGCAGAGCTGCTTAGATGAAGGAGAACAAGACACGGAAGAGGCTGGACAAGGAGTAGAAGCGCAAGCATGCCAGATGACGGGAAGCCGAGAGGGCACAGGAGGCCATCGTAGCGAAAGCTACGACACAAGGCGAGGAGTACAACACCGAGCTAGGCCGTAAGAGCAAATGGTTACCTCCCACGTAGTAGTTCGACCCGCTTCATCCATGTGTTCCATGTATTTCTAATTCTATAAAAGCATACGTGCACCGTCCTTGATTCATTAGCCTGCGTGCCATGTAACCCTCTTGCTGGATCAACTGTCGTATTGTTATCGTTACGCCATTTATCCAAAATTCTCCTCTATATATGAATTTTCTGTTGTATCACAATATCACTTACCTTCCTACTTACAAATAATTGCTACCTCAATCATTGTCACAAAATTCTTCAGGAATTTATCACACTACAACAATATACGATGATCATAAAATATTATTGTGAGTCTAACAGAATTTATAACCTTGAGAATCTACGAAAATCACAAATGGATCAACCTACCTTATCTGTCCTCTTATTTACAAAAAAACAATGGTGCAAATTATAATGATATAAACTACAAAAAAACATATCAACTGATAATTATAGAATATCCAATTTTAATCTAACAACCCTGTGCAGCGTATACTGTGAACCTCTTATTACACACACGCTTCGTGACCGGTTTACCTAACGGGCGGCTTTAGTTTCCGGACCGTTTTATAGACTGGGCTGACGAACGATTGGGTCGGCCCAGTTTAGTTGTACGAGGCCTGCACGCTAGTGGTCAGCGACAGCGAGGGCCCAATTCACACGACCACCAGGCGACGGACGGGACAACCGGAGAACTCCGAGACCTCAACGACGCAGCGAGAGCATGGCGGCCAACCACCTCCCCCGCCTCGCGTCCGCTTCCGCTCTCTCCCACCGGTCTTATCCTGCTTCGCTGCTCCTCCGCCTCGCGTTCTCGAGCTCCGCCTCCACGGATCCACCGGCGGCGGAGGCCGCCAAAAAGGGCGAGGCCGAGAGCGCCGGGAAGGAAGCGGGCGAGGCGAAGGGCGGTAATGATGGCGCGAGGAAGGGGGAGGTAGAGGAGGAGGACGGCGGCGTGTACGTGAACAAGGCCACGGGCGAGATCGGCGGCCCGCGCGGGCCCGAGCCCACGCGGTACGGCGACTGGGAGCGCGGCGGCCGCTGCTCCGATTTCTGAGCAATCCCTACCAGCCGATGAGAGGGTACCTTGCTCCTGGCTTGTCAGACAGTACTTGGATTCGTTCTATGTTATGCTCGTAAGGATTGTATGGTGATGTGTTACTCTGTGTTTTCCTTTCTGAATTGGGGGATCAGTCGAGTTGTTGTGCGGAACATGATTCTGAAGTTTCAGAGCACTATCCGCATGATCTTGTCATACCAATCTTGGATTTTGATTCAAAGATGAATTGCTGGAGGTTAGGCTAGATCAGGAGCGATGATAGGCTCCTGCGTGAGGACCTTTCGCCTCCTCCAAAAGCAACCGAGAGACCTTTCGCCTCCTCCTCTTGTTCTCCAGATCTGGCCCCCCTCTCCCTTCTCCGGCGGCCTCGCCGGCGTCGAGGGGGAGGGGGTCCCACCCGTGGAGCACTTAGGCTTTCTTCTCCTCCTCCTCTCGTAGCCGCCGGCTCCCTGGAGGCGCGAGAAGCTCAAGAGAGCAGGCGGTAGGGGCGGGCGGCGGCGGAGCTCGGTTTTGACCGTGCACAGCGGCTTCGGGGCGGCGGTCGGTGGCGCCAGCGCGGGCGCGGGCGTGGGCAGCCGGTGCGGCTCCGGCAGCTTCGGGCCGGAGGTGGGCGACGGGCCGGTGGCTTCGAGGCGGCGGGATCGAGCGGAAGCGTCAGCGGAAGCGTCGGCCGGCTTCGTGCGGTCACCCTCGAGCGCGGGGTGTTGAGGCGGCGGCCGGCTCCGAGCGGGCGGCAGGGCGTCGGGCCCGGAGGCGGTGGCTCCCGAGCGCTTCCCGGCGGAGAACGGTGTTGCGGCCGGCGGACGTCCTCAAGGTCGTCGGCCGACTTTGTGCGGTCACCCTCGAGCGCGGGGTGTTGAGGCGGCTGCCGGCTCCGAGCGGGCGGCAGGGCGTCGGCCCCGGAGGCGGCGGCTCCCGTGCGCTTCCCGGCGGAGAACGGTGTTGCGGCCGGCGGACGTCCTCAAGGTCCTCCTCGGTCTGGCGCTGTAGAACCGGATGGATGGTGCCGGTTGTGCGCAACAGGGTCACGTACAGTGTGATCATGGACGGGCTGAGCAAGCGCGGCATGTCGGGGGATGCGCTCAAGATGTTCGACGAAATGCTCAAGAAGAGATCGTGCCAGTGTGAAGCTCTTCACAGTCCTGCTCTCGTCCCTGTGTAAGGCAGGGAAGATGGAGGACGCTGGGCGGATGATGCGGTCATGGAAGGAGAAGGGGTGCCCGCCGGACAAGGCAACGAATTGATCAGTGGTGGCGCATAGGCGTCGCTTTGTGGTTTCTTCAGTGGCGGTCATTGTAGGGAGCGACTCGTCGTAGAGTTCAAGGGTGGCTATGCCATGGCCTTGAGGCGCGCAGATCCCTGGTGGGTTGGTGGCGGTCTATTTTGTGAGTGGGTAGTACGTGGGGTGCTGGCGAAAGCCTTACCGGTGATCTCACCGGTCTCGACAACGATGACGTCTTCGGACGCCATTTTCCTTCCTGGAGGTGTTGTCATAGCCCTCATGTTTACTTGATCTCCAGGTGAAAACCTTGCCTCGGTGAGGCGGGCGGCGTCGGCGACTCTCGTCGCCTCCTTGGAGGCGTCGTCTCGGAGGTCCTTCTTCACGCACAGTAGACCGAAGGTTAGAGGGCACGGTCGGAAAAGGATAGGGGATTGGTTGAAAATAAGGACGGAGAAGAAGTTATGAAGCTTAGTCTTTCTAGCTTTTTTATAGTCCTTAAGCTTTATTTCTTGTTGTTGTATGCTCCTCAGGTTTTGAGGAATTGAGCCTAAGAGCTCGTGTATCTGTTGGCTGTGTATATCCCTCGTGGATATAGAGGCCGGATTTTATATCCTTTATCTAAAAAAATAGTTACTAGTGACTTGTAAATATGCCTCACTCTTAGATGGCTTTGCTATTTTGCCCCATACTTGGAGTGCCCCCTTGCTATTTTGCCCCACTACCCACCTGGCTGCTGGGAATTCCCGATCTACCCTTCCCGGGGGTGTGGCCGGCGGCGGCGGAACGGAGGCAGGCGCGGAGGGGGCGGGGTTGGCCGGGGGCGGCGCAGCCGGGGTGGCCGGAGGCGGCGCGGTGGCGTTGGCCGGCGGCGACGGCGCTTGGAGGTACTCCGCGGCCTCGACGCCTTCCTCCTTCGGCTCCCGCCCCCTCTCGTCGCCGCCGACGCCTGGGAAGTCCGGGGAGGAGGAGAAGGTGGAGAAGAGGCGGAAGACGAGGTCGGGTCGCGCGGCGCGGAGGGCGGCACGAGATGCGGCGTTCTGTGCGGGGACGGCGTCGCCGGAGCCCGAGGCGGAGGAGGCGGCCATGGCAGCGTCGGCGGCGAGAGGGGGCGGGAGCCGAAGGAGGAAGGCGTCGAGGCCGCGGAGTACCTCCCCGCGCCGTCGCTGCCGGCCAACGCCACCGCGCCGCCTCCGGCCACCCCGGCTGCGCCGCCCCCGGCCAACCCCGCCCCCTCCGCGCCTGCCTCCGTTCCGTCGCCGCCGGCCACGCCCCCGGGAAGGGTAGATCGGGAATTCCTAGCAGCCAGGTGGGTAGTGGGGCAAAATAGCAAGGGGGCACTCCAAGTATGGGGCAAAATAGCAAAGCCATCTAAGAGTGGGGCATATTTACAAGTCACTAGTAACTATGGGGTATATATGCAATTCCCCCGTTAGTTATTGGATGGTCTTTATAAGCTCGGCAATTAGATGGAGCCATGGAATGCAGAGCTATGTCAGTACGAGTTCTTGCAATTTGCCACGAGGAAAGGATTCCTCTATGCTACTATTTCATCCATCTATGTTTGATTAGCGTAGTTGGTTGGCGCTCGTTGGAGTTGCTAGCTCGACACGGTAATCGCAGGAATGTCGTAAAAAAATAATCTTTTTTTAGCTCACTGGCCAGATCGAAGCAGCGTCATGCTAGCTTCTTCGGCGCTTGCTGACTTGCATATCTGGCTATGTTGTTCTCGATCTCGATTGTTTTTTCGCCTGAGAATTGATCAGCCGGAAAGGCAGTAGGAAATTTGCGTTGGGGTGACTGAAGAGTGAAGACTGTGAGTAGGTAGGAGAGAGTTGTATATGTTGATGCTGCCATTGGGATCAATCATCAATTCAATTGGGCGTGCAGTTGCAGTGTCCTGTATTCTATCTAGCCTGACGACGTTATCTATGTATCTACGATGGTTCAAATACGACTGTGAGTAGGGCATCTTACAAATACTTCTAGAAGAATGGTATTGAAGTTACAGGGGGTAGCTAGCTAGGCCTTCAGGGGTGTGGTATCCTCGTCCTCAACACCCTTCGAGGATTGAACGAGAAGTTGGTGTCCATGCGAACCCTACTGCCAATGCAGAAGTCGTTTCCCACTTTCATCGAAGCTCGCTCGGCCCTTCTTCTCGAACAACGCCGAATTCTCCCACGTGACTTCTCTTGTTATCGACATCTCTCCCAATGTTGCTGACAAAAGCAGCGCCGAAAACGGCGGCGGCAACAGATACGGTAACCCTGGCAACACGAACTCCTCATGCGGCACCAACTACGGCAGCGACAGCGACAGCCGCGGCGATCGTTCTGGGCGCCGTGGCAACGGTAACAGCAGCGGCAAGGGCAACTCCACCAACAGTTCCTCGCCATGGCCGTGCTTCTTCAACCCATGGTCTGGCACCGTGCAGATGTGGCCCAACCAGTGGCAGCTGTCCCCACCAGTGGCGGAGCTAGAGCAAAATGAAGGGGGGTGCACCACTTCAAAACGAATAGGCTGGACAGGACGAGTGAGGGTGTTTTTTGAGCTAGGGGTACACCATATTGGGCCAAAGGGGGTGCACAAAGGGTGAATATTTACTAGTAATAACTAAATTTTGTTTTGGAACCAGGTTCCTGGGAACCCCCTCCGGTCCATATAGCTCCGCCCCTGGTCCCCACGACTGACTCCTGGTCTCCTTGGGCCACATCCTCACGCCCCACCGCATGCGTTCGCTGCTTTGCTGCCTCAGCCTCCTTCGTCGCCCTAGTCTATTGCTGTGTGCAAGCGCTACCGCCATCACCATCTCCTACCTTGCCGTCTTGGGATCAGCACTCCCTCATGAGTGCGTTCAACACCATGACACTGACGCCTTCGTCCTCGGCTGACTGGTATATGGACTCAGGATTTTCCACGCATATGACCTCGGAGCCGGTAATCTTCTGTCTTCTTCCCATCCCTTAGCTTCTAGCCTTCTACTCCTAATGTTGTCGTTGGCAATGGATCCTTTCTACCCATTACATCTACTGGCCATACTTCTTTCAGTACACCCCTATATTATTTTCACATTAATCATGTTTTTGTTACCCCTAAATCCCTAATCATATCAAGAATCTGATATCCATTCGGCAATTTACCACTGACAATCAACGTTTTGTTGAGTTTGACCCCTACGGTCTTTCTGTGAAAGATCTTCGAACTAAGAACATGATCATTAGGTGTAATAGTCATGGTGATCTCTATCTCTTCCGGTGGCTGCCTTCCTCCCCTTGTGTATTCACCACTACCACCTCTTCCACAACTCTTTGGCATCGATGACTCAGCCACCTTGGACGCTGTGCTCTCTCACATTTAGCAAATTCTTCTCTTATTTCATGTAACAAAAACATGTCGGTTGATCCTCTTTGTCATGCATGCAAACTCGGCCGCCATGTTTGGTTTCTCTTTGTTTCATCTCCTTCTTGAACAAATAAAGTATTTGATTTGATTCATTGTGACTTGTGGACCTCTCTCATCCCTAGTGTTTTTGTTACAAGTGCTATCTTGTTGTACTTGACGACTACACTCACTACTTGTAGATGTTTCCACTATGTCTCAAATCTAACATGTTCTCCACCCTTTCTCACTTTGTTTCCTATGCCATCATGTAGTTTGACACCATTGTCGATCAAGAGCATCCAATGTGACAATGAGCGTGAGTTTGACAACGTGGCCACCCACACATTTTTTTTCTCACTCACGGCACCATTATTCGCATATCTTGTCCACACACCTCGCAGCAGAACGGCAAGGCCGATCGCTTGATCGGTTCCAATATCATGCGATCGCTCCTGTTTCATACCAGCCTACCTCCATCTCTTTGGGCAGAAACCATAAACACTGCCACATACCTCCTAAACCACCATCCAACAAAAACCATAAATTTCCTAACCCCTTTCCCAGCCCTCTACGGCAACACCCCCCCTCCTCCTACGACCATCTTTGAGTTTTTGCATGTCACTGTTATCCAAACCTTTCAGCCACGTTTGTGCACAAACTTGCCCCTTGTGTTGCCTCCTTCATTTTCTTAGTTATCCATCTAACCACAAGGGTTATTATGGTGCCTTAACCTTACCACAAATTGCATTAACCTTACCACAAATTGCATCATAGTGTCTCATCATGTCACCTTCAACGAGAACTCTTTTCCCTTTGCAAAGCTCCTCCTCCTTCCACGGCTGACTTCACTTCCTAGACAAACCCATCACCACGGCGACACCATTAGCGGCACTGGCGGAGCTACAGGGTGGTCCCTGTGGGCCACGGACCACCCTGCGCTCGGATAATAAGGCCTTCATGTATTTGATCATAATGCAAAAACTTGTTGAATCACAGCTACATTTTACCTCCCGCTAAATCATGTAATTTGCTCTATATGTGTCAAGCTAATGACACGCAACTTGGGAATCTAGATGTACAGTAAAATCGTTGGCTAGCTTGGCATCTAGATGTACAATAAAATCGATGACTAGCTTGGCATGTTCATATTGAACGACAGTTGATGGTTTTTAGCTAAAATAAATAGTAATGACTAAAAAAAAGCTTTTAGTGGGAGGATACGAGTGGTGGGGAAAATAAAAAAGAGATGCGTGTGCGAGAAGAGTGAGGTAGTGATATGTCTGTGTCCCATAACTTATTTTCAGGATGAGAGAAATTATTTTAGAAAGTTAAATATTTATATTACCTTCTTTCTTCTGTGAACAGAAGTCGGTGTAAACGGTCTCGTAAATTTGCCGAGGTAGGTATTTGTTGTCTTAGCTTGCGTTTGCTCCAAATGCGGCTTTCAGGAAGTTACCCATGCAAGCAAACTCTTCTGATCTACTCCTTTATAAAATGTATTTTTTAAATAGCTTTGTCCATAAATATAGAATGTATTTAATGTTCTAATATACAATTAATGTGATGTTCTCTTTATATCCTGACAAGAAGAAGAAGTAGTGACGTACTGTTCTTCAACTACTATGAGTATGTAATATTTCAATTCTATGTTAAGAAAGCTATATTCGTCTATTTTATGAAGTTCGTATGTCCTTTTTTCCTTAATTGTATTTCGTAATTCATATACTTATGTACCGACATGTTAAATTTATAGCGGTTAAATAAATTTTAGACAATGGACCACCATAGTTACAAATTCTGGCAACGCCACTGATTAGCGGTACCATCTTCTATCTCCTAGCCCACCATGGTCTTGCCCTCCGCATCCTCTTCTACCTAGGCGCGTGCCTCCTCTCCGGCCACCTCTTGCAGTTTCGGTCGTCCCACCTTTCGCGGTGCCTACTCCATCGACGGTCAATGATCATACCACGACAACGCAAGGAAAGGGCCATGTACAGATTTTTCCAGCCCATGTGGTGGCACGGGAGTCAACACAGCACATCGCCTATATGACGTATCAGCTCCAACCTCTCAACCTGTAGCAGCAAATATCCGGGAAGCTTCTCTCTCTCTGGCCCCCCTCTCTCTCGCGTCGGAGAAGAAGATGAAGTTCTTGGTGGAGGTGGACAAGGCGACGGAGAACGCTGGCCCGACGTACCGGAACGTGCTGGCCAAGGACGCCGGCCTCCTGCGGCCGCCGCCTGGCCTCGAGTGCTGCTGGGATGTCTTCCGGTGATCATTTCCTCTCTTCTCAATCACATATATATATATATCCTCCAGCTCGCCGCCGGCCGGCAGGCAGCTGTTGCTAGTGCTACTTTTCAAGTTCAACTGACCGCCCGCATGTCCTGGGCGCAACTTTTCCTACGTACACACGTTCAAATTCATGGTACATGCATGGCTTAATTCGTTTGCTGATCATGCACATGATTTCATGATCTATCCATCGACCGGTCGGTTTCGGTTGATTTGGCAGCACTTCGGTGGAGAAGTTCCCCAACAATCCAATGCTCGGTCGCCGGAGAGTTGTTGATGGCAAGGTGATTGACTTCCACGGCTAGCTGGAATCAATGTCATTTCCATTTCCTGTCTACTCTTCTGCCTTCTAGAAAATATAGTGGTAACATAACATCTGATAGGAAGATTGAACGCTCTGGAAACTGACCATCAATTGTTACTACTTACTAGTCAATAATCCTTTTCCTATCTTCTGTGTGGAGAAAAAAAATAGTTTCATCTTATTGTTTTGTTTACATGCAGGCTGGTGAATATGCCTGGATGACTTACAGAGAGGTCTACGGTGTTGTGATGAAACTTGCCGCCTCCATTAGCAAATCCGTAGTCAAACAGGTAACTTACCTCAAAAGCTACTAATTTTTTTCATCATGTGTACATGCAAGATCATCCAGCTGCACAATGCATTTCTTTACAGCCTATTCTAGTGACGAGATCAACAACTGCATCTCTTTGGATTATTAGGTTAGATAGTCAACTCATGAACACATATCCCTGGAGATCAGGATGATGTACTTAGACTACTTCATTCATACATGGGAAAAGAAAATTTCAAGCACTAGTATTAATTAAGATAACTAAAATAATTAGCAAATAGTATATCTATGCCAGGTTGCATCATTGACGTGTACATATCGATCGCATGTCCAACTCATGCAATTGGTTAGCTGGAGCCTGGATGCATGCATAGGCTACATAGCTGCCAATCCAATCTGTTGATGAGATTAAGTGCTACAATACTCACTCCTACAGAAAGACTCATCACAAACGGTTTCTAAATCGTCTGAATTTATGTATCTGTGATAATAAATTGTTGTTACAGACAGTTCTCAAACCGTCTGTGATAATTACAACATAGATGGTTTTTAGAAATAATCGTCTGTGATGTATCAAATATCACAGACGACTAAAAAAACCGTCTGTAATATGTCATATATCACAGACGGTTCTCGGACATAACCGTTTGTGATACTTGATACATCACAGATAGCTAATACTAAAAACCGTCAGTGATAGATATTTAAATACCTATATTATTTCCTGTTTTTGGCTAGCCTCATGAAATGCTAGCCATACCCTTTGAAAACAAACAAACATATCATATATATATAGCACACGACAATCATTACACAGATCTCAACTAAATGATGTACATCTGAATAAATTATTTGATTAATTACAATTGAATGATTATAATCATATCAAATGTTTGCCATTGTCAAAAAAATTGTATCAAATATTTCAACATCTAATCATCGCCGAGTAGAACTCTCTAGTCTTGTTTATGACCTCTGTTATCAAGAGTTGGGAGAGCTTTCCTCGAATTCTGGTCACGCTTGTAAAACCATCTGTGATAATTACAGTAAAACCATATATGATGTAGTCATTCCGTATAGCCTTTTTGTAGTAGTGACCGATGCATCATGACTTTAGATTGAACAGTTGTTTAATACACAATTCTAAGATTGCATCAAACAAGTGGATGAATTCACATATATGTGTTGACTCACGTAATAAAGTGGCCTCACACCGTAGCATTTTGAATTTGGATGGCTTGTTTCTTTTGCCTTTTCTTCTTGTTCAGATCAATGAGTAGACTCATCCCTTCTGTTTATGCTCAAATTGCAACCATATATACAACGCCGAAAAAATATTATCACCGGAGTCTGGAGATGCTCGAATCGCATCGAGATGACGGGGTGCGTGCGTGCATGCATGCATATAGGTTGTCTGGCAGCTCTGGCTGCGAAGAAAGTCCACTCTTGATTAGAATCGTCTGAAGCTTGAACAGCTCATTAAGCTCCAGCAGTTGACCAACCGGTGCCCTGTAGATGTTGGCATCTTTCATCCCAATCTGTTTGGATATATCATATTCCAATTCTCAATCCAACCCTCGGTTTGTTTGAAAACTACTCCATCCTTTAGTTTAATTGAGCCAGTCAAACCGATCTTTATAATTCTCTCATGTACCGTGTTTAAGAATTTTACATGTTAATTAATGGGGTTGGAGTATGTGTAAGCGAAAAGGGAAGAAGAAATTATTTGTGTGCGCCAATCACTTGGTTAAATTGGAATTCAACAACACCATGTTGCTAAAGTGGTCTACCAATTTCAGGGTCAACGCTGTGGCATCTACGGTGCAAACTGTCCGGAATGGATCATCAGCATGGAGGTAATTAATTATTCATCACACATGCTTTATTCCTAATTACATAGTTTTGCAAAGCCACTAGAGCTACACAATTTTATCTAGCATCTGACTTGTGAGCTCTTTCATCCTCTGATCAGGCTTGCAATGCCCTTGGGGTTTGCTGCGTACCACTCTACGATATTCTTGGTACACAATACTCATATGCCTAGTTATCATGCATGCTTGATGAAGAATAACATCATAGCTAAAACTGCAGTTGCAAGTTGCAACCTGCAAGCATGGCTCAGCTTCTGATCTGTGATCTGCATGCTCATGTCTTTCTGTTTCTTTTTTGTCTAGGTGCTGGTGCAGTGGAATTTATCATATGCCATGCGGAAATCCAGATTGCTTTTGTGGAAGAAAAGAAGATTGCAGAGGTAGTAGGGGCTACTTTAATCACTAGTAATTCATTATTCAACGCCCTTTGTTTAGGATTGTCGATTGCCAGGAAGAGAAGACGAATTAATCATTTTTTCCTTGTTTTTTTTTTACCTTTTTTATGTTAACTGGAAAAGGAGCGGATAGATATGTGCGTCATGCAAGATCATGCGAGATTTTCAACTTTCGATGCCTGTAGCAAGCCATGAACAAATGAAATTGAGCTTGGTCAGGTTCAGACCTGTTCTTTTGGCTTCTTTTAATGATCACTATTTATTAGACTAATAAACCGTAGACATAAACCGCGGTTCAAAAGAATAGGACCTCAATTGGGCAGATAATTAGGGGAAAAGGGGTGATTATTTGGGCTGACAAATCATGTGGGCCCTTTTTAAAAGTATTGTAATTTTTAGCTTTTGACATATTGCGAAATATATTGAGAGAGTAAGAGACACTCGCGTTGAAAAACCACTCCATTCAAAATTGCTTCTACAGCGATTCATACAAACAGTTTATAGAAACTATCTTGAGAAGCTGGCTCTACTCTTTCTGGCTTTTCAGCGTTTTTTACTTTTAGCTTTTCTTGGTAACCACTATTTATTATATTAATAAACTGTAGCCTACAAAACAGATCTAACTTTTGATTTCTAAAAAAATCAAAAGGTATAAGCTGCTTCGAACAGAGCCTGAAGCTCATCTCAGCTCAAGTCGGGCCCAATAAACCGAACAATGTTCAGCCCGTCTGGTTTAGCCCCATTTCGGCCCAGCCTAGCAAGATCACGCGTTTAGGCCGGACTACTGGTTGCATTTCGCTGCCTCGCCTGGGCCTCGCGCTGCACGCGCGCCGCCGTGTCCCCCGCCTCGCCGCCCGGCGTGCTCCGGCGATTGGCCGCGCGCTCTTCGCGGTGTGTGGCACCGCACCGCCGCCATGGCGTCGCAGCGGTTTGTCACGCGAGAAAGGCGAAGGCAATGGGCTCGCTGCAGCCGATTCCCGAGAGGTGCCCGCCCCACGGCGGCGCTTCCTCTCGGTCGGCGAACCGACGCAGTGCGCTGAACTCTGCAGGTTTTAGTTTTGCCCATTCTTTTTGCGCGAATCGAGATCCGTTCGCCGCAAATTTTAGCAACTGGTTGAGATGGCTAGTTCTCTGATTCGCTTAGCTTGTACATGCGATACAAAAATCTCATGTTTCTATACGTTAAGCAGAGCATATGCTATATGCTAAGCGGCACCATTCCTTAGCAGTGAGCCACTGAGAGGTCTCACTTTTATCTCCAATGGAAACAGTTTCATTCAATTATGTTTATCCTGACAGTCCAATAGACCAATACGGCGAGATGCAAAACATGAGGTTGGGAAATTTGGTTATTAAGATATGTGCATGTAGTGCTTACTGCTGTAATTTTTTTTCCTGGAGTAGTTTACTATTTGCTTGAAACTTGATGATCCCCTATTTGCTAATGCTTTCAATGATGTCAGCTCTTGAAAACCTGTCATGCCACTTCAAAGTATTTGAAAAGTAAGTTCTTCCAACATACACGGTATCAATCAATTAGATGGCTCATCAATGTGGAACTTATATTAATTTTATCATCTCATTTGCAGCGATCGTCAGCTTTGGAGGAGTCACAAATGACCAAAAAGAGGAAGCTAAAAACTATGGGCTGTCCATTTTCTCATGGGAGGAATTCCTCATCATGGTAAGCTTTGGTCTTCGGCTAGCTTATTTTGTAGATTACTTTAGGTGTTTTGGTAGAACTTTATGGAAAGAAGTGCTTCATGACAGGCTTCCTCAAACGAAAATATTCAACATCATTTTTACAGAATGGTCAAAACTCTGTCTTCTTTTGTCTTATTTGATATTTGACTTGTTAATTTCTTATATACTACAGCTAGAAGCAATTAAGTTATTATAGCACTAGTGTATGCATCCCGTAGTATATGACTTTTTGTATGAAGGCCCATCTCCAAGTGGATATGGGATATGATATATGTTTATTCATGCATTTTTTTGGACCTAGAGCTGCCTAGTAGATCCTTAATATTCATTGCAAATGCCCCAAATTAATTTTACCTATATCGTGTTACATATGACATATTTGATGTTTATATAACTTCCATGAATGTTATAATAGTATGTTGTACAACCAAGAAGATAAATTGTGTGAACACTATTCCCTTTTATTGATATAGTTCAAGACTATCTAGTAGAAAACACTAAATAATTGAAGTACATGCCATTCATAATGTAAGTTCTCCGAGTTATATGACATGCTACTGAACTTTTTCACATAAACGTGTTGTCACTGACATGCTTATAGGGTGGAGATCATCATTTTGATCTTCCTGAAAAGAAGAAATCCGACATCTGCACAATAATGTACACTAGTGGAACAACAGGAGACCCTAAAGGTGTTATGATATCAAATGAAAGCCTTCTTGTTAACATCACTGGTGCTGATTCTGTAATCCAATCTATTGGTGAAGTTGTAAGTATAGAATCTCGATGTATTCTGAAATAAAATAATCATTGCTATCTACATGTTTGAATGAATCAGACAAGTCATGTTGGTTGCTCTCTAATTTGTTGCAGTTCGATCAAGATGATGTTTATATGTCATATCTTCCACTAGCTCATGTCTTTGATAGAATGTTTGAGGAAGTGTTCATTTCTCATGGATCAAAAATTGGATTTTGGCGTGGGGTATGCTTCATGAATACTCCTTGTTCACCTTTAAGTAGTCAATGGATGCATACTAAAATTAGTGTGCCATACATCTGTAGGATGTCAAGTTGTTGGTTGATGACATTGCAGCACTAAAACCAACAGTATTCTGTGCCGTTCCACGTGTACTTGACAGGATATATTCAGGTAAATTCCGGATGTGAAATGTTAACATACTTATGCATAGCTAATCAGTTGTTTTGTTTGTCAATTAACTGAACTACTTTTCGTTGATTACATAACTTGTATAGAAAGTAGAACTGAATGGCAATTCTTGTCTCAGAATAAGTATCTCTAAACCCTGCCATGTTTCTGTTCGTGATGTGAGCATGTTTAGGTTACTATTTATCTTGGTTCCATTTATCTGCAATTGCATTCATAAAAAGTTGTGTATATGGCAAATTCTATAATAATTATAGGTTCGACAACAGTTTGCCAGAAACTATTTTAGATTGTTGATGACATAAATTTCAGCGGAGCTAGCTGTGGATACCATACTTGAAATGGCTGTCACAAGTATCTTTTTGGGTTGAAAAAAATGATAAGGCTGCATAAAAAGGAACAAACAAGAAACTATTAAATTCTTATAGAGCGGAAATGTCTTGCCAGAAGTGGTCTACTAGCTATTGAACTTCATAGGCATGGAGGACATGACGTCATGTAATTCAGAACTTCAATGGAGGATTACATGTAATGTCTGGTTGTGCTTGCCTTATTTTGGCATTGACTATTGTCTGGTGCATTTATTATTTTTACGTAGGTCTTACAGCCAAGATTTCGTCTGGTGGTATACTGAAGAAAACCTTATTCCATGTTGCTTACAAGCTGTAAGTTTGCATATGATTAATACCAAGAACTCCTTTTTTTTTTGGAAGAGTACACAGCTCATTTGAATTTGATGGCCACGTATTTTCTTCTGATGTTCTTCTTATGTCCTTCCACATTCTCTAAGGTTTAATTGTTTTCTCATCTTCGGTGTGTCCTACCAGGATAGGTGTTTGTAATTCTCTTTTCTTATCTGAAATGAATGGGCATAGCTCCTGCCATCCATTTCAAAAAAAAAATTTTGTTTTCTCATAGTATGCGTTCAGTAGATTTTGTGATATGCATGATAGAATTTCTGAGTTAGTGGTAATTATTAAATCATCAGGAAACTAGACAGCATGAGGAAAGGAATTAAACACGAGAAGGCATCTCCATTCTTTGACAAGTTAGTTTTCAGCAAGGTACTATTAGATAACTCAAGAGCAACCTTGTAATACTTCATCAGATAGGACTAAAAAATGTCAATGTGGCTTCATGTGTGTGTTATTGTCCTAACTTAGTGCTTATCTCTAAGGTGAAAGAAAGACTCGGTGGAAAAATATGTCTTATCGTATCTGGTGGGGCTCCTCTAGCTGTAGCGGTGGAAGAATTTTTGAGGGTTGTGACATGTGCACATGTTGTTCAAGGCTACGGTATGCATCTTTGGTGTTTAAGTTCCCTTATTAAGTAGGCAACGTATCCAGTGCACTCAGTCATCGCGGTGCACTCATGCACTTAGCTCATGTCAACCGTCCGATCTCCATCCGACGTCCCATATCAACGTGCGTCACTTTTCGCAAAAATCTCCCGCCACTCGCGTTGGATTTACAAATCGCCCCGCCTCTCTCTAGACCCGCCGCCCGCCTCCACCCCTCCTCCCCCCGATCTGCCGCCGATCGCTCCGCCCCTTCTCCCCCCGATCCGCCGCCGGCCACCTCCTCCCCCGAGCCGCCGCCTGCCGCCCCCGCCCTCCTCCCCTCGAGTCGTTGCCCCCCACCCCTCTTCCCCACGAGCCGCCGTCGGCCACCTGCGCCCCCCTATGTCGACCAATGTGGTCGAAACCAGCATGGTCGAAACCAGGCAGGGGCCACAGGTGGGCGGCTCGGGGGGAGGAGGGGCGGAGCGGTAGGCGGCAGATCGGGGAGGAGGAGCGGAGGCGGCTCGAGGGAGGAGGCGGGCGGTGGGTCTGGAGAGAGGAGGGACGAAGGGGGTGGCTTGGGGGATGATTTGCAAATCCAACACGAGTGGCGAGCGGGTTTTTGCGAAAAGTGATGCACGGTGATATATGATGTCAAATGGAGATCAGACGGCTGACATGAGCTGAGTGCATGAGTGCTTGGGGATGGCTGAGTGTACCGGATACATTACCTATTAAGTATAGTCAAGCCCTTGAGATGAATTGCATATATTATTGGTTAACAGAAGCATTTTTAAATCAAATTTTGCACCATTTACAATTTTAGGACTCACGGAAACTTGTGCGGGATCTTTTGCTGCAATACCAAATGATTTCTCCATGCTTGGGACTGTTGGTCCACCAGTTCAACATATGGACGTTCGTCTTGAGTCAGTTCCAGAGATGGGTTATGATGCTTTGTCAAGCACTCCTCGTGGGGAGATATGTGTAAAGGGAAGTGTTCTGTTCTCTGGATACTACAAAAGAGAGGACCTTGCACAGGAAGTCATGATTGATGGATGGTTTCACACAGGTTAGTTATTTCCATAACTTCAACAGGATGTGTTAGTTAACATTCTTACATAGCTGGACATCATGAGTTGTTTTCTTTTAGATGACGACTGTAAGTAAAATAACAATGCAGGGGATGTTGGTGAGTGGCAACCAAATGGATCCTTGAAAATCATTGACAGAAAGAAAAATATATTCAAGCTTTCACAGGGAGAATATGTTGCAGTGGAAAATCTAGAGAATGTCTATGGTGTTCTTCAAGAGATTGATTCGGTAAATACCTTACTCAGTTAGTCACTTAGCAAGGAACTGTCTCAAATTTGTTTTTACTATGTTAGGTTGTTTTTTTTTTGCCCATATGCTTATGATGCTTGGTGAAAGAATTATCTAGGGAAGCTGATTTTGAAATTTGTAGGAAATTAAAGTGCTGGGTTGGAAGAAAATTATTATGAACCTTAGTTCATAGGGGAATAAACACCGCCGAGAGGATAGCCGCGGCGGAGACAACGGAGATGGCCGCGACGGCCAGGACAGTGAGGATGGCGAGGAAGTCGACGAGGTGGGTGAGCAGACGATTGAGGCGGCGAAGGAGGATCTGCATGAGCTTGGGGCAGTAGACGACAGTGGCATGGAAGCAGTGTTCCCCTAGGCGTTAGGCGCTAGTCGGGCAACAGACCGACGCCTAGCGCCTAATTGGGCTAGGCGAGCAAAATCAGCTAGGTGGCCAAGGCGGGAGGCTGGCGCCTAGTGCCTAGGCACCGCTTAGACGGGCTAGGCGGCCGCCTAGGGGAACACTGCGTGGAAGCCGCTGACGGCCTTCTCGAACTCGAGGCCGGTGAGGAAAAGGTCGTCGCAGTAGGGGCAGGAGCCGAAGAGGTCGTCGACGACCTTGGCGGAGACGGTGGTGGAGGCGACGAGGGCCGCGACTAGGGATGGTGTCGCGACGGCGGCGATAGGGCTGGGCGTTGGCGCGTCCGCGTGTGGCCAGATCTGGCGGTTGGGCTCCAGCGCAAGGGCTCGCAAGCGCGTGGCTGGGACTCATCCTCCATCTTATCCGGCAGCATGACGCTGGTGTTGGCAACGATGGCATAGGCGGAGCAGATCGCCGTGGTGGCACCATCACCATAGTCAGGGGGTTCCCCGTGGTAGCGACTTGGGTGGTTGGAGCGGTGGGACGTGATTGCTCGCACGATGTCGACACCGAGCCAACTACTTGTGCCTTCTCTTTTGCTGTCAACATCTTCAACACCGTGCTCTCTTAGTACTTGAGTCTAATGATAATTTCGTCATGGCTAGCAATGATCTTTTCACCTGTTAACTCAGCAGTAGAAGCCATAGTGTTGGCTTTGATACCAAATTGTTGTGAACCTTAATTCATCGGGGGTAAACACCGCCGAGAGGATGGCCGGGCAGCATCGGCGTAGAGAAAGAGGGAGAGACTATAGATAAGAATGACTTTATTATTTGTGGCTTGGTTCCAATAGCATGCGGCAGCCTCTCTATATAGATAGCCAGATAGGCTCCCCTAAGAGATAAAATCTAATCTCAATTATATCTCTAACAAATATAGAAACTAATATTATATCACTATCATATCTCTAACAAATAAAAATTAATCTCTAACTTAAATAGAAACTAAACTCTACTTTCTAATAATGAACCGGCTCGGCCCGGGGGGCTACGCCCATGACAAAAACTTACAGCATGATGACCAATGGTGCCACAATATGTTCCTAAAAGCATCAGCATGCTTGAAAACAAGTGTCTGATTTATTGTAATATTTCTTAAAACTAGTAATACATTTACGTGAAGTGGCTGGACAGAAACTTTGTACCCTACGAACTATGAGCCCTAGAATTTTTATCGCAAAGAATTTATATTAAAATGCGCTATGACAACAGTAGTTTGTTATGGGCATATAACTTAAATCTGCATATATGTTCATCCCTACAACTTCAATGAAAACAATGGCTTCCCCTCAAAATTAGGTTGTGTTTGATTGTCTCTTTCGTCCTTTTGCTAGCAATGATTTGAGAGACTATATAGTGCACGTCTGTTCAAAAAAGATGTCATACATGCTACACATGAATAATCTCTTAGCCTTTTTTGTATCCAATTCACTTACCATTTGTCTCGCTTTTCAATATTCCTGGTAATCTATTTCAGATATGGATATATGGGAACAGCTTTGAATCTTATCTTGTTGCTGTTATAAATCCCAACCAACAAGCGCTTGAACATTGGGCTGAACACAATGGTATTGCTGGAAGTTTTGCTGAACTATGTGAAAATTCAAGAGCTAAAGAACATATTCTCGCAGAACTCACAAAGATTGCAAAGGAAAAGAAGGTAAAGTACCCTACCTTAACTATCTAAGACCATCAGTGTTTGTTCTGCACATTTCACTAGGGTTAGTATTTAAATGTTCCCAATGTTTTTTGCCTTGCCAGCTGAAAGGCTTTGAGTTGATAAAAGCTATCCATCTTGACCCGTTACCATTTGATATGGAGCGTGACCTTATCACCCCGACATACAAGAAGAAACGACCACAAATGCTTAAGCACTACCAGGTTAGATGTCATATCGAATACTCTCTTTCCCCAATTTTTGGCTTATCACGCTATTCATTTTCCAAATTTTCCTAGTTCATGCAAGTAAGACTAATCTCCCCTACTAAGCTGATATGTTTCTTCGGACGTGTTCAGGTAGCCATCGATGCACTCTACAAGAGCACAAAGTAAGAGACCAACGTTGCAGAGCAAGCAGAAGGGTTCGTCTGATCCACTGGTCTCTTGCTTTCTGTTACTTGATACTTCCGCACTCATGATCGGGCTTTCTCCAATCTCTATGGTTCTATGGAATCACACAGTGTACATATACATGTATTATTTAATATAATTTTGACTCCGAAAAATCACTGTCCCGTGTGTTTTCTTCTGCTGAAATGAATACGATTGAAATGGGGTCATTGGTCTCATGTTTGTCTGATCATTGCTTTAGATTTTTACACAACTTATTCCCTGTGAATCTTTCGGGACTTAGTGTTTCTGTTTGGTTGTTATGGGGACTAATCCTTTTGTATTTCGTTTAATATGAGTGACAGCTAGCCTTCCGGGCATGGTGGGTACTTGCCCGGGCTGGCCGGGCGTGTTCATGTGAAGCTGGTGTGCTCAGGGTCTGTTCGGCAGTGAGGAAGTCGGACAGCTTTTCGCAGCCGCTACAGTACCTAATTTCTAAATAGACTATTTTCTCAAGACGGGATCTACAAGTTAAACGTAGTACACGTTAAAAGCCTAACATTTGTATCAGCCAAAATCGCAAGTGAGTATCGATCTTTCTGTAATCTGTACCGTAAACAGCTAAAATTCAAAATTTTCAGCCAAAAACCATAAGCCGCAGCCAAAAAGAACAAGCCTTGTCAGTTAGTTGCTACCGAGTACCACTTGCTTTGCAGACATGGAAGTGCCATGAAAAATCTTCTTGCATGCAGGCAAGAAAGGTATGTGTGAAAGATGTGTATAAAAACCATGGCACGACTTAGTTCAATCTCTTGGAGAGCAAGCTCATGAATTGGGTGTTAATTTGCTCCACATATCAACTTGTTTGTGATATGTTAGCCATAGCTCGACTTGCCCAGATTAGACTTTTTTTTCCTGGCTCGGCCACTAAATATAACTGTAGGGCCCATGTGTTCAGTGGGAGGGGAACTAAACATTGAAGCAAAATTTGCTATGTGCTCAAAATGGCTTCAGCTTCTGGATTCTGGCTTATTTTTCACTATTCATAAATTTTATTTTTTCTGAACTTTTGGCTTTTTGTTGAGCTTTTTTGCTGGTTCTTTTTTCCCGTATTTGTTTGTATTATACGTAATGGGCTAACATATTTTTTATATTTTTAAATTTTTGTAAATTTAATTATGCTAAATAAGTCTCTGTCAGCTACAGTGTTTTTTCAGCCAACTACAGTGTTTTTCAGCCATAAGCCAAAAAAAAAAAACCAAATGAGCACCACTTAAGTCAGGCCCCTGTTTGTGTAGCAGTGCTGTGGATGCTCTAAATGATAAACTGTTCCTTATGCGGCTGTGCGCCTGTGCCTCATTTCTTCGGTCAGCACACCACCGTAAGCACAAGTTCTGTCGCGTTACTCGTTCTATATCTTCTCTTGCTGTATACGCGGAAACAGGCTTGAAGATTCTTGGTCAGTTATTCCAATCGTCTTCGCTGACCTCTCTTTCACCAATATTGTTGTGCTCTCCTCTATTTTTTAATCCTCTCGACCAGTAAAATTTCAGGGTTGAACGGTCAGCAGTCAGCACTGTCCTAGTTTTTGACCATGCTTAAGTCCACCGAACTTTTCTAAAAGCAATCCATGGTGAGTGAATGCCAGCACGAAAGACAGAAGTATCAAAGAGAACAAGTATTTGTCCTGGTGAGAATAAAAGCATGCTACTCCAGGGGTGCCAAGTATGCGTATGATTGGGAAAGTATCACATTAATTTGTGAAATTTCGTTGCACTAGTCTTGAACTTTCCTGTTTTCTAAAAATTACTTTTCTACATTGAATAACTTTTCTATAGTACCTAACTTACAAACGGAATATCTTTTTAAAGTGTTCTCTACTAGTTGATTATAGTAAACACCGCAGTAATTTCATTTATATAGGTCAAAATCGCACACGAGTGTCTCTCTCCACACGACTTCTCTCAAACTATTACTATTCATAAACCAAAGACAAAAGCCATCAACAAAATCCAATATGAATAGGCCTTGACCAAACTACTTAGACCATGACAATTCAATTTCTTTACTTTGGCTAGCCAAAAGTTTTGGGTGGGTTCTTTTTGGGCTGAGACTGATGACTTATTGCAGTGGTTTTTGAATTCTGGTCTGTTTGTGAGAGACAGTACGCAGAGAGAAATAGTCACATGCGATTTTGGACAGTACAGTTGAACTCAATACAATTTGTACTACAATTTTAGACCATGTCTTGAAAAAACACACCGTTTAACGGCGTGTTACTGTTCATCTGTACATAAGCCGTAAACCGTAAGCACAACAAACCCAACCTTTAGCTTAGCAGGCTAGCTTGCTTGGTTTGGTAGTTTAAGCTCCAGGTTCAGGTGAACATGAACTTACCATGCAAGAACTGATTCATACCCTTTTTCCCCTTTGCAATGGTAATTTTCAAAGGCTCTAACTTAGGAGGCTAGCTTGCTTAACTTGGCAGTTGAAGGCTTCAGGTGAACATGCCCTTAGCTCCTTGGCATAAAAGAACTAATATTCATACTTGTCCCTATATTTTTCTTCTTTGCAATGATAATTTAGACTTTCCTCTTTGACCTTTTTCCCTAAATTGTTTTAAACAAGCTCTGAATTAAAAGAAAAATCAACGACAAAACACAATTAAAATTAAGGTACAAGAGATTATCAGGAAATCGATACTATAAAAAAGAAAAGTAGGTCACCACACCATGATTTCTTCTCCACTAACAAAGATGCCGCCAAACTTTTCGGCCGAGAGGCCTTTCCCTATCGAGTGGACCTAGCAATTTCCTTCTACTCTTCCAGTACGATAATAAGTATGACCAAAGACTGGTCAATGGGAGACAAGCACCCAAAGAAAAAGTAAAAATACGATGGTAAATAGCTCGGTCAAACTTCCCTCCCCCTTCTTACCAACATCTCCTAGACGTAGCATACCCAGCTTGGCTCTGATCAACTCGGCTTCGACTTCTGACTTCTGGCTTATTTTTTACTATTCATAAGTTTCGTCTTTTTCTGAATTTTTGGCTTTATGTTGAGCTTTTTTGCCGGCTCTTTTTTTCTGTATTTGTTTGTATTATACGTAATGGGCTAACATATTTTTTATATTTTTAATTTTTTTAAAAATTTAATTATGCTAAATAAGCCTCTGTCAGTTATAGTGTTTTTTTCAGCCAGCTACAGTGTTTTCAGCCATAAGCCATGAGCTTTTCAGCCGAACCGATCACCACCTAAAACCAACGGGCGTCAACATCTCTCTCGATGATCCCTAGCTAAGCTTCCATTCACTAGCTGGTCTTTCTATATAGCTACCCTTCTCGATCATTTCTGGCTTCTCCATTCTCGCAAGCTGCAAGTTGCCAGAGGATCGAGAGCATCAGCGCAGAGACAGGGAAAGAACTGAGTTCATCCGGTGTTTACTTTTCTCTTCTCCCTCCCTGGTCTCCTGTCTTGCAAACTATTGCCCATCTTGCCATTTTTTTGGCTCAGAATTGGTCAGGAGCTGCCAGCAAGGCCTTCTTGTCCGACCTTCGTCTCCTACCTACTGCGTATGTAAGTTCCTCCTAGGTTGATATACTGTCATCTTGGTCACCTCTTCTTCTTTTCTGTTTTTCTCTGAACTTGTCATGATCGTTCCATTGCTCCTACCTGCCAGGCCTGCCCTTCGAATCTGTCATTGCCAGCCATACTATATCGCATCCAAGCTCCTCTTCTTTGGCTCCAACCCTTCGTTCTTGTTGAATTAACCGACCGATCCAAGAACCAGCTGCTGCTATCCAAACAGAGGCAAGCTAACTATCAGGACAGTGCAGAGATTGCTCGTATAAGAGCCATGCAGGACGGTGCAGGAGACATCCATTTGCTCCTGAGCATCCTGGCCGACGGCGAGGAGCAGGCGAGGCAGCTCGGCGCGCGGCTCGGCGAGCCCGACGACCTGCAGTCTCGGGCGCGGCAGCTGCAGTGCACGTTCGGGAAGGCGATAGCCGTCGCAAAGGGCATCGAGGCGGCCGGCGCGTCGGGGTCGCGGGGCACCGACCGCTCCGACTCGCCGCGGTCGGCGGACGAGAGCTCGGGCAGGACGGCGAGGGATGTTGCGCAAGAGCGCCAAGGCATGTGCAAGAGAAGGTGCGTACAATTCAAACTCTATTACACGTCACAAATGTCGCTTTTACACAATGCATGTAAAAGCTTTTAAACGGTGTGCTTTTTTAAAGTGGGGTCTATAAATCAATTGTAATAGACATTGTATGGAGTTCAGCTGTACCGACCAAAATTGCATATGATCTTTTCTCTCTTCATACTATCTATCGCGAATACCCAGAATTCAAAAGTTATAGCTACGGCTCAAAAGAACCCACACAACATTAGCTACACCTGCAAAACCAACACTCCGATCACAAACCTAATACTTGATAGAGAAATACCAAAATATTTTAAGTAATTAATTTATCCGATCGGATTAAAAAAGAACAGCTGATCTACAAAACAATAGGATGCAATATAGAATTCCTTCTCTCAAAGTCAAAAGTTAACCGAGAAACATGACTGATCTGTCACCCAAACAATACTAATGTCTTGTTTGGAGCACGAGAATTTGTGCAAAAATCTTTCACGAATAGAAATTTTGCTTTCAAATGGGACCTAAATTCGTAAGATTTCTGCACAGATATTTTTTTAAGCACAAGTTCCATTTTCAAACTAATTATTAGTAAACGTCAAATATATATTTGAAGCGTGCCTGACCGCACGAACGGGCAGGCTCCCGTAGTTCCTTGGTGATTTGGTCAAAAAGAAAGGAATCTTTCATAATCATAGGTATACAGTGCTGAGATATTAGCATTTGCATTAGTCAACGGAAATATTATGATCTAACCCTTGATTTTTCCTTGGATCACACAGGAAGGGCCTGCCAAAATGGACCGAAAAAATCCGAGTACCA
Source organism: Dendrocalamus latiflorus (assembly GCA_017311315.1). Lineage (NCBI taxonomy): Eukaryota > Viridiplantae > Streptophyta > Magnoliopsida > Poales > Poaceae > Dendrocalamus > Dendrocalamus latiflorus. The sequence goes on along the minus strand of CM029617.1, from coordinate 37,671,121 downwards.
GATGCAAATTTGGAGGCCACCCCGGACGACGGTTTCAGCTGGAGGAAGTACGGCCAGAAGGACATCCTCGGAGCCAAGTTTCCCAGGTTCACCTCGAACATCTGATACCCAAAAATACCTTCAAATTTCAGCTCCATGTAAACATCTGTTCGAAACGCAAGAGCTGCACATGAAACAGGGCAAATCTCACACGGTTCTTACGAAAATTCTAGTGTTTGAAGTAAGGTATCAGAGCGCAGGAATTTCACACGAATTTTATGTCCCGTTTGAAACACAGGGATTTTTCTCAAAACCTATAGGGATTAAATCATTTTATTTAAGAAGGTGTCTAGGGGGATTCAAGTGTTTTTTTTATGGTTTAGAGCATTTAGGTCTTTTTTCTCGCGTATGCAATATTTTTCGCCTATGTTTGCAGTATTTTTTATCTATATATGCAACATTTTTCTTATGTATGTAATATTTTTTCTTTGTATACAATATTTTATAGCTAAGAAGTATTGCATACATAAAAAAATGTTATATACATAAACGAAAAATATTATAAATATGAATGAAAATATTATATACATAAAAAAAAATCTAAATGCTTCGAATAAAAAAAACACTCGAGTATTATTTAATAATTGTCTTTATTCAAAGTCCTAGGAACTAGGTGTAAAATTCATGCGTTCGAAATGGCTCATTTATAGTAAACGGCGCGGCCCTGATCCAACCTAGTACAAGTACATGCAGATCTGAAATGAATCCTCAACCCGTCATATCTGACCAGCTTCTAGGTTTCTGACGCTGACATGAACTACTGCCGTACGTTCTCGCAGGGGCTACTACCGCTGCACGTATCGCAACGCGCAAGGGTGCCCCGCCACGAAGCAGGTGCAGCGCTCGGACTCCGACCTGTCCGTGTTCGACGTCACGTACCAGGGCGTGCACTCGTGCCACCAGACGCAGCGCCGCGCGACGGCGTCTCCTCCTGGCGCTGTGGCAGCGCACGACGGCAACCGGCCGCCGCCGCCCCTTCAGGACCCGAACCTGGAGCTGCTCGCGAGTTTCAAGGACGGCCTGAGGGTGGCGACCGAGGGGCTGACGCTGACGGCGTCCTTCCACGACCACTTCGCCGCCGCCACCCCTGCCTCCACCGCTTCCTTCTGCTTCCCCTCCGCCCCTTTCCACGCCGTCGTGAGGCCGCCTGACAGCGCCGCGGCGGCCTTCTCGCCGGTGGAGAGCGGCCAGCTAGGAGGGGGCTTCTCCCCGTCGTTCGTCTCGCCGGCCGCGTCGGCCGGGTCGAGCTACTTCTCCATGGCGCACTGCCCGGTCGGGAGCTACGACCGGGGAGGAGTAGGCATGCGCGGGGCAGAGTCGGAGCTCGGCGAGGTCGTCTCCGCGGCGATCGCCTCGGCGGTGGATCCCGCCGGGTTCAACTACTCTCTGTACCACGACCACGCCGAGCTCGACCCGCACTTGCCGTTCGCGCCAACGTTTGGCGGGCACCGTTCCCATGGCCAGTAGGAACGCGTGCAGAGCGAATTCAAGAAGCAAGATTTTGTCTAGAGGATTTTGGTTGGTTAGACCCCGTTTGCAATACATGAGCTTCACAGGAAGCAATTCAATTTCTGCACAAATCAGACAAAAAATTCACATTCCAAACGGGCCTTAATATCTTTCTCAGGAGCAGCAGCAGTACTTCACTTTTGTCGTCTTAAGAGGTATTGAGGTATAGGTAGCAGTAGCGGTCTGTTAGTTCATTGTCTTTGTTTCTTTTGTTTTTGCTTGCCTCTGGCAAGAGACTTGTTCCATGGTACTGATTAACTTTTGAGCATTAGAGTTACTGAAAGAGAAAGGATTCTGGTTCTATTCTATAATCTGAGCAAGTGTTGTTCAGTGACACTGGTTAACTTGGGAATTGTTTTCTTAAGGTCAATTTTAGGAAGTAGAGTTACGGATTGAGGATTCTATTCTATAATCTGTTTGCAGGAAAACTCATTTGACACAGAACAGTTAGGTTAAGGTGTAGGCATCATCAGATCCATCTCCTCTCCTGGGATGATGCCCATGTGATTATGTGAATTTCTGTTGGGTATGAGTGCAAACAGACAGTGTGGTGTAGGCTGACTAGACTAACAACAAAGGATTTAGCAAATGGGGATGTGATAAAATGATGTGTGGTGGCACGCCGATTGCTTACTTGCTTCCTTTTAATTCTTTTTGTTTCTAGTTCACCGCTCTAGGAAAACTGGAGCATATGACAGGCACAGGCATGATCTGTAAGTCGTGCTAAAATTTCCTTGCAGATGTTTCAAAAACCTGACTTATACCTTCCGAAACTTACCAAAACCATGCATGAAACTGTTTGCTTCACCGTGCCGAAGATCACCAGAACCCAAGGATAATCTTGTGTGACTACTTTCTTTGAAAACTGTGGTCAGATTCAGAACAGCACACACTGATACGGTGACTGATACCCAATCGATACAGGCACGATGAACTGTATCATTTGGGACAGTAGTAGCAGGCCACTCAAAGAAAATCTTAATTTGTCTGGTCTTTATAATCACATCTCAATCAATACGTATGCAGATCATATATGCGTAAGTGCTTGCCATGCCTGAAAAACAGACCAACCAATGTCGATAGGCATCAACAAGCACTTGAACACAGGGTAGAAAGCGAGCAAACAAGCTAAACATGCAAAAATCTTCGACACACAAATTGCAGATGCAGTGCATGATGCACCGGTTATGAATGTCACATCTCCCGCCATGGCCGTAGAACACATCCAAGAAAGTTGGCAGGGACAGGAGTCCGGATTGGTGGGTAATCATCGTCCCTCCACCAAACGGCACCAGCCACTACCAGTAGACAACAAGAACCCGAATTCGGCAGCCTGCTTGCACAAAGAGCACGCGACGCCCACCATAACCTGCGGGCTTGCGGCTTCTTTTAAACCCAGCTATTGTCCTTGTTTTTTTTTTCTTTTTTTGCTCCTCCGAAATTAAAATAAACAAAATTATTTCTTAAAACGGATTTTTCAAATGGTTTTTCAGTCCAAAACTATAATACCACTAGAATGAAAAAGGGAAGAATAATGAGAAATAAAACAATCTAAGGGAGAATAAAGGACATAAAATAGAGTTTTGCCGTCAAACCCATCGGCTTTAGAAATACCGAATGTATTAGCGCTCAATGAGGCTTCTAGACCGTCTGGGGTCAGTCGGCACTGTCTCGTGTTTTGGATTTTCATCATCCGACAGAAAATTTAACCAACGCCCATTTTTACTGACTTACCTGCCGCAGTAGAAAGCCTTAATCAGAGCAGAGCCCACTAGTTGGACAAAAAGTCCCTAAAGCCCACAAAGTCCTGATAGAGGAGCCAGAGGTAAGTGAGGGGTAGCCTAGTCAATTGCATAAAGCCAAGGGAGTCTTACGGCCATACCCCTCATAAGTAGACCAGCCACACAAGCCTCACTTCTATTTCTCTTCTCTCAACCGAAAGACAAACCAATGCGAAGGCAGGAAGCCAAGCCACTCTATTTCCTCCTTCTCATTTCCCTTCTCTGCCAACCATAGCCAAATCAAGTAAGAGGCAACACCATTGTTTGCTCGGCCAAAGCAAAAGCCACAGCCAAGCACCACCCAATACAAAAGTCCCAAGGCAGCCACACCACACAGAGACAGTGAGAAAGAGGGAACTGGAGTAGCATATGAATAACTTCACGTACTAGCAGCACTTCACATATCAGCTTTTGGTAGCATGTTTAAACTCCACTAGTATGCTAGAATAGTTGCATAAAATGATATGTTGTAAGTGGCCGCTGCATTATGAATAAAGTATAGTGTTTGCTTAAAATGGTTAGCAGTTAAAAAATAATGTTATGTAATGATAGTAGCACTCTAGGTCTAGAGGATGGGCGTGGTGTTACAAAAACTATATGTGTTGTCCATTGCCATCTCAAAAAGCGCAGACAAAATTCATCAACCACAACCAAAATCATCAGTCACACCCTATAGGAACATACCTTTTGTTAGCAAGAAAATGGCATCCAAGAAAATACTTCACATCAATAGCTGAGTTCTTTTCCATTTATAGTTTGTGCCTTATGGTTTATACTATAGTAACTAGCTTTTAAATGGTGCGTTTTTTCAAGGCGAGATCAACAGAAAATTTGTAGTAAAAAGTGTACTAAGTTTAACTGTATCGGCCAAAATCGTATGCGGCTATTTTTTCTGCGTAGTGCGTCTCGTGAGCAGTTAGAATTCAAAATTTTAATCAATAAACCATAAACTATAAGTCAAAAGAATACATCTATTATTCATTCAACCTACATGTGTCAATAGCACCTGGGTCAGGTGCTATTGATCTGGCGCTGTGGTAACAACGTTTTTTTATTTTGCAGAAAACATTGATGAAGTTATGACAAAGAATATGCACAAGTAACAACATTTGATGTGTGGGTTTTTTTAGTTATAGCTGATGGCTTTTAGATTTAGTGTAAATATTTGTACAAATAAATTAAATATCAATAAATTATTTTAAAAAAACTATACCGATAAATGTTTTAAAGCAAATACGGAGAAATCGCGCCTTCATTTGTTCGAGAGTAGCACTGGGTGTTAGGTTGCGAGGGAAGGGACCGTCTTAGCAGAAACGTGCAGCTTTACGTAGGGCAAAATTGGAAGCCGAGCAGAGTGGAGCGAGGGGGGAGGCCGAGGCCGGCACGACGGGCAAAAGGCACGCTCGGGATTCTCTGACGTTGCGAAGTAAAGTCACAGCGTGACTTTACTTCGTAACGTCCGTTCATCCGGTGATCTACGGTCCAAATTAATCAGCGTTTTGTGATTTTTTACTTC